>JAOPUH010000025.1:9522439-9537521 GCA_027123175.1 Urophycis cirrata
CTCCACACAGAAAGGTCCCAGGTGGATTCGAACCCAGAACCCTCTTGCTGTGAGGCGACAGTGCTAACCACTGCACCGCCATGCCGCCCACTTTCCATAGTGACTATGATAAAGATACCCAAATGTGAACGGTTAGCGTCACTTAGTCGCAGGCTACAGCTGTCAAACCATTCGTTGTGAATGAAATGGATTTCGCTTTTCGCAAAAAGGAAATCGTGCCGTCCCTTGGCTACTGGACGCTTGCTGGATGGATTATTTTGGAGGTACCTACTGGCGCCTTACAGGCCCATATAGGTCACGGAGTCGCTTTAATTGGCTGCAATCTGCAACCTTTTACTCACTGGACCTTTGAAATCTGATTTATATGCTGTTTATTTTCCAGGACAATCCTTAACCTTTGCCCATTTTTTGGTCTTTGCTGATATGCCTGCAACTATCAGGACCTCAGCCCCTTGTAATACAGAGCCAGGTCCATTAACACTTCATCTTTAAAAGGTTGAAGGAGCTGGTTATTCAACAATGACAAACACCTGATGCTCATCAGGTAAAACCTGTTGAACATGTTACACCAACCTACCGTTAAAATATTTAACAAAAGTAAAATACTGTACATTTAAAGGTAAAGGGGGCATTTAGCAGACACTTTTGTCCAAGGCGACTTACAATTTGTGGGGATTCGACATGTGGACATTTGGAGGAGGGGGATCAAGGGGATTGAACCACCAACCCTACGGTTAGTGGACGACCCGCTTTGTCCACCCGTTCTACCCACTGAGCTACTGCCGCCTCGTACACTTGCTTTAATATGTGACATAATATGATATACCAAGAGAAATAACGGCAATTCTGTTAACGCTCAAAGAAAAAAAATACCACCAAATTTCTATCTGTTCTGTTCTATCTCTCTCCAATCTGATAGCAAAGTCTCCATGGAAAACCAAATTCTTAAGACACACACTCACTGATCTCGATGAAGACCTCGTTGATATTAATGGCATTCTTGGCACTGGTTTCAACAAAGATTGCATGGATAGAATCGGCATAGTCTTTGGCATCCTTCTCCGAGACTTCCCTGTTAATGGAACACAGAATGACAAGTGGATCATGGAGGATTTTCCCTATAAAAAGTGTTTTTTCTGCCGCATGCTGTTTTTTTGGATTCACAGACGATCTTGGTACAACATATTTTCATGCTTTAATTTCCAGGAGAGTGACGTGAGGCACAATTCTACAAATCAAAAGATATATTTCACAAAGCTTTCTAATGGGTGTGTATAGTCTACTATGAACGATCATAGCGTCTGTGATGCAGTCCTACTGCCATTTAATCCACATAATGATCATCAAGTTGCACCACATTGGCCAAGAAGTGAAATGAGAGACGGATAGGCGAGCTGATATAACGCTACAGTCTATTCTAATGACAATGAATATTCATAAGGAAGTAACTCAACATTCCATATTGACTCGATGATTTAACGGGAAATATAGATGATGGCTTACTTTTCCTGACTGTGAATAAATGGACATGGCTATTTAACCAAATTAACCCTTTCTGTCTCTTCTGCGTGTCTGCCCCTCCGTTTGTCTTTTCCTGCCCCCAAGGTGATTACAAAACCGAGGTTATTTAGTGGGGAGAACGAGTCGGTGACGTGGAGGCGCGTGATACCAGGTAACAGGCTTACCTGGCATCAGAGAGGTCACACTTGTTCCCCGCGATGGCCACCACGATGTTGGGAGGGCCGTGCTGCCGAAGCTCCTTCACCCAGTTCTTCAGTGTTTGGAAGGACTCCTGGGGAGACGTTATGCATTACCAACATGCCTGACTTGACACAAACAAAAAACACACACAAAAAGGACAGACATATTTGCCCCCACCCCCGTTACAGAAAACCTATTCTTTTATTATTTTTACCTCTTTTGTGATGTCGTAAACAATAATGGCTGCCGCTGAGCCTCTGTAGTACATGGGCGCCAACGCACGGAACTACGGGAGACAAACAGCGGAAAATGAGGATGTGATCCACAGCGGAGAGCAATGTCCTGAAATCACTCCCCACGGGAGGAAACGGGGGACTGAAAGGGGGTTGGTTGTATCACGTCTCCAGTTGAGATTATCCACCACCACGTTGGATCCACCGTGGTATGAAAACCTAGTGAATATCTGAAACCTCACATACTGTGCGACAGAAGAGCACAGACTTGTGGAATTTAGGCATTTTGATATTCATTCGTTTTTGAGAAATATTTGTACTAAATGGTTTTCAAAATAGATTTCAAAATGGAACACATGCAACCGTTAAGCCTGTATTGTGAAAAACATTGACACATTTCACACAATAACTGTTTCTAGACGTGTTATGTTATGTCTAATTCTTCATAGGAAAGCAGAAGTGACCTCAGTGTGTGCTTTAGCTTCACTAGACTGAATAACGCACACAGCGTCAATGGGGCGATAAAAAGAAAGGCCTGCCTGTCTGTGCAAACCTACAGGCAACTGCTTTCCTATAGTGCCAAAGACAAGTGGCTTTATTGAAAGAGGTATGGCAAGTATTTCCACCGCGGAATCACACATGTGGTAGCCATCAGGGGAAGGATGAGCAGAATGTGTCAAGAGCTGTTAGCATCTTCCTAGTTTTTGGCATAGTCAAATATCACAAAAGCACTGTGCAATCCAGCAACCTACACAAACACACCCACATAAAAAAAGCCTTAATTAACTTTGCAAACATTTTCCAGTGAAACAATTGCTCAATTGTGAAGACCATAATTTGACCTGCTATCACATTTATTTCCTGCAGAAGCATATGAATTAATTACGCTGTTCACTAATTTTTGCAGGAGGTCAAAGAGAGGATCAAGGCAAAGGGATAGTTGACATAAAGATTGATTATATTTGCAGAAGTTGTGATCCAGCATGGATGTGGTTCATACTTTTTTTTTTTTTTTTCTTCAGTAGCCGGCCAATAGTTCATTGACTTAAGTGTACTATTGTAACCAGTCTCTATTGCTTAAATAAGAGTGATCAGCAATCATTAACACTGAACCCTCTGCTTGAAGCCCTTAAGCCAACATATCTCCAAACACCTGGTCAACTGAGGAGTGGTACTGAAGTCCACATTGTTTCTGTACTTCGGAGCGGATACATTTTATTTAGTTGTATTATCTTTGAACAGGTCTGTCGATGCTTGAGAATCTAGAGACAGATGTATACGGATGTGTACATTGATTGTACAGTATTTTTAACCTTTGTACTGAGCGGAGTAACACATTTTTGCCATTATATTGAGTCGAGCAAAAACTGATTTACTGTATATTGTGAAAGCTCAAATTAACCAGAGATTTTCATTGGCAAGTTATAGATGATACCCCCCCCTCATAATTGTCCGAGTGTTATTCATTGGACATCTGACTTGCTTGTTTTAGGAAACGAATGGCCTCATAATCAGATGTTTTGTGTTAATCTCAAACAAACAAACCGCAATCCTCCGGTAGACATTCACTTGGAAGGCCTCCGCCGTTCCCACCAGGATGGAATAAACTATCTGTCTTGGAGTGACACAGTTACCTCAGGAAAGCACACATTCCGCATAATTATGGTTGTTACTGGCCCAAAGTCCACCGAAGGGAGTCCAACTCGGGATACTTGGCAGCGCCGGTGAGGCGAATGCTGTCCGTCTCGCTGGCTACCGCTAGGCTGCTAGCTTAACTACGACCACACAGTCCTGTGTGGTCTCGCCTATAGCCTTCACCTCCGAGGAGCACACACGGCGAGGCCAGACCAGACATCTGGCCACAGAGTTCCCTTTTAAAAAAAAAAAAAATAGTCCCGACAATGCTTGGCTTATGCAGATTAATTACTGAAACCATGTGCGTGGCACGGATTCAGAAGACGCGGTGTGGTGGCACTAAGAACTTTGCTTTGCTTGTTAGGCCGAAGAAGTGGACGGTTGGTGAGGGTTGGTTATGGCGTTGACAGAAGGGATGATGTGTACCCTGATGTGTTGAGAGGGGAGAGGAATTCAAATAAAATTACATATTAACATCCCCCATCCCACCCACCCCAAAAAAGATGGATATTCCTTATCGTGCTGCTGCTGACTCTTGTTGCATGTGCGATGGCTGGCTGGGTCTCCCCTCGTTCTACTCTCAACGGGTTTAGATTTGCCAAAACTCGACAGGATGAAAAAGGTTTCAAATACCACAGTTTAGTATGAAGACCACAATGACATACACACACACACATATATATATATATATATATATATATATATATATTGCCAACACGATGACAATAAATCATATTTTGACAGAGACATCCAAACCACTTAATGGACCACAGATTAAAAAGCCCTGAATGAAAATAAAAGAGTTGATGCAAAGAAATTGACCATGAAACCTAACATAAAAAAAATTGTAACCAAGAAAAATTAATGACAATATGCAAATGAAAAATATGAAAAATGTACTCTGATGGGAAAATAATGTATGGCGGGCCACGTTGACACAGAGAGCATCGGATAAGAGCCTTTAGTGGCAGGCAGCAGTGGGCATAGACAGCTTGGGTTTCACCCTGTCATCTTATCTTAAATGGTGATCTGTTCAGGCACTCTCAGGACCACAGAGCAACGCAGGCCCCGTGGGCTACAGGGGAAGATGTGGACTTAAAAAAAACAAATAGTCCCCCCCCCGCATCTTATCACCACTCTGGAGAGAGTACAGAGATGGGAACGGCAAACCTCTGAGATCACAAAGGAGTATGAAGGCGGAACGTGTGTGTGTGTGTGCGCGTGTGTGTGTGTGTGTGCACGCGCGCACGTTTGTGGGAAGGGGAAACGAGGAACTTACATGGATTACTAATGTGGTGAAAACACGGATGAGAGTTTAAATGGGAGCTTGTTAATAAAAAACGAATCCGACTCAACTGTTGTTATTTATTTATATCATATTCTGCCACAGAATAGTAATAGGTACCCATCAGCTGAGCATCCCTCGCTCATCAAAACCAAATTGTCCTTAATAAACACACATAACCAACACTGATGCGCAAGTAAGAGGTCCCCCCACTCCCTGCCTCTCACAGCTCAACAGTAAGGCCATTACACATATTGTAAATAGCACAGAGCATCACCTGCTTAATCGCCACTCAAGTGTACTGCCCTTCTGCACCCGCCTGGGGTGCAGAAGGGCTCGCTTTAGCACAAGCCTGAGACCCGCAGACCTAATCACCCTGATACCCGTCGCCATAGCAGCCCTAATCAGCCTGAGACTCGTAACCATAGCAGCCCTAAACAGCCTGATACCCGTCGCCATAGCAGCCTTAAACAGCCTGAGACCCATCACCATTGCAGCCCGAATCAGCCTGACACTCGTAGCCATAGCAGCCCTAAACAGACTGACACTTGTCACCATAGCGGTCCTAAACAGCCTGACACCCATCACCATAGCAGCCCTAAGCAGCCTGATATCCCTAGCCATTGCAGCCCTAATCAGCCTGATAGTTGTAGCCATAGCAGCCTTGATCAGCCTGATACTCGTAGCCATAGCAGCCCTGAACAGGGTGGGTCTATGAATGAACTATGAGTCTTTTTCTTATATTGTTTTTGCCTGTGACTTTTGTGTGCTGCTGTGTTATACTTTATGTATTGTTACTGTCTGGTATTGTTGCGTGATGATGCGTATAAGGTGTTGTTGGTTGGTGGTTTTCCTTCTGACGTATAATTACGGTCTGTCGTTGTTGTGTGTAAAGGGTATTGTTGGTTTGTCCTTGCCATGAACTGTGTTGTGGAAAATAATTTCTCCCTGGGGACAATAAACTAACTATACAGTGTAAAATGCAAAGAAACTTGACATGCATCTTTCTATTTATTTCATAATTATACAATTATACAAATCTATATTATTTAACTTTCTACTTACTGTTAATTTACTAACAAGATAAATTAACAGTGATCTGGCCCTGATCCCACCTTTGTGGCATCGAGACTCTTGCACTATGAAGAGGTAAATATTGCCCCCTACCAAAAATAAAGCCTTACTGCACTGAATACCCATGCCCTGTGCTCAACATCCAACAGCTCCCATTGGCTCCCGCTACATTAATACATTTGTGATTTTGGCCGATATCACACCATCACTCCCATGTGAATGACCGGATCCCGAACTGTGCATCAGTTTGTTTATTTGTGGCCATGCGCATAGCGGTCATTGCATATAATAACATTTAGTTAATCAGTTGCCAAACTAAAATAAAGCTAGGAGTAGCCAAGTATACTGACCCGCTCCTGTCCTGCTGTATCCCAGATCAGGAACTTGTGAAGCTCATTTTGATATTGCACTGTCTTGGTCATAAAAGATGCCCTGGAAAAGTGAACACAAACATGCATAAGTTGACAGCATAATTGGAAACAAATGCAAGCAGTATCCCAGTATCCCAGTATCCCAGACAAGGGATAGCCTTGTTACATTGATTACTCCTCCGTACTCTTTTCACAATGAACATAGACATCCTGTTATTTCATATGTTGGCTATTTTCCAATCTCATAACAGTTCCATTGTAATTTTATTGGATTGCAATTTCAAATGACTATACACCAGCTACTGCTCACTTCCCCGTTCCAGATAGTGGCAAACAATATGCCTCAAACTATGACATATCTAAATTATGGGGCATAACATAAGAATAAATACATCTTCATGTTCCTAATTACGAAACAAACTTTCAACACACAATTCTAGTCAACAACAGTTACCATAGAAAAAAAACAAATATGTGGTAGTGTGCATTAGCACAGGTTTCCTCGAACTTCTACACTGGACACATAAATGCCCTGAACACACCTACACTGGTGTGTTCAGTTAACCCAAATGTACACATTTTAAATTTTACATTGTATTTATATTTTATGTTACCATACCCAATTGTTGGATTGATGTTTGGGTCAAAACTGTCTTCCACAAACCGCCAAACAATACTTGACTTCCCAACCCCAGTGTCCTGAAAAAGGCAATTGTTACCAAGCATTCACATAATTCATATAATAGCCCTCTTGTTTGGCCACAAATCAATTTGTAAAATGTAGACTTTCTCGGGGAATAGGACAGACATGTATACACTAATTTATTTGAATATTTCCTTTAGATAAAATAATACTTTAGTAGAGCATATAAACACAACATTCAGATACAATGTTATAATCAAACGCTTTATAACCAATCCAGTCGTCACAGCATACATTATCTTGCAGTCTGAATTGTGCTCGTCTTACTGGAAACATTCTAAGATGGCCAAATGCATAAGGTATAAACAGTTGTAACAGATATCAACAGATCAACACGCCTAATTTAAATAGTTAGTATGACAACCTTACAACGATGTGTATTGGGTGAACTAGTTTGAACTCTGTTTATTCTACTTGAACTAATACACATAATTAGCAATGTATACTGCAAATACAGCGAGATCCAAATCGTTCTTAACTCACCCCAAGAAGACACACTTTCAACTCTCTCAGTGCCATGTCGATATCTTCAACACAACTAGTTTGTGATCAACATCCCAGTCACTTGACACATTCACTTTTTTCTACCTGTTAATGATTCGGATTGTCAGTGTTTGAAAACCACGTTATACCTGACTTCTGTCAGAAACAATGCACACATTTCGAAGCTACAGAAACGTTATAGTCTGGCCGCCGCTTGGTTTATAGCATGAGTTTTAATATGTAGGTGATGTAAACAACGAGCTAACCTCCTCTTAGCGTCTCCATCTTGAACTCCGGCTAGTCACGTGACCGCGTCGGCTTTATGTTGGAAAAACACGAAGTCGAGGGGCAGCGATGTTGATTACTTAAACGACATGTATTAATGATTTAAGAAATATGCGTCTGGAAAATTGTTAGGAGGAAAACTATTGAGGAAAAGTTTGATCAGGAAGTGGTTTGAGGAAGTAGTTCTTCTCCTTGGTTGAGTGACAGCTGTGGTAGTGACAGCCCACACGGCGGAGCAGCACAGAATCAAGATGGCAGGTAATGGCACTTTCTTAATGGCATTTATTCGATGGTTAAACACACTTTTGTTCTTTGGGATAGCATGTCTGGTTGTGAATTTAGATGTCTGAGTTTTCATTATTGATTTCTGGTTGATAAGGCGAATGAAAGCGAGCCGCTACGGCCAGGAAATCCCACTGAAGGGCTGGACCATGGGCTGGACGGACCGTGTCGGCTAGCATAGCTAGCGAGCTAGTTTACTGCCGAAAGGAAGCTAATAAGACAAGTTTATTAGCTTTAACACCACTTTTCAAAGTGTTTATGGTGGATGCTCAAAATGAGAGTGTAAAGTATAGCTGTCCTTAATAGTTTGGCCTTACTTTATCTGTCTTAACCCCGTTCAACATCGAATTGTTGTCAGCGTAAACGAGTTGACCTAGCTTAGCTAATGTTAGCCTTTTTGCTAACGTCATTTGCAACCATAAGGGGACTACATCCAGCACCCTACCATAACAAAGGGATAGCTTCTAACTTACTTATCGGTGAATTATTGTACAGAACTAGTCAATTTATCTGACTACATTTACGCAGCAAACACTCAAATCTCCGTATACCAATGCTACTATTCTGTACATTTTGGGGCGGGTTCCCTTGATTATTCAGTTGTAAACATTGACATGGAATCGCCTGTGTTATCAAACCGTTATGATATGAGTGTTTTGCCTTGTACTGGGGTTTTGTCAATATTGTCAAGCGAATAGTGACTTGTGTGTATTTGAGTAGCTTTCGGAATCTTGTCGTGGATTCATAAGTCGTTGGAATATAGATATATATGATGCATGTCATGAAATGCCCTGTGTGTTATATCTCTACATCACAATTTCGCCAATCTAAAATTTTAAATCGGTAATTTCGTCCTTGTTGGTTTAATTCCCTAGTAACAGCCACTGGATGTACTGTATTGGATGTTTGTACTGTTTTTCACTCATTTCTTCGCATTATTCTTTGTTCGCTTGTCACATGTATGGACAACCCAATTATGTAGAGTCAAGGCTGATGTCAGCAATGGCCTTGCTGAAAGGCTTATAAGGTGTCATTGCCAGTCTGTAATCCATCTAATTTATGTTTCTCTAATGGCATGCTGATTAGATGTTTTACCATCATATTCTTTCCCATCATATTTCCTCTCCATTGTTTCAGGACTGTCTTTATATTTTGAAGATGGCCACGATGATATGGATGACTGTAAGTTTCCAGAAATGTTTTTAATATACACCTTATATATATTTTTTTTTTTTAATTCACAGAAATGCTTGTGTTCCTTGGGTAACAGGATGTACCCTTTTCATAACTTGGCACAGTGTAATTGTCTGTGCTGCCACATTGACAGCATACATTCCAGAACATTTTTCAGCTGTTCCAGAAGCTGGGAAATTGGCATTAGCTTTTGTGCTAATAATTTAACCTGTGTCCATAGGCTGTGATCTGATGGCTGTTGGTTTTATAAACGCATTTGACGTAAAACCAGTTTGCTGAAACCCTGGAGTTATTGTATAAGCTAACACCACAAGAAATGCTTATTTATTTTTAATGGATTTAGGAAGTGTTGTTATTTGCAGTATGACAACAATAGACCAGTCAACAGTCATGACAACATTCATATACTTATGGGAAATTGTCTCAGTTGTAGTGGTCAAAAAAGTGTGAAATACCATGCAGCCCCTTTTAGTATGTGTGAAAATGGCATTTGCATGACCTTGGGAATGTTAAAGCCTTCCATCCCCAACATAACGTTGGGGAAATACTCCCGGGGGTTCACCCGCTGCTATTATTAGAAGCTATATGGCCTATCAGATCTCTGTGCTCTTCATTGACCATGGTGATGAACCCTCCCTCAAAGACCAAAAACATAAACATGTGCCATGTGTTTGTTTTCTGCTGTCGCCATGCAAAGTTTTTCTTTTGAAACTTTGGGTGTTTGCTTTCACATTCTTGTAAGTTACCCAAGTGTGTTGTGTGTGTTGCTAAACTTGCATTTACAATTGCACTTTTTTTCCCCACAGTCCACACAGGTGGTTTTGAAAACTATGGTTCAGAGTGTGAAGGAATACGGATCACAGCCTTCCTAGATGCAGGGCAGGACAACCTCACCCCTTTAGGCAGGCTCGAGAAGTATGCCTTCAGTGAAAACCTTTTCAACAGGTAAGAACATGCCCTGAAGCGTCTACCGTACTTCTACATTAGTGTACATCCACCCAGCCCGAAATTAGAACACAATTAGGGTTGGTACCATTCACATTTGAACCGATACCGGTACCTGGAATTTGGTACCAGTACCCAACCGTACCTTATTTCTTTTGTACTGTCTATCTTATTCCTGGGCTAACTCTGGTGGAGCCATGTCAAAGGTCTTCCTGTAACATGCACATTTTTTAAGAATGCCCTGTAGTTTGGCCTGTAGTGTGGCCTTTTTATAGTTTCAGTTCAGATCCCAAAAGGGATCTGAAACCTTTTTTTAGTTAGTCATTTGTTTACTTGATATGCATTTTTCTCTGATATTGTTTGGTCTAAATCACGTCTCGGCCAGACAGTACCAATGATTGATTTCTTCTATTTTAAATTGATGTTTGTTGTTCTCATGCTGCTTGTGCTCTGCTTGCAGTGTTCAAGCTCCGCAGTCATGTGTAATTCGCTCGCGAGTACATAGTGTTTTCGCACTTGTCAGCTTGGGCCGTGCCGCTTTTACCCAGTGTGCACGTCTTAGCTGCTGGCAGGTAACTAACCCAGAGGCTCTTTGCTTCCCAGGGAGATCGTGGCACGCGGGCTGCTAGATGTGCTTCGAGAGTTCAGTGACAATGAAAATGACTTTATCAGTGTCATGGAGACAGTTGCCAGAATGTCGGAAGATGGAGGTAGATCGTAATTTGTTTGTCTGCATTTAGTTTGATTTGATTTGTATTTTGGATATGTGCAATTGGGAGTTTTGAGACTCGACACGAGCTGTACTCTAACACCTACGTGTTTATTTTTGTTAAGATTGTGCACTACTTTTGTATTATTGTCACGTTATCGTGCACATGCTAACGCTTCTCGTGGCGTATTCCCAGAGCCAACGGTGCGAGCGGAGCTCATGGAACAGATCCCAAACATCGCCATGTTCTTGCACGAGAGCCGACCCAACTTCCCAGCCGCTTTCTCCAGATACCTTGTACCTATCGTGGTCCTGTATCTTACCGACCCAAATAATCAGGTAGGTTTTTAATCTTGCAAACGACTTGCTCAAAGCCGATGGCTGTAATAATTGGCTCATATGTTATAAGGAGGGTGTTGTTTTTTTTTTGTTTTTTTATGGTTCTCTTGTCATTTGTCGAGCCTCACCTTTTTGATTGGCCACTACATTTTCTAGGTGCGGAAGACGAGCCAGGCTGCCTTGCTGGTATTGCTGGAGCAAGGCCTCATCTGTAAGGCCGACATGGAGACCAAAGTCTGCCCTGTTCTGCTAGAACTCACCGAGCCCAGCAGCGACGACGACTACAAATCAGAGGCCGTCGCTGTAAGAAAGGCCCCGCCCTTCTGTTTGCCCTGGCCTTGGACGTAAAGCAATTGATTCTTCTCCTGGGATTCCTCTGAATGAACCACATGCCCTTTGTTTCAGATCATGTGCAAACTGGTCACCATGTTGAGCAAAGACACAGTGGAGCGCCTGCTGTTGATGCGTTTCTGTGAGCTGTGCAGTGACGCCAGGCTTTTCCAAGTCCGCAAGGTAACCCACCACCTGCAAGCCGCAAGGCTCGACGTCGGTGCTTGTTCTGTGTTTCGAGGGGTGGTAATGGGGGTTTTGCGGAGCGCTGGATGCTATAAAGCCGCTGTATGCAGCACCTGAGGCTGTTATTGGAAACACGGCTCACTTAAGTTCCAGTTAAACAAAAAAAAACTGCTGAAAAGGTGGTTTGTAGACTGAGCAAAGTATCAATGTAATTACACCACTAGCACTGTTACGGATAAGAGCATGCAACAAAATACACTATTCTGGATGACGGATAACTACGAACTGAAAAAATAAACCGTAGCTGGATTTTATTACTGTATATATTATGTATACCCGCCTGTTATTGGATAAAGATATTTTTTATATAGGAGAAGCTCAGAGTTGGTTTGCGAGGAACCAACTCCAACTAAAGAAAGACAACCCCTATGCAATGAAAACATTTTACAATGTGTTTGGGGTTAATCTTTACGAAATAAGATGTACACAGATGGATGGTATGTGACAAAGGACAGGTCAATACTTTGACAAAGTCCTGGGAAAAAAGGGATGCGACCAAATTTGTTAGGGGGGCACCAAGTGAAGAAGTTGGTGGCACTAGTGAAAGGTCATTAGATAACATTAACCCTGTTGTTCTCAGCAGCGCTGCCAACACAGCCTTCCTGTCCATGGAATGTTAATTCCCTGCATAACGGGTGCAAGCTGAGATGCCTATTGAGCAGTATCTGGAATATTTTTTTTGTAATAAGAATTATATTTATTTTGCCAAACAAAAGGCTTGTTGACCATCTGTGCCCCCGAGTCGTGCCTTTGGGTAGACTGGTGTTGCATTTGACCCAAGAGAAGATGGATGCGTAATTTTGCCTAACTGTCTTGTCATCAGGTCTGTGCTGCCAATTTTGGAGAATTCTGTTCCATTGTAGGCCAGGAGGCAACAGAAAAGCTGCTGGTAAGAGGCTTTGACTGTAATCCCCCAAAACCCTACGAACAACTTGTCATTGTGTTTATTTTAAGGCTAACAAACGAGGATCCCCATGATATGCAATGTGATTGCTGTGTTCGGCTGCATGTTCGTTTGGAGGATAGTGGTCGATCAAACCATGTGCTGCTTGCTCGCATCAAACATATGGCCAAATGTGCCCGTAACTGCTGCAGACTAAACCCAAACCTCAACCTAGAAATTGGTATGCCAAAAATAACTTATCTTGGCTGATTATTAATCAGCCGTTAAATTGCAAGGAAACGCGGTTTCCAAATGCTTTGCCTCAAAATCGTTTTTGTGAGGCCAGATGCAATTATATTCGTTTTTTCTCCCTCAGACTCATTGTGAAGTTGTATTTAGATTGGAAAGCTTGTCGTTGTTGCATTTTTGTCTGTGACATTTTCTTGTCATTAGTCATAGCCATTAGCTGATGTTCTGACACTTATCCAAAGGTTGGGTCAATAAACGAATGACTCTGCTTTCACAGATGCCCAAGTTCTTTGACTTGTGCTCAGACAGCCTGTGGGGCATCAGAAAAGCCTGCGCAGAGTGTTTCATGGTCGTCTCAAACTGCACGTCCCCAGAGGTGCGACGGACTAAACTGTCGCCCCTCTTCATCAACCTCATAAGTGACCAGTCCCGCTGGGTAAGGCGTTTAAAGAGTACCGTCAAGATTTATTCAGGTTGTAGCTGATGATTGATAAACCGTCAATACAATTGATATCCTTTCAGTGACGTTATTGGAAGACTAACCGTTAACCACACGTGAGCGGTGCCATGATTAGCCATGAGTTGATGTTTTCTCACAGCAACACCTAACAGGACGCCTCCTTTGGTTCCTTTCAGGTGCGCCAGGGAGCTTTCCAGTCGCTGGGCCGCTTCATTTCCACCTTCGCTAACCCCTCCGGCACTGGCCTCCACTTCCGGGAGGATGGCACCTTACTTGCTCTCCCCAGGTGTACTTTGGAAAGGTAGGACATCCTCTATGATGTCATCAGAGATTACCCCCTTTTTTTCTTTTCTCTCTTTTTTTAGGGGGCAGGGAAGATTCAATGCCTGAATTGTGCGAGATCCTGCTGTCTAGTCTTCAGAAACATATCCTTAATCTATGTCCTATTCTATGTCCTATGTCCTATTATTGTATGCCCAACGTTGACATTAACCGAAGGAACCCGCCCTCTTGGACTCTCCCTTGCAGTGATTCCTCCATCACCTCGCTGAAGTGCTCCGACATGGGGGGCTGCTCCACAGACCGGACCATCGCCCACACCCCTCCCAACCAGGACGGCCGCGCCACGCCGTCCCCCGAGCGCTCGCTGATGGCCGACCTCGAGTACGCGTTCGGCGGCCACACGGACACGCAGGAGACCACCCCCGCCGCCGTCGGCCCCAACAACAACACAAACAACAACAACGACCCCACGGCCACGGAGAACGACAAGAACCAAAAGGACATGGAGCAGGCCGACGAGAACTTCAACTCTTTTTACTACTGGAGGCCTCCGTTACCGGACATCAGCGGGGAGCTGGAGATGCTCACCAGCCCGACGACAGAGCAGCAGCCGCAGCAGCAGCAGGAGGTGGTGGGAGAGGAGGAGGAGGAGGATGAGGATGAATTCCCTGTGTCAAAATACAGCCCACCTAAAGCCACCAGCGACCAGATCAAGAAAGTCCTGGACCGCTTGCAGCCCCATATGGATGACCCCGATGTCCAGGGTCAGTATGATATTTTGCTTTTGGTACAATTTGTGAATGTTGTGAATTTACAGCCCAGGTGAACTTTGAAATAAATGGGGACATGCATCAATTATCCCTATGCATCCATAACATTTCTGACCAGCTCATGGAATGTGTGTGTTAATTCAGCCCAAGTGCAGGTGCTGTCAGCAGCCCTCAAGGTGGCCCAGCTGGACAGCCCAACCGACGGCAGCCCAACAGAAGACCAGCCGTCCGGTTTGTCTGAGGGCGAAGGCGACGGTGATAGCCCACCGCCAGAGAGCGACCCCGCCGCGGTCCAGGTGGAGAGCCAGCAGGATCCCACAGAAGAGGAGCAGACCGTGGAGCCTCCGCCGGTCCCAGAGTCGTGCCCCATCCAGGAACAGGGCGAGATGGAGACCCAGACGGAGCCCCAGGAGGGCCAAGAGGACTCCCCTCCGGGTTCCCCTGTCTTGGTGCGGGATGACTCAGACCACAGCAGTTTGGTAAGTCATTTTCCATTCTCAACTTAATAGCCAGAACATTTTTTTTTTTTTTTTGCACAAAGGATAATGTTGGGTGTTGGGGGGGGGGGGGGGGGGCGGGGCGGGGGGGGGGGGGGGGGGGGGGGGGGGGGGGGGGGGGGGGGG
>JAOPUH010000025.1:9704944-9715787 GCA_027123175.1 Urophycis cirrata
ATAAGTAGATATAGCATTACATTAACTATGATGACTATCAAACATGTACAAACCTCGCATCATAGACTATAGGTTTGGTGGGAGACTATGTTGACACATTGCCAAATTTGTAACCCAACAATGTTCTAAGCACATGATAAATCTTTGTATAATGCTCTTAAGGAACAAAGCGAAGCATAGTGAAAAAATAGCCCTCTCACCAGAGTGAGACGTATTGTATTGCTGTGCACCCTTAATTCCAAGCTTCTGACTACCGTACTCAGAACGAGATTGTTAGGATTCGATTTACCTAATTAGTGTGAGTAACACAAGTAGATGTTTTGATACCCTGACCATCTACAAGCTGTATAGTTCAGTTATGAATTGCACACATCATAAAATGTCACACTGTGTCACAATGATCCATTTCATGGGCACAATTATGATTAATCTTTCAGATAAATTGTATTTCATCGACAAATAAATAGCATTATGATTACAATTCTATATAATTTAACCTCTGCAACTTGAAACAAATACACAATGGATTTAAGAGGGAAATTATTTACTATAGTATTTATCAATATATATATTCATAGTGGCCTAATGATTGCTTATTGTCTTGGCTGTAGGTTTTTGGGGTTAGTTTTGCTGGTAAATTGCAGTAGGAAGACAGAACTCTGCATGTACACCTCATTGCTGCTGACCAAAGTCCTGTCCGGCTGTTCTATGTAAATACCTTCAGAAACACGTTTACAACTTTGTGTCTTTGCTCTTGGACAAAATCAAACTCGTAAAATGAACTGTCTTACCTTTTCCACTGTCCTACAGGTCTACTGGGCTGCCCCTGCTCTTCACGTTCCCTCTCGGACTGCCCTTCTCTCTGATCCAACTGAAAGTCCGTCCGGGAAAAGGTTTTATCCACACGAGGTTTATCCCTCAAGACAAGCCTGCAACTCGTAATCCCCATTCCGTAAGCATTTGGTTTGTGTGTGAATGTGTGTGTGTATGATGTGTGTGTGCGTGTGCTCAAATATGTATATGCCCTCTTAGTAAAAATGTAGGGAATCACAGAATACAATGTACTCGCCATTGTGTGTTCACAAATTCACAAAGTTATTTTTGGGTCTTTTGCAAAACAATTTGAAGCAGCTGTTTTCTGTAAGAGGTATAATAAACCTCGGAAAACTTGTATCACACCAGATGTAAAGGTTGATGCCCTTAACATTTTTTTTGATATCATCTGGTTAAGCATAATGTCAAAGTCCAATAAGCATGTGACCTGCAAGACATGGCTATTGGTTAGTTCAGTCAACGTGGTTTCTGTATAGGAATGTCTATGGAAATAGCTGAACAAGTTAAGTGTTGTCAAAATTAAAGTGAATTATTGTGTTAATAAAATTCCATCTTTTCAAAATTCATCTTTTTTTGTCAGATGGGCATATTATTAAAATCACATTTAAGTATGGTGTCTATTGACTGACTTCTTGACATGCACACTTTGGAAACACAGAACAGATAAAGTGTGATTTCCAACAATGCATTAATCAGGCCTTTCCATGTTTAAATAGCAACACATACAACAAACTTTTTCTGTGCGCGTTTATTAAGATGTTACATCAGCTAGATGTTAAATATGTTCAACAAACATCGGCTGAGAAAAAAAAAAAAATATATATATATATACAGAACAGAGGGATTAAAAACTGAAAAGCCTGCCTCAGAGAAAGTAGTGATAGAGCTCCCATGGTAAAGTACACAGATGGAATCTTGTTCATGGCCTCTTAAACCTATTACATGTCAATAAATCCTTTTTCTCGCAGCAAACACTTTGAATCTCATCTGCTTGGCTCTTTATCTTTTATATAAACATCAATGTGAGTATTTCCCTCGACGCACAAAGCTACCGCAGACAAACTGAACACAGCTGCGTAATGCATTGGTTATTGATCAGCAGTTTAAAGCATGATAACGTGAAAGGGAACATGATTCATTAGTACAAAACAGTAAATACATTGCAAATAAACATTGCGGCATTGCAATTCATTAATAAATACATTTCCTCTGTAATTCCTTGAACACAACAGTATTCGGCACAATTCAAGCCGCGCTCCACAGACAGCGTCAGGCGTCTCAAAGTCATCCGTGTTAAAACCAGGGCTGCTCTCCATATCCGTGATATTCAGCTTGTTGCAGTGCAGCTGGGGATTCAGTTTTGAAGCTGGCAGTTCATGACATGTCCGTCCCCCTAATGCTCAGGATGAGGCAGACTGAAGCTGACCCTTGTGGACGTACTCCAACGCAGTGGCTATTGTCCTCATGTCCATCTCGATGCTCCGAGCCCAGTTTTCCACATCTCCGATTTCCTAGCAAAGAATGGACATTCATGTGTTTGGTTTTGCATCTGGCCACGACTTTCTGTGGTTTGAAAGGCTGATGGATTGCAGCAGTATGTGGATTCGGCACATTTCAATATGCCGTATCAATAAACATTGATTTTGTGGCTATTCACGCTGGTTGCCATAACATAATGAAATCTACTCTCAATCAGGGACAGCCATTCCATTGTTGGTTGTGTGTAGCTAGGATAACAAATTCCACATTATACAATTCAAGTGACACGGTTTATCACAAAGTAGAAAACAAGAACACAGTGTCAACATGTGTCTTGGTGATCAGATCTGATACAATGTTTTTAAATCAACGTGTTTTTGATGTTGTTTAGGATTAGTAGCATATTGAGCAGCACGAATGAAATCAGTTCTCCGCAATGGATACATGGTGCCAGCTCATATGGAGGGTTAAATCTAAATCCAACAAGACTATCCCAAGTTTTTAACCTTGAATGATACCCATTGCCCACAAGGGGTAGCAATTAGTCAATTCATAAAGTCGGTTATAATTTATACACCACTTCCTTGACAGGACAGCTTGTCCACAGTGGACATCTTAAATTCATAAAGTCATGCCGTGCCTACAGAACACAGCATACCTTTAGGGCCTGATTGAAGCCCTCCACCATGCTGATCCACTGGGCGGTCTGCTTGGAAAACTGACTGGCCTGCACCTGGAGAGTCTTCACCTCATGGTCCAACTTGCGCTGGTTAACATATGCCTGGGCCACCCTAAAAACAAGACACACACATCAGTGGTGCACTGTGACCTTAACTCACTTATGGTTCATAAGGTACATCATCATGATGTCATCATGACGTGGTGATACAACACCGTGGGAGACTTTCATTAAAGGTACAGTGTGCAAAATGTTGTCACATCTACCAATGAAGTTGCAGATTGCAACAACCCCCCCCCATTTGAATTAAAAAGTGAGTGAAAGCTCCATTCTATTTGAATCCCTTAAAGACATAGGATATTTGGACCAAAGCACAGAGCACACACTCATCTTCAATAGGTTATGAGGAGAGTCTGAGAGAGTTAAGCTTCTTGGACACGCGCAATGCCACTGTGTGTGACGCAATACTTATGAACAACATTCACGATAAAGTTCCTACACGACAGTACTAGAAAAGTATCACAAATGGGTCGTAGCCATTGGAAATAACAGGTCCCCCTCCTTTCTTGTAATCTTAGCCCAAAATTCACTTCTCTGACGGAATAAGAAAAGCATTCTCCCTAGAGCCGTTTGTCTGTTCTGGGCTAATCAACACGTTGCAAAATGGCGGCCTCCATGGAAGACGACCCGCTCACAATGTAGATATAAAGGGCAAAATAGATGGCAACAAAAACAATTCTTATTTTCAAATAATTATTTTCAATCATACACTAATTAAAACATACTTATGCATATTATATTTAATTTCTGCAAAAGTCCATTGGGCTAAATGCCACATAATTAAAGCTACATGGTGGTGTCGGTCATAGGGGTTCTCAAACCTTTTCACACCAAGGACCACTTTATTATAAAACATAAATAAATCACGGACCACCTAACCAAAACGTGGGTTTGCATAATAATAGACACATTCAATAAAACTCTACTCTCAGGCTTATTTAGGCTACATTTGATTCACTTTTAATTTAGAAAACAAGTGTCCGTACTCGTAACTTTGCTTTGGAACGCAGACAAAGGTGATTTGACAAAACACTGATATAAATTTGACTTTTTTGTCATCCACTCGTGGACCACTTGGGGGCGGTTCGCGGTGCGCGGACCACTTTGAGTATCACATACATTGTCCAAAATGTGACTTCTGCATGAATAGCAACCCAGACTACTGAATGTGATACTATAGGTCTTTAAATGATTGTGATCTCTGGGACCAATAATTGTTTTCAACGTTGTCTATCAGTTGTTATGCCACAGATCATTATTAAAATAGTATTATCATGTGATGCCAAGAAAATGACGTTAGGTATGAGCGGAAACCATAGACTGTATGGCGGAAACTCACTAATCTAGCCAAATCAAAATAGCAGATCAAAATAATCTATTATTATTATTATTATTATTATTTTGAAGTTCACCGCAATGCAAATAGAAATGGATAAAGAAATGAATGTTAGTTACTGCAACTGATCATACTAGTCCCACCGTACCCGACATTAAGGTGGTCCACCAACGCTTCTGTTAGACAGGTAGCCGCAGCAATGGCTTCGCGTCTTCTTCTCTCTGTGCGAAATGAAACACAATGCATTTAATTGCAGACGTTTCCACATTGTACCGTGTATCGCCCATGTGACCAGTCAATAATCTATTTCTCCAGTAGCTGGGCTTAATTTATGTGCACTTCACCTAACAATGTTTTTAGCATTAGCTAGCAATACTGCTGTCCATTTAGAATTCCTGAAACTCACCTTGGAGCTCTTTGCGCTCGTTTTGCTTCGCCTGGTGCTCTTTTAATAAACGGGACAGCATTGTGTTTGACGGTTATACTTATGAAGTATTATTAATGTTTTCATGTATATTAATACGGCAGAAGTATTTAAAGGCGTAGCACAGCAATGGAGGTGATATCACGAGACTTCAGATGGCCTGGTCAGTCACGTCACGTGGATTATCATGGGGTAGTTAAAAGCCGTACATCAGTACATCCAAAGATGCTCTGGTATTTCGGAGTGTATTGTATATCTCTTTTTAGTTACATCTTTACGGAATATGTCGACGAATAAAAAATAAAATAAATATATAAATAAAAAATCCTCTAGAGTGAGACATTGAGCATAACATATGCTGTACATGTATGGACCTCATATGTATAGATGGCAACATTAAACAAACGCCCACAGCATCATAATATGTCACGCAGAACTGGGAATACACAATATTGCCTATTGTTGTGTGTCTCTATCAGGTTTCTATCACATGTATCTTTTCGGAGCAGATCAGAATCATATTTTTTACTCAGCTTGCCTCCCATGCAGCAAGTTTACGTTCTGTTTATAGATAGCTAAACATTTACTATTATTTAATACACCTCTCTATCATATGTTAAATAAAGCAATATTATAACACATTTTGCGTCGAAGACTTTAATTTTGAAGAGCAGATACATCGTGGGACCGGAAGCTTGCGGGCTGACAAGCTGGCAGCAACCTGTCAACAATTTTTGTGTGTAGCGAAAATAAAGTGTTGGTCGGTGTGTTGTTGGCACTGGAGGACTTCTTTATAACAGCCAGCCCCCAGGTAAACGTAGAATCGTGTGTGTTTCAATTAACAAATAATTGTGTGATGTGTCAATTGTAAAGATGTAAAATAACGGCTGGGTTGAAGCCTCGGTGTGGCGTTAGCTTTAAAGTAATGTAGTTAGCTTAAATGGTTAGCTAGCTGAATCCTTCGTTTGGATTCGGTGACTGTAAACTAAGTTTGCAATAGCAGTCTATATATTTTATTTGGTAGATAGTAACATGACTTGTGAGAAAGTATTATACCTTAAAAACGAAAGATTGCCAACTTTAGCTTCTTATCCTAACCGTCCACGCTAACGCCACCTCGGTTGTTGTCATAGTTAACATAATGTCAATGAGCAGCGCATCATTTTCCATTCGTCGTGGCAATAACATGATTCCAAGTCATTGTGGGTCTCATTTTGTATAAGGCCGACTACATTGGATCGATGTTTAGTTCCATACCGCCTCAATCCGCTGACGCTACTGGGATATCTCTATTAAGGATCTACTGTCTGGTCCCGTAGGCTGTATTGTCATTATTTTACTTTGATTAATCTTTTTAATTCAAGTCATGCGTTATAATATCATGTATATAACACGTCTATAGCAACTATTGCTTAACGCTTATTTTTACATGGCCGTGAGATTACGCCTGAATTCGTTTATCTTTTATTTTAGTCCTAAGCGTTTCATATTATGTTGCATGCTGTTCTCTACATGGTCCAATAAAGCACCTTTCTTACTTGGTTCTGAGTAATTGGGCCGGTTAAATGGGATCACAGGGATCTGTCAAATTGTCAATTGAATGTTGGCCTGCAGGGTGCTTGATCATAAAAGAGCTATGTGAAAACACTGGACCGCTTACCGCTCTATTTGCATCTGTTACTATTCTATTGAAGTGCAGCTAGAGCGTGATCCCTTAAGTGGGTTACCTGTACAGAGTGTCTCTGTGTTTACGTGTGATGTCACTCATCGTGCTTGTTCAAGGTCCTTTCTGTGTAAGAAGGCTGCTGTGTAATGGCACAACCATGAAGGCTCAGTTACACGTAACAGGTGAGTTGGCATTTCAGCCAATTCAGCTATTTACAGTTGAAGTTGAAGTAAAATATAGTCCATACGCAAATTTGTACTGAACACTACTGTGTGAGTCAAAAAAACAATTGATTTATCCCAAATGTTGTGACAAATCCATATTTTTTTTAAATTATATATAATTATTTTTACATATTTAGAGATTTACCTAATGTTTGCACTTTAATTCATTTAGTACTGTCAGCCAAGCTGAAGGAAAACAAAAAGAACTGGTTTGGTCCAAGCCCATATGTTGAGGTTGCTGTGGACGGACAGTCAAAGAAGACAGAGAAGTGTAACAACACACACAGCCCAAAATGGAAGCAAGGACTTACAGTGTAAGTATGCTACAGTACATAGACGATCGCACAAACCCGTGCCAAATTACTACTACTTATCACAAGATGTTAACGCTACTGCATTGGTTGCATTTACCATGCAACATACGTTGGCAGAGAATGTCGTTAAATGTCAACAATAAAGGTAGCTGGCGGAAGAGGTTTGGCCGATGCACCAATTGGAAACACGGATGATACCGTGAACGAGGAGCTCTATTCCTCACTTGTTTCGACTCGAGTGCTTGTGTTGAATAGGCGCTTGTTGAGTTGTTGTTTTTGAGAGGTTTTTGTGTCTGTCATAGTGGAAGTAGACAGTGAATGTCAAGCCAATGGGCGCCCTCATCAATGCTTGAACTGTTATTTGACACACTTTGTGCTTACATTCTGCAGCATCGTCACCCCATTCAGCAAGTTGATCTTCCGAGTTTGGAGCCATCAGACTCTGAAGGCCGACATGTTGTTGGGAATTGCCACCCTGGAGATAAGCAAGGCTCTCAAGGCTAATGACTTGAAATGTAAGGGCCTGTTGTACTTCAGCCTAGTCATAATATGCTTTTGTAATATGTTGTGATAAGGTTTTTGTAATCACTAGTTACTACAGGTTTAAAGTGACGACAATATGGCAAATCAGCCCCTTAGGTCCAAATTAGGTTACCTATAATTAGATAACTTAAATGGCATGATATATAGACCAAAAAACTATTACTCAATGTAGGTTGTAGTCATATATTTGTGCCCAGAAATGTATTTGTGCTTCTGGTATACGACTCTGGTATATCATGTATTATGTAGTTACACATGCCTGCACTGGCATTAAACAAAAGTATTTTGTCAAATGACATTGGTCTATTGTCAACTGTAACTCATAGCATGTGATTGACAGTTGGCTTTGGTTTTCTAACCGATCCAAATATCGCGGCGAATCTTTGTCACTCCCGTGACAAAAACCTCCAACTTGTCGAAAAGCTATCTCCCACTCCGACCTCCGATTGTATACACCATGCATTAGCAGCCGCCTCCCACACCTATAAATCCCTTGAATATGTATGACACACCTGCAGTTTATTGACATGTCGTCTGATTTTTGTATCTGGGTGTGTTGGGATTACATGTAGGCTGCCCTCTAATCTGATACATCCGCTGATGCTGAATCAGCTTGCTTTGCTTTGGAGTACACAATGACTGACCCGTGCTAATGCATGTGTATATGGGGTTGTTAAATGATGAATGCAGCTTAATTTATGTACATAAGTGATACAGCCATTGTAGGCCCAACATCAACCAAAGTATCTATGTCAATGTATCTCTAAAGTAGTCCTTTCCGACGGTTTCCACTGCACTAAACTGCTTCATGTAGCTTATAGAAAAAACTACAGCTCTAGACAAGGTGAATTCTAGACTCTTGACTCTAGACATGTGATAATCTCATGACATTGCAATGTTCATGAGATTATCACAAGTTCTACTTTGTGTGTGTGTGTGTGTGTGTCTGTGTCTGTCACCCCCAGTATGTCAGGTGGTGCAGAATCTGCAGCTGGCTTCAGACAGAGGTTCCCATGATGTCGTCGGGGACTTGTCGGTCCTCCTGGATGGCCTGCAGGTGGACGCGGAGACCTTCAGCTCAGCTGAGAGGGAGCACGGTGGGGGTTTACCAGTGCTTGCCTTGCTAGTTGTAGTGTCTCTTCCATGAAGAGCCAGCAGATTACCTGCAATGTAGCAGGAGTGTTGATATTATATGTAGCCCTATAAATGCTCAAAAAAGATATATGTATATGTGTGTGTGTGTGTGTGTGTGTGTGTGTGTGTGTGTGTGTGTTATTGTATTATGTCTAAAACATAATGCTTTTCTATACCATTATCTAGAAGCTGCCTCAAATGGGAATGCAAGGCAGAACAGAGACCCCGGAAAAAGGTTCATGCCGTTCCATACTGACCACTGATGTCTTTTTTTTTAAATTTGTATTGCTTCATATTTTCTCATCATGGCACACGTTTGACCGCTACAAAGAAAGCCTTTGACCGCCTCCTCTTCAGGTCCAGCCGAGACGCGTCTCCCTCCAGTGAGTCTGAGGACTGGGTCATCGTGCCGAACGGCAACGGCGTCGCCAGGTCAGGGTCTCCGGCCCCCTCACCGGGGGGCTCGGGGGCCCTGCGTCCCCCCAGGCCAGCCCGGCCCCCGCCACCCACCCCCCGCCGGCCCACCGCCTCCCCAGGTAGGAGAACCAGCAGAGTCGAGAACCGCGGAGGAAATGAGGCGACTGTTTTACGGATACATTGTTTCACGAAAGTATTCCCACCCGATGATTGAATTGAAGCACTCGTGTAGAAACGGAGAGCAGGGTGCTTTAACGTGTCCAGAGAAACCGTTACATAAGTCCTCCTTCGGGATCAGTGGGTAGACCGGCTTGTCCTGGGTCCAGAAGGTCGCTGGTTCGATCCCCGGCTCCTCCTAGCTTGGAAGTTGTTGAGGTGTCCCTGAGCAAGACGTGTAAACCCCCCAACTGCGGTGTATGAATGGGTGAATGTGGGGGAATAATCGTACAGCACTGAGTGTCCACAGCGTCTGAAAAGCGCTTTATAAACGCAGTCCATTTAAAAGATTGCCTGAAAAAAAACAACAACACTATCCAATTTCCAAAAAGTGATAGGACTGCTAGATTTACTGCTCAGCAATGGTACCGCGCAGCCGCCACCACTCCTGTCCCTGACGATGCTCGTTCTCAATGGAGCTCTCCTCCTCCTCCTCCTCCTCCCCTGATCTCCCCCTCTCTGCTCTGTGGCCCAGCCTCCTCCAACAGCTCCTCCACCAGTGACATGAACGAGGTTGCTGCCGTGACAAATGGCGCAGCGTTGGTTGCTGTGAGTGGGGCCTCCAACCCTCCGAACAGCCCCGGCGGAGCAGCAGCATCAGCAGCGGCTGCAGCAGCATCAGCAGCAACAACAACAACAGCAGCAGCAGCAGCAGCAGCAGCCGCGGGAGGTGGAGGAGAACCTCCCGTGATATCCAGTGGTCCTCAACCACCGCCTCCCCCCCCGCCCGCCACGGGCTCCGGTTCCGTCGTCCCCCGAGTCGCACCCGTGAACAACGGGCCGCTGCCGCCGGGGTAAAGAGTGGTGATGGTGTACATTTTGGGTTCTGAACCGAAACTGAGTCAGAGCTCTGTGCTAGACTGAAGATTAATTTGAGTGCATAGCAGACACGCCTGCAGAGTCACCAAAGGTGTGCTCTCCGTTTGAGCCGCCGGCTGGTTGTTTGTTTGTTGATGCGTGTTTCTGCTGTGTGTGTGTGTGTGTGTGTGTGTGTGTGTGTGTCTGTGTGTTTGTGTGTTTGTGTGTGTGTGTAGGTGGGAGCAGAGGGTGGACCTGAACGGCCGCATGTACTTTGTGGATCACATTGAAAAGAGGACGTCTTGGGAGCGGCCCGAAGCTCTGCCCCCGGGGTACAAAAACCTGTTCCTCCGCAGCTTGACACACTTAGAAGTGTTGTTGATGTTGTAGATGCATTGGACTTTGTTTGCACTGCGAAAAGATCACTGTGTGTGATAAACTGCTAAATGCCTCGGAGGTCTGCACAGGCATTTTCTGATTCAAAGGTTAACTCACTGGTTTGGAAGTAACCTTGGATATGTCATTGTTGCCCATTTCTCTGGAAGCCATGTCACACGCGCAAACACGCACACTAGTTTGACATATACTGGAGTAGTCTGTTGAGCAATGGCCTTTGTCCTTCCATAGTTTCCTTTAATATTGTTCAGAATCAGAATCAGAATGTCTTTTATTGTCATTGTACCTAGGTACAACGAAATTAAAAAAGCAATCACCATATC
>JAOPUH010000025.1:9715887-9731777 GCA_027123175.1 Urophycis cirrata
TCTGTAGTCTGCTGGTTCTGGCCTTGATAGACCTGTAGCGTCTCCCCGAGGGCAGCAGGTCAAACAGGGCAGAGGCAAGGTGGGAGCTGTCTTTGGTGATGGTTTGTGCTCTGCTAAGGCAGCGGGAGGAGTAGATGTTAGTTAGTAGTTAGTTAGTTAGTTAGTAGATGAGTAGTTGTTGGTGCAGTCATGTTCCACAGAACCATCAAATGTTGCTTCATTGAATTAAACTGTGTGTGTGTGCGCGTGTGTTTGCAGGTGGGAGCGCCGAGTGGACCCCATGGGCAGAGTGTACTACGTGGACCACATGACGCGTACCACCACGTGGCAGCGCCCCACGCAGGAGTCTGTGCGCAACTTTGAGGAGTGGCAGCACCAGCGCAGCCAGCTGCAGGGAGCCATGCAGCAGTTCAACCAGAGGTTCATCTATGGGGTGAGGAGGTCACAGGCCAGGCCTCGGGCGTGATCCCAGCACGCCCATTATTTATATATACTATATATGTGTGTGTGTGTGTGTGTGTGTGTGTGTGTGTGTGTGTGTGTGTGTGTGTGTGTGTGTGTGTGTGTGTGTGTGCAGTTTATGTACAGTAACCATTGATAAAGAAGTGTTTACAGTGATCAAAATCAATTTTGCAATGCCTATGGGGCGGCAGTAGCTCAGTGGGTAGAGCGGGTGGACAGAGCGGGTCGTCCGCTAACAGTAGGGTTGGCGGTTCGATCCCCTTGATCCCCCTCCTCCAGATGTCGAACCCCACAAATGTACTGATTTTAAGTTGCTTTGGACAAAAGCGTCCGCTAAATTGCCCCCTTTACCCTTTGCCTATGTTTCCTTTGCCATCTTTCCTTTGTTGGAAAATACACATTGATAACAAAATGTTCTGCTCATATTAGGCGAATAGCAATATGTGCAAGGAAAACCCTAATTCTACAGAGTGGGTTTTCAGGGAGACATGGTGGCATGGCCCTAACCTTCGTCATTGTCCTACTGCGTGACTGTATGATCCTGGCTGGATGTTCTCCTACGATGTACTCGCATGGGCTTTGCCCTGACACCGAGTTCCCACAGCTATCATAACATTCAGCAGCACGTCATTTGAACTTGACCTTCTGAGGTATTTGTGAAGATGATACTATGAATGTCATTTTCTTGCTAATTCTCTGTTTTGCCTCCGTCTTAGCTCCAAGATCAGCTGGCTCCCGCTGCCAATAAGGAGTTTGACCCGCTTGGACCTCTACCACATGGCTGGGGTGAGCATTACTGCAGATCAAATTAATCATTCATCTTAGCCTTCATCAAGGCTGTAGCTGGATCCATCTGTCCTGAGATATTACACAGAAACATGGTTTGGTTTCCTTTCGGTGATTGAGGCTGTGGTCAAACCGCTGAAAGGCGACACAGTAATCAGTGATTTCAGTGATGATTTCCAATGGGAAATGTGTTCAGTAAAACTAATTTGCACGGAGAAGATTTGTTTAACAAAACATTGGGTTCCTTTCAATATTGCTTTCAAGAGCAAATGTGCTTACAAGTATACAAAATGAATTAATCTTTTGATAACAAGCAGTGGCAAATAAGGTGATTAATGACATATATTTAATGACATATATTTAGTTTATGTTGGAGTGCATTGTCTGCACAGGCTGCAAAAGGCTCAATATTGAAGTTTGCCTATTAAACATGAGTATCTTTTTACCTTTCTACCTCTTTTTGTTTCATCAGAGAAGAGAACGGACACAAATGGCAGAGTGTACTATGTTCACCATACAACTCGCACAACTCAATGGGAGGACCCTAGGACCCAAGGGTGAGATTCTCTGTCTGTGTCTGTAAACCACTGTTGTATGGTGGTTTCTATTGGTCCGTTCTGCATGTGTTAACCATGGGTGTATAAGACAAGAACGTTGTTTACACACATACTCATGTCACCTGCTTGAGAACGCTGTGATTGGCTCACACAGTTCGACAACAGAGTGTCGTCCACAGCACAAGTTATGTAACCGGTTATGTTACAGCTTGTGTAGGAAAAATGGTTTATTTTGATACCGGCTCCCGTATACACATCCCTCCCTTTGCAGGGCTGCATGTGTGAAAGGTGCTTTGGTGTCACACTTCCTGTTCAGACAAGCAATTTAAACTTTAAACTGCTTGCGTGTAACTTGAACATGACCGCTGTTTATGAGTGACTTTGTTGTTATGCTGAAGTGTAATCATTCACTGAGACTGGTGCAGTCAAGGAGGGGGGTTCTCTAGACCTCGTACCAGCGCTTGACGTTGTGATTTGGTTTGTACTTTGCTCTGCATCATTTTGCTACTGCCATAAGGCAAGCGTCTTTGGGAGTCTTTTACTTTTACTTACTTGTTATGAATCACGACTCCACAGTTACTGCCAAAATGCAGTTCTTTCAACCGTTGCCTTTCATCAAAGAGCTTGACACTTCGCTGCCTTTTATTTATTTTGTTATTGCATTACCGACATGACCTAATATTAACAATGCCAGCTTTGGACCGTTAGCATCAAACTGTGCCAGTACACCACGCAACCCCACGATATTCATGCCATGTGCCCGTTCATGTCTGGGGCGTGTGCGCGCTGAAATTCTGTGGAGCTTAAATCACGCTGTGCGCGTGATGAAACGATGACGCCATGTGTGTTGTCCAGACGGCTGAACGACAAGCCCCTGCCCGAGGGCTGGGAGATGAGGTTCACCGTGGACGGTATCCCCTACTTTGTGGACCACAACCGCAGGACCACCACCTACATCGACCCCCGCACGGGCAAGTCCTCGCTGTAAGTCAGTCGCCAGTCTGTTTGCCCGTCACAGGAGTGGCGACCCGTTCCGGGAGCTGCATGGATCAGCGCCCCATTGGGCCCTTGTGGTCGCAGCCTCACAAGTCACAAGTGTCTAAGGCTTGCCAAATGAAACTGATGACCATCATACAATACAAAATGACACAAACACATTACAGTAAACCCGTGTGTGTGTGTGTGTGTGTGTGTGTGTGCGTGTGCGTGCGCACATGCGTGTCTCTGTCTGTCTGTGTGTGTGTGTGTGTCTGTCTGTCTGTGTCTGTGTCTGTGTAATGTAACCATCTGTTGTCGTGTTGTTTCCCACAGGGAGAACGGGCCTCAGATTACCTATGTCAGGGACTTTAAAGCCAAGGTGCAGTACTTCCGCTTCTGGTGTCAGGTACGTCAGCCCGCCGTCGGTTTGTCCCGCGTTGCTGCCGTCCAGGGAAACACAATGGAAACAAACGTGGTCTTTTGTATGGAAAATGGACGGAATGAATGAACCCTAACCCTATTTCTTCAAGTTGTGTGTGTTTAGGATATTGGTCTGAAATGAATCCCCAAGGCATGACTTGGGTTTATCTCTTGCGTGTTTTTACTGTGTATTTTTGTTTTTTGTTCTCAGCAACTGTCGATGCCTCAGCACATCAAAATTACAGTCGGCCGGAAAACTCTGTTTGAGGATTCTTTCGTGCAAGTCAGTTCCCATTACTTGGCGCCTTTACATCGTTGGCTCTATTTTCACGTAGTATCATTTCTGCCATCCAGGTGATCTCTGTGCTTGTCTCATTCCCACACATTTAACTCTCCTATATATTCTCCTGTATTTCACTTTTTTGTTAAGATCATGGGATTCCACCCGCAAGATCTGAGACGACGACTGTGGATCATTTTCCCTGGAGAAGAAGGCCTAGACTATGGCGGGGTGGCCAGGTTAGTTGAGTGCAATACATTTCATTACATTACATAACATAACATGTATTCAGCTGATTGCTTTTGTCCAAAGCGATAACTGCAACCCAAAACATTGCAAACAACCACATTGAATGAAAACACAAACAATCTGCAGAAGCAACCTGTTGGGGTCCAGAAGATGGACCCCAACAGGTTGCTTCAGGCGTTGATGAGACGGGCGAGGAAAGGTCGGAGGAGGAGAGCAAAAGAAGATGGAAACAAAAGTTGAGACAATAACTTAACTGTCTGGATGTTGAAGTCAAAGTGACGTAGCACTGATCCCACCATGAATTCCTTGAGAGCACCTGGTAGGTAACCTAGCGCAGCACAGAGGGTAAAAGGGTAAAAGGAGGGAAGTGTGGTAGGTGGTATCCAGAAAAGTCAATTCCAGGGGGGGTATATGCAAACCGGACCCAGCGTGACCACATTGCCTCCTTCAACACACACACACACACACACACACACACACACACACACACACACACACACACACACACACACACACTTGCACACACTTACACACTTTAACAAACTTTGCCTGCCACTGCTTCACAGGGAATGGTTCTTCCTGCTCTCCCACGAGGTGCTGAATCCCATGTACTGTCTGTTTGAGTACGCCGGCAAGGACAACTACTGTCTGCAGATCAACCCTGCCTCCGACATCAACCCCGACCACCTCAAGTACTTCAAGTTTATCGGCCGCTTCATCGCCATGGTACATATTCCATTCTGCAAGTCGTCATCAAGTCGTCTTTGGGTTGCTTTGTTACCGCACCGGGACAGTATGAGTGAAATATAATGAGTGAAATGCGTGAAGAAACCAGATGGAAGTCGGTGGCGACTAATGTACTATTTGTACAATGTCCAAGTGGAGGAGCAGTGAACTCGTCTCTGGTTTACGTGCCACATTTGCATTTTTGGCATGCCTTGCAAACCTGACATTTCTCGTGCCTGGTTCCTTCCCTATAGGCCCTGTTCCACGGCAAGTTCATCGACACTGGATTCTCCCTGCCGTTCTACAAGCGCATTCTCAACAAACCTCTGGCACTCAAAGACCTGGAGTCCATAGACCCGGAGTTCTACAACTCCCTCATTTGGATCAAGTACGTTGCCTGGGTTCTAGCGTGTGGTTCAAAGGTGATGTTGGAACCGCTTGTTGAGAGAGCAGCTGCATAAATCAAACTGTACAACTTTGGAGTCAAGGTTTAGAAACCGTTTAATGGTCGCCATTTGGATTAATTGCACCAATCAAGAGGCACTTAAGAGGTTTGTCCAGAGTAGTAAAAGCATAGTTGAGCTAAAGCATAAAACTGGGGCCACCCCAAAAACAAAACCCAACCCATTCTAACATGCTTTGGATTGAAGCGTTTTGTACACATAATGATTCAAATAATTCAAACAATGATTGGAAAGTGACAATGATTGGAAAGTGAAAATGAAATGAAAGCATTGAGCCAAACAGACTACAGTACTATACAGCCATGGATCCCATGGACGTGTTTACGCCGGCTCTCTGCAAATCTGTGCGTGACACCGAGAGGTGTGACTGGTGTCTCGCGGCCCGCGCCCCTCTCCTCAGGGACAACGACATCGAGGAGTGTTGCCTGGAGATGTTCTTCTCGGTGGACAAGGAGATCCTGGGGGAGGTCACCACCCACGACCTGAAGCCCGACGGCGGCAACATCCAGGTCACCGAAGAGAACAAGGAGGAGTACATCAGGTGAGACACACCGTCCCCCCCCCCGGGCCGCCCGGCGTCGCCGAGCAGCCGCGGCTGACTCACCGGAGTCTAGTCGGCTCTCGCCCTGCTGCTCGCGCGGCCTTCCAGTCGACCCACTTTTGACACTGAGTCACGGCGCCGTCGTCACCGTTGCGTCAACGCGACGCAATATGTGGGCCACAGGCTCACGCACCCGATCGACGATCTCAAGTTAAACGCCGTCGGCGAAATCGGTGTGATGAGAATAACGTCACGATTTCACGAGGTGAAAGCGGTGAGAGCTAGAAGCCTGACTGTTTTTTTTTGCTTCGCACGGACGAAGCCGACACCCAGTGCTTGTTACGGCCGGGCTGGCGGCGCGCTCATTTAGCTAATAATACTCATTTAACTAATAATAAAACTAGTAATACACTCGCTTTACATAAAGGGTAGCGGGGCATTCAGCAGACGCTTTTGTCCAAAGCGACTCACAATTGGTACATTTGTGGGGTTCGACATGTGGACAGTTGGACGAGAGGGATCGAACCGCCGACCCCGACGGTTAGTGGACGACCCTGCTCTGTCCACCCGCTCTACCCACTGAGCTACTGTGTGTTGCTACTCCGCTGTAACAGACGAGCTGTCACAGCCTTGGCTGCTACACGTGAACACCCCAAGCTCCGTCAGGACACGCGTGCTTTAACGTTGGGTCCATGTCACATCCAGGTTAGTGGCCGAGTGGAGGCTGTCCAGAGGCGTGGAGGAACAGAGCCAGGCTTTCTTCGAGGGCTTCAACGAGGTCCTTCCTCAGCAGTACCTCCAGTACTTTGACGCCAAGGAGCTTGAGGTAAGCCGTCTAGCAGGATATTCGGGGGGACGTGCGTTGCGTAGCTTTGTCTGAAATGTGAAACGTGTTCACGCATGTAAATTGTTACTGATGCCGTAATGTGAATTTCGAATTTCGTCCGCATGCATTGGAGGCCCAACCTTTACAAGCAATTTTTGCATACCTCCTTTAGATTTAGAAAAAGATAGGCCATCACTTCTAAATCTAAAGGAGAATCCAAAGGGTTCTACGGTTCGTAGAACCCGCCTCACATTGCATGATGAGGCCGTTGGGTGTTGGCAGGAGTGGCTTTTTCTGTGTCAAACCGCTTATTCCTGGAGAGCATTCCTAGAGAGCAAATGGCCGAGCTTCAAGAAGGGATGAGGGTGTATGGACCAGATCTTTGCCCTGTGTACCATCATAGAGCAGTGCTTGGAATGGAACACACCCCTCTACATCGACTTCGTGGACTTAAAGGAAAATGCCACTGTTTGTCCATACTGAACTACGTTCTTCCCTGATCTTAGACGAGTTGATACATACCTCTCTCACTTTCGTGCGTGCACTTGATCGCTCTGGCACGCAGTGCTACTTTGCTACTTTGGTGAAGTTAGAAGCGACCAAGCACTTCCACGTTTTCCCTATTTAAATACGGTTACATGAGTTACATGAGTTACCTGTTATTTCCGTCAATAGAACCAATGTGACCTGCACATCATCGCCTGCACTACCTGTAGTAGTTGAAGTAAAAAGTCACTTCAGCTTTGTCTGAAGTGTGAAACGTGTTCACGCATGTAAATTGTTACTGATGCCGTAATGTGTCACGGAATCTGGCAGCTGATGCTTTGAATTTCGTCATTGACGAAAGGAGTTCCGCATGCATTGGAGGCCCAACCTTTTCAAACAATTTTTGCATACCTAAGGGCTCTATAGTTCATAGAACCCGCCTCACAATCATCAGAGGTATGTATCAACTCGTCTAAGATCAGGGAAGAGCGTAGTTCAGTATGGACAAACGGTGGCATTTTCCTTTAAGATAAGGTCTTCGACAGTGTCCACCGAAACACCCTCTGGAAGATTCTTCACTCCTATGGAATACCATCAAAGATCATCCCCAATCATAAAAAAAATTCTATGATCTATGATTTTGAGTAGTGTCATCATGGGAAATTACTTCACTGAGTGGTTTTCTGTGCAGTCCCGAGTGAGACAGGGATGCATCGTCTCCCCTATCCTCTTCCCGGTCGCCATAGACTGGATCACAACCAACACCACAGCAGACAGACCCAGAGGCATCCAGTGGACTCTGTTCTCCCAGCTGGAAGAGCTTGACCTCGCTGACAATCTTGCTCTCTCCCATCAACCAACCAGTACAACATGCAGGCTAAAACTGACAGGCTGAACAACTTTGCCAGACAAGTTGGGCTCAGTATCAACACCTCCAAAACACAAGTGATGTGTTTTAAACTCCATCCCCACAGCACCCATCCTTGTTAATGAGGAACCACTTGAGTTTGTGGAAGATTTCACACATCTGGGCAGTCTCATCAGCAAGGACAGCGGGGCATCAAAAGACATCAAGGCAAGGCCGGGAAAGGCTTCTCCCAACTTCGTCCCATCTGGAGATCAAAACAATACAGCCTTAAAACGAAGATGCTCCGATATAACGGCAATGTAAAGTCTGTTCTGCTGTACGGTTCAAAGAGCTGGCGAGTTGTCAAAACAGACATGAGGAGAATGGAAGTGTTCCATAATGGATGCCTCCGACGACTACGCCAGATCTTTTGGCCTAATAAGATCTCCAATCATGAACTGGACAAAAAAAACGGGAAACCGGAGCATCACCAAGGAGATTACTCACAGAAGCCTGAGATGGCTCGGACATGTGTTGAGGATGGAGCAGGACCGCATCAAGACGCCGTAAGATGGACACCACCAGGCAAAAGAAAACCTGGGAGGCCCAAAACCACCTGGCGCAGAACTGACACAAGAGCTGGAACAGATGAACCTATCATCGGGAGAGGCCCAACATGCTGCCAGGGAGCAATGCCAGGGACCTGTGCTAATTGAAGCCTTATGTCTCATAGGGGGCGAAGAGGAGTAAGTAAGTCAGTAAACGGCCGAGCTTGTGCTCTACGTCAAGGTAGGGTTCGTAAGCATCAAACTGTTCAAGGTCAAAGTTCAAAGTAGCTTTAATGTCAATTCCTTCACATGTCAAGCCATACAAAGGAATCAAGAGGACGTTTCTCACTCTCCCACGGCGAAACAGATAAAGTGCGCAGGCACAACAGACACAACAGGACATTTCCTAATGGGTAAGGTAGGTTAGGTGAGAGCATAGCCAGCCATTTTTTCAGTTTGAAAAACAACATAATATGACGTGTAACCTATATTGGCAACCCATCCTATTGGTTGTTAATTCATGGGTGATGATTCCAAATACCAGGAAGGACTTTTCATTTTGAAGCTGGAAGGTTCCACCTGTGTATGTCTGTTTCTCCCTGCAGGTGATGCTGTGTGGCATGCAGGAGATAGATCTGTCGGACTGGCAGAGGAACACCATATACAGACATTATGCACGCACCAGCAAGCAAATCCTCTGGTTTTGGCAGGTCTGCACAAAACGCATGCATGTATCACCCAAGGCACTGGGGTTAAATTAAGTTATGTTTCTCAGGCTCATAAATCAAAAGATTCTGTCTACACTTTTTGAAGGGGCTTTGTTTTTTCATTTGCGCAGCGTTTTGACCAAGATTTATTTATATCGTTAAAATGAACAATTTAAAAAAAAAATGAATTTTCTAAACATTAACAATATGCTTAAGTAGTCAAAATGCTAACCAATGTGGACTGACTGTTTGGCAGTTTGTGAAGGAGATGGACAACGAGAAGAGAATGAGACTGCTGCAGTTTGTAACGGGTACCTGCAGGCTGCCCGTGGGTGGCTTCGCTGACCTCATGGGTACGTCCTGCAGATGGCTATAACCACCAACCAGCAAACACGTCTGCTACCGAGAACCGGCAGCCCGGTTTATTGCACATGTATGTACACTAATGACTTCAAATGTGATGGTTTACCCAGGGAGCAACGGTCCACAGAAGTTCTGCATCGAGAAAGTTGGCAAAGAAAACTGGCTTCCAAGAAGCCACACATGGTAAGGCTGGACGCGAGTGCATTCCTCAGTGGCAGGACTTTTGTGGACTGATGGGGTTTCAGCTGACCGGCCCCTCTTAGTCACGCCTGATTCAGCCGGCTCTTTTTGTCTCACAAGACCTGCTTTTGGGTGGCTGTATACAGCCTGAGGTGTGAGGGCTTAGCCGGATGCAATAGCCACCATTTGACATGAATGTCTAAAGTAGAACGTGACGTGTAAACGGTCACAGAGGCGACTACACGGGGATGACGTTAATTGAGATAAAGTGCTTCATAAATCCCATCTGATCCAGCTCTTTGTTCTTTTTGCTCTGTTCTGCGTTTGTGCGACAGCTTTAACCGTTTGGATCTCCCCCCCTACAAGAGCTATGAGCAGATGAAAGAGAAGCTGATGTTTGCCATCGAGGAGACTGAAGGCTTCGGCCAGGAGTAGGATGTGGAGGTGGAGGGCCAAAAGTCCTGGCTTTTTTTTTCTTCTTTTTTTTTTCTCCTCTTTTCATTTCAGGTAGCAGCAATGTTAAAAGGATGGACGTTACAGTTTGAAGTTGCCACTCTTCTGCTAGCATATGGACATGCTAGGTAGCGCAATGTTAGACGGATGGACGTTACAGTATGATGTTGCCACTCTGCTTCTCCTCGCTAATGGACATAAAGATACACATTCCCTCCTGCAGTATCCCGCGGTGACAACATGGCCACCGGCGGTTCAACTCAATTCCCTACTAATTACTCTCATTTAAGAGTCCTCCCCACTTTGACCGTTCACCCCTGCCACTTCACACAGATGCAGCTTGCCTTATCCAACTTTTCTGAGCATGCATAAGAGGAGATGGCTGCCGGCCCGACCGTACACCATCACGGCATGCTCACCATCGTTTATTGTGCACACGAGCAGCTGCTCAATGTTTTCTCCCAATCATGCAGCAGTACTTTAACGCCCCATGTGAAGAGCCACACGACTGGCCTATGCACTATTACTAGCAACAACTAAAGGAGTAACCTAAAATGGCGTATTTGCTGTGATATATTTTTATCCTCAATTTAGTTTGTACAATTTCGCCGTAGTGAGTACACAGTTAGCAGACAGTGTAAATAACATTTTAACAATTCAAAAACCATAGAGGAGCACATATTCTAAATATTTTGTATCTAACTTATTTTGATTAACCTCTCTGGCGTAATGATCGCCTAGTGAATTCAGACCCTTAATTGGAGTGACTAATTGTGGAATCGGGTAATAGATTTGCATCATTACGACTCACTTTTACTGATTTCTGGTTTGTTGGTAACGTCATGGTTCTGTGGGAGGATTGAGAGGGCTGCGACTGCGATTAAGAAGGGGTAATTTTTTAAGTGCAATCGTTTTTCTAGTAAGAAAACCTGCTTAGCCATTACATAGCCAACGCAATGTTATAGGATAGTGATTTTAGTTCATTGGTATTCAGTACAGTTATGAATTTTGCTGTGAGTTATTTCCTGCCCCCCCCCCCACCCTCTTGTTTTTAAACCCGGGCTCTGCAGCAGTAAACTGTTTGATCGACCTGCGTGACACTGGATAGGCCCCTCTTCTGTACAGAAGGTGAGGGAGCAAAACCTTGGAGAAGCTTTTGCGATCACGAGCATCGGCTTTGCAGCTGATGAAGTGGAATTATGGGATACTCTGAGGAAGAGGAAATAGAACGGCTAGTCGATACGACCACTTCCTCCCACTGAAGGCTAGCAGCTGATGTCTTCTGTAGAATTTAAGTATTATCACAGGCATCCAAGTCAAAACGACTATAACATGGGCTTGAGAACTTGGTTTTATCTGAATATGTTTTACGAATTAGATTGAAACAAATGAAAACTAGATAATGATTCTCAGCCTTTGCCCAGGGACTGATACCGCTCTTTGTAGGCTTAGAAATTAACATTTGATTGCACTAATGTGAGTGGCCCTAGTTTTATAGGGCATTGAGTATCATGGAATGTAGTGACGTTGCGTTTCACGTTGTGACCCCAAAGTAAATATCTTACCATTTAGAAAATGTCAGTGGAGACTAGTAACAAACGTGCGAACACCTTTTAAGAAATGATTGGATTGAATAAGTGTATTCTGTTTGTTTCTGGGAGGAGTAAAATAAAAGGTATTTTCTTATGACAGACTCTGTTTTTGATTTTAGTTTTATTTGTTTTGCTCAGAAATGTGTCTAAGCCCTTGTTTTAGGATAAACATATCTACAACACATCACCTGTCAGTAAGATATTTTTTCAGTAATACATGGTAATAATGCTATTGCTGTGTATCTATGCAAAGTGTCGATCACATTATACAAACAAGGACACTATGAAAATGTAGCTCAAAATCTAATGCAATGGTGATTTTAATAATGTTGACATTGGCTAAGTATCAATCGTAGTAATGTGGATGAGCAAAATGTGTTGTTAATGGTGGTAACATTATACTGTGTGAATTTTACCTTTGAGGACAGTGTATGAAATCAGGCTACCCCTCTAGGCTCTTGTGATTCTACACATTGCAACAGTAGTCCATTTTTGCCAGTCAAAATAACAAAAAATATCTTCCACTGCTTCAGTTTTGTTCTTCATTGTTTTGTGTTGGTGATAATTAATATACAGACAATGTGATTTGTGAAGCGATTCTAAAATGGATTGGAATAAAATTACTATTTGTTCATTTGAAATGATGACAATTGTAACGTTTTAACCAAGATGAATAAATACTGCTATAGCACCTGGGTATCTAAAAGGGTTATCCATTTTATTCCTAGTTTGTCATGTAAATCATGTTGGTTTCAGAATCATTAATTTACTCGACGATTGTATGATAGATTGATTCATATTTATCTGATGGGAAAAGTACTGAAAGTAAAATGGCTTCCTTGTACTTGTAGTGATTTTTAGATATTTGCACTTAACTTTTTGGCTTAGTCATAAACATACATTAAAAAAGGCTGTTTGGCAAGCAAGCCAAAAGCAGGCCAAACAGGCTACTCCAATAGGGATCGTTCTTTATTGTATGGATAGTCAGTCTACTGTCACGCCTGCTTATGGTGTCAAGTTGATAGACAGACTCCGTGAGCGAGTCTCGTCACAGGCTGTGAGATAGACACGAGACAGATTGCCAACTTTTTCCAAATCTATACAAACTAAAACCTTTTCCATTTATATTTCATGTCACGTTGTGCCAGGGCCAAAAATAATGCTTAAACTGAAGTAGAATTATTTAAACTAGTTGTAACACTATAATTTCTCTTATGATGTACGGAGGCCATTTAAAGATAAAGCATATACACATACATAGCTTCTTTTTTTATACAGCTGAAGAGGTTTTTGACTACAACATGCATAAGTCAAAGTAGGAACTTTTTGTATATAAGGTCACGTTTCATCACGGGAATCTGAAGACAAACCACGCGCCCGTATGAGTGCAACAGTGTAATTTGTCCCCCGTAGAGTGAAAGATGACAGCTCAAGACCTTGTAAGAACTGTTTTGTACACACTAAATAACTTGCTGCAGCAAGAGAAATACAAAGCAGCTCTAGCCGTTTTGAAAGGATTTCGAAATGGCGCCGTGTAAGTTTTCTGTATGCTGTTCACTCATTTATTTAGCAGACATTTTTATCCGATGTGGTGTACAGTGAGTTTATGTTCACCAACAGCTGTTCGAGGGGAAGCGTCTTCTGAGTGATGCTTACAAGTCTGTCACGCAGTTCGCTCCCACAGTCTGTTCTGGTACTTAACTAGACTAAAGTATTTCTCAAGTGGTTGTATTATTTCCTCTGGGGGTTGTTTTGCAGTGAGTAGGCCTGCTCTTAATTTATAGATACAATAAAATGCATTGTATGCAAAATATATGTACTATGTAATATGTAATGCGACTTACCAGGACTTGCTACTACCAGCTAAATTATTGTCAATGTTTTGCAGGTTAAGTCATCACTAAATTGGCACAGCCTCTTTATTTATTTATTTTTATACAAAACTTAACTCTGTCACTGATTAGTGGACTGTAATCACGATTCTTTTTTTTTTTCATCCTTCCAGATATGGGGCCAAAATCAGGGCACCTCATGCTCTTGTGATGACATTCCTATTTAGAAATGGAAGGTGAGGATTCAATTCCCAATAATAACTGTTGATAACTGGTCATCTAAATTATATCTTGCATTACTGTAATAAAACGTCCTCATATCTTCATGTCATCTTCTTCCTTCTCCCTGTTGACCCTAGTTTGAAGGACAAACTGAAAGCCATTGCAAACGCCACATATACACATTCACGCAACTTGGCCTATTTCGTATTCACATACAAAGGATTGCAAGCCCTGCAAGAGAAGGTGCAGGGGAAGAGCCTGCAGTCCCATTCCTTCCTGGCTGCTTGTTTAGGTGGATGGCTTGTTTTCGGGGAGAACAACAACATAAATAGCCAGGTAAGAATGTAACCCATGTACAAGTCATACTGCAAACAGGTCATCATTTGTCAATGAATTGATGAACCAAATGTTTGCCATTATGTATTGAATCATTTTTAGCTGCCTATACAACGATAAGACATTGCCTTGTGCTCTCTAAACTTTGAAGGGCATTTGATTTAATTTTGGATTTGTTTTATATAATGTATGATAAATCCATTAAAGGTGCGGTAGGCAAGATTTAAGAGCAACATGTTTGTATGATTTGCTCGAGATGCCATAGCCGTCCGTCACCTACTGGTGAGTGAAATGTGTCCTCCGGGTGACTGCGCCCTGTATGAGACCATTTCATTCTTTTAGACAACATTTCTTACCAATAGGGTGATCTCTTTATTGAATGGTTTGGGGAATTAATCTTGCATGTCATTCGCAGGTGTGTAAAATGCAACCCTTCTCAACGGCGTATTGACATAGGGAGGGAGGGAGGGAGTGGACATTTCCTTTCCTTTTTGTTACGTTTGACAATCTTCAATCTTCTCTGACAAGCTCTTTGTAACTTGGCACTTAGTCAGAGATTCTGTATACTAGCAATGGTAATGCTTGAAACTTGTTCTGGTGACTTTCTTACTGTATTGGCAGCAATAAAATGTTTCACCTTCTTATGACACCTTCTTATGTACTCTTTGTAAGTCGCTTTGGATAAAAGCGTCTGCTGAATGCCCTAAATGTAAATGTCTTCAAACAGCTTCAAATCAACAACGAAAATACTGTTTGCCATTTTCTTAATCAGACTTGACTGTATATTGACTTGGTTGTAATCATTGTATTTATTTTGATCTTTTTTCTTTTTTTTAATTTTTTTTTTTAAATAGATCAACATGTACCTGCTGTCCAGGATTCTGTTTGCCTTGGCCAGACTGGCCGTGGAGAAGGGTTACATTCCCCAGCCCAAAAAGGACCCGTTCCCCCTGTTTGCCACCCTGGTGTGGGGCACCGTCCTGTGGCTGTTTGAGACCTACCCGCACACACTGCAGCCCTCCCTGCAGTCGTCCATGAACTACCTGTACCACGACAGCAACGTCTGGCACGACATCTCTGACTTTCTCCTGTATAACAAGCCGAGGACTCCGAAATGAATGAGTTCCGTTGAATTCACCTGCGTAGAATAGCTGCCGACACTGTTGGGAATGATGCCGAGTGAAAGCTGCCTTGTTCGTGAGAATTTGTAGCATGAATGGTGTTAAAATGACCTCATTTTCGTTGTTCGGGAGTAATTATTGTTATAATTTGCAATATGATATAGATTTAGCATATTAACATATGAACTCTTCACAAGTGAACTCATGAGAGCTCAATTGCTGTAGCATTTTATACACAGCATTTCAAAGTGGGACTGTATTGGGGGGTTGACGGCAGAATTTGGTACCGGTAGTGACTATTGGCTCAACAGAAGAGGGTTTAGCCATTGCAATACAATCAACCATGTTGTGCCATGTCTTTTAACATGCACCTTTTTAAGTGTGCACTTGGGGTAAAAGGTGTAGTTGAGCATGGCTTATTCCTCTTCACCAGTGCCCTGGTGTGCTCATAGAGAGTAAATTCTTATCTATTCTTAAGTATGAAGATAATTCTGATTTTTATGTGTTGTTATGTGGATACATTTTAGTTGGTTCATGTTTACAGAGAGGGTGAATGATTATATGGGTTAATGAAATCATCGTTTGGCCATTGTATGATTGATTGTTTTCAAATTATTCATAGATTCATTCTCTGTCAAACAGACCTTGTCTCGGCGAAACTAGAAATACAAATGTACCTTGACCCAGAGCTCCACCCTGACTTTTCACCCTGAAACGTGAAAGAAGTGACTGATGTTGCACTGCCCGTGACAGGTGGCTACATGCTTTCCGCCCCTCATCAATGTCAACCACAAGTCTCACGGCATGTTTCAAGTGCAGTTGAGTAAAATTCCCTAGTGCCGTGTGTGTGTGTGTGTGTGTGTGTGTGTGTGTGTGTGTGTGTGTGTGTGTGTGTGTGTGTGTGTGTGTGTGTG
>JAOPUH010000025.1:9976766-9988034 GCA_027123175.1 Urophycis cirrata
GAGAGAGAGAGAGAGAGAGAGAGAGAGAGAGATAGTGAGACATCGAGATGGAAAGATTGTTTTAAAGCCTTCTGTAATTTGTAAATTAGTTTTTTTTTTTTCACAATTTACTACTTGCCATTTCACGTTCATCACAATTTGCCAAAGCACGCTTTTATTTATGTATTTTCCATGCCAATAAAGCTCTTTTGACAGTGCAATCTAGAAATGCACTGTAAACAAAAAAGAACAAGAGAGTCAGAGTGAAATGGTGGGCTGAAATAGAGATAGGCTGCTGCCTCAGAGAGCCTTCAGCTGGCTGCTCGAGTGTGAAAGGGAAAGGGAAACTGTTGGCAGAGGTTAAGAATGTCACTTACTCAACAATAATGCAGACAAAGCCTGCAACGGATGCAATCTAATTACCATCACCCGATGGTGTCAGTGCAGAGAACTAGGCAATAAGAGTCTATTTTCTATTCTTCAAATTGCATGTTACATGCACAACATGCATCCATCGGTAGTTATGTGAGAAATGAGAGGAGAAAGTTGTGAGGAAGTTGAAACAGAGGGGTTACCATGGTGGGAGCCAAACAAGCTGAAGCCTCATCTGTAATTGGAATATGGGCAGGGAAGGTATCCATGATGGAAAGACACATTAATTGGCTGGCGAGAAAGGTCATGCCTGTACGTGGTAGTTCCGCGGTTTAACCTTTTTCTGAATGCAACTTTTAGGAGGTCTATTCAAATGGATGAATGCAAATGGCAACTGGGTGAATCACGGCATTATAAATGATTGCCAAAAATCGCCGGGATTGATGTAACATTTGGATAAGATTGCGATTCGGGTTTGAATGGTTGTCTTAAAGCGACATGTGTTGAGCATAAAACAAAGTGCCTCATTTGGGTACGAGTCGCCTTATTAAGATTACATAGCGTTCACTCTTTTGTCTGTCTTCAATGCGGTCACATTTCAGAACTTTCGGAACCTCAGAGTATACCGTCTCATTGTCTCGAACCCTCATGGTTAGCATAATAACAAGAAAATGAAACAAGTTGGCTCCCTCATTCAAGATGATCCCAAACCCTACAGAGTTATGCACCACTGTCCGTGAAACAATAGCCCTGTGCATAATTGAAATAATTTTGGTATTTCTTTTCTTATTCGCTCGATAAATATATTCCCACAAGATGATATGCATACAAATCATTTCCCCTGTCTCATTTTTATTTTCTCCTTCTTTTTTTTTTTTTTGGCGGTTTAATTAATCTACTTAATACACATATATCCCCTGGCTTTCTAGCTAGTCAAAGGAGCTGCCTCTCCCTGTGTTGCTGGGAGACTGGGCTCATTATGAAAGTCATTCATCCTACTGATGTTCTCCTGGGTCAATATGTGACTGGAGCACTGTGCACACAGCTTGTTATGCAGTGAAATAGCTACTTGTTCTTTTTTTAGATGCCAAATTAGCCAAACAATTACCCATCAACCCAAGTAGAACCTCGACTGTTCCACCTGACCGGACATGACAAAATGTGCACCTTGTCGTCCCGCACCACCCACTGAAAACGATGCTGACATCAAGGGAAAATATTCAACTGTACTGGAAACGTTGATTTTTCTGTGCATTCTGTTTGGACCCAACAAAATGTTCATGTTGTGATGAATGTTCATCCATGTAGTAAAACAATGTGAACAGTATTTATGACATGGCTTTCAACATAATTCATCACAAAAATTATAATGAAGTCAATCCAGTGCGATATTTAGTTCTGGACACAATACAGGTAGGGGTTAGGCATCTTGCTCAGGGACGCCTACAGGTAGACTGTGGACATTGGGGTCGAGAACCTTTGGACTGGGCCACCCTAACCCCGCCAGATTATCAAAATGTTGTATTTTCAAGCTCAAACAGGGCTTTGGAATCCAGTTGCCTTTTCATTTGGAATGAAATGTCCACAGTCTGGTCCAGTTTCTCATCATGAAATAAAATCTTCACGTGGAATTCACCTGTCCATTGTGCACCTAACGTGACAACAACCGCTTCCTGTCGGCCATCATAAAAACACGATGGTCCAGACATGCACATTCCACTTGTTGACCAGTCAAAGATTAAGTCTGAACGCAAGAGACCACATCAGAGATCAGGAGTCACTTCAGTTCAGTGCGGTTGCAAGTTTTTAGTCAAAACATTTCACGTTTTTTCACATAACCTTTATTTGACAAATTGAGCACTCCATTTATGAGAAATATGTCGATACTTCCCCTGTGTCCGATTTAAACAACATCAAATAAACACATCACAATCTTAGACATATTGGCCCGCAATTATTCTGCCCATCTTCATCTTGTGCTCGCTGTTGTTCATTGGTCATGTTGTTGACACACACATACACGTCCATACGCGCACACACACCCATGCCCGCACACACACACATGCTTGGTACAGAGTTTTAAATCAAGACCTACAGCATGTACTATTTCTAAATGCATTCCAAAATCACCTCATTAAAAAAATAAAAGCACACAGCAAGTAATAACTGGAGCGCACACCACGGTCAGCCACGAAACAGACCCCCACTTTGCTAGCAAACAAAGACCTTCCTAGAGAACTTTGACCCCCCCCCCCGCGCTGGTGACACATAACAACGGGAAGCAAGGGATGGGCAGGAGGAAACCAGGACAAGACAGCTGGAGGAGGTGTGGAACTGGTGGGGGTGAAGATGGAGGGTGGGTACGGTGGCAGAGTACCAGGTGAAGTTCTCTTGAGGAGGAGGTGGTGGTGGTGGAGAAGGAGGAGGAGGAGGAGGAGCAGCATGGGCCCAGTGGCAGCGATTTCCTGCCAGATAGCTCTGTTGCGATAAATCAGAGAACCCAGCCTCGGTTTTTCCCCGACCCATCTATAAGTCTCATTGGAGGGAAGCCAGGGAGCCCAGGAGCAGTGGAGCCGCGGTGCTGCTTGCAGGGAAATGAGCGAGCTACTGCGCTGCGCTGGCGGGTCCAACACACACTAATGACCATTATTTATTTCTGTTTCTGTGGTCCCAGTCCCAGACACTATCTACGTCAGGCGTTGGCTACCAAAATAAAAGCGTTGCATTGCTAAGGGAGACGGAGAACAGAGAGCTCGGAGAGAAGGAATTGGCAGTCGCCTGGCTTTGTTAATTGTGCTTATTTGCACTTATCAAAGCAATTATAGGCCCCTGTGAATACAAACTACACGGGTGAGTCTAAGTGCTTGAGTTAACTTTTTCGGGTGGGTTGTTTTGGTTAATAATAAAGAGAGAGAGAGAGAGATGGTGAGACGCTCAATAACCAAGGAAATACTTAGCAAGTCTATCGATCCTTTAATCTTGGGTATAATGTCAGGATGCAATTATTGTGTTTTCTCTGTGGTCGACGAAACCACCGGGAAAGGCTTCAACTACAATTAAATTTACATTTTAAAGTGACAGCTTCTTCTGAACAGCGGCTCGCAGGTGATGTATGGTTTGTGTTCGTATGCACAAATAGAATGAAGAGCCGCCATTTATAGCTCAAAGCACGAGGGGGCCAACGCAAGCACACGGCTCTGAGAACAATGGGAGACACGAGGAACTAAACAACGCTGATGCTGTGCTACAGATCTGCCTGTTGGAAGTCCATAGTGTCAATCGTAGCGCAATTAATCCATGAAACGGTATGGAGACCCCGACTAATGGACCACATCATTTATGGCTGTCATTTGCATGTTCCCCCGCCCCGTCGATAGATACTGTATGTTATTGATCGCTTATGCCAAGCATCTGAAATCCATTGGGCACGAGTCGAGATGTATTCACTCGTACACTACATCTCAATTCATGAAGGATACTAAAGCGTCTTCATCTTTCTTCCCTATTAATGAATCAATGGCGTTTTAATGGGAGTGTAATGGGATGTGTTGTTCACACACCCGTGGTAATGGATCGGCACCAGCGCCAGCTGCTCATGGTACATACATGGTGCAGGTCATTGGGTGTGAATCTCAGTTAGCTTTAACCTCCCAACTTTCAACTTGTTTCTCCCGCCCAACCTTACAGCAAATAAACTGTGAGGCAAAAAAACACGAATCGCAAGACTGTTGTAACATTACAGAAATTGCAATTGTTCTAGTGACCTCGACTAACATAAAATATGGGTGGAAATGCATATTCTTAAGGCAAGGCAAGGCAAGGCAAGGCACAAACCCTGAAATATTAATCAATGTTACATCAGAAAAATGCAATTAATGAAACAATATGACACAGAGTCACCGGGGACACCAATGTGCAAAAAAAAAAACTACTGTAAAGGCACAAATTGAACCTGAATCAACTCAAGGGTGGAGGAAATCCACCGTGTGCCACCTAATCCACACATCAAAATAAACACATAAATAAAGATCAAGACACGCAGGGCAGAGAGACCCATAAAGAACAGCACACAAGGCGATCAATGTATCACTAGAGACAGCTAGATGGGCAGCCGTGAGACACAAGTGGAAGTCTCAGATCTCTGAACTCCATTTGCTTATTCCACATTTAAATAAAAGTCACCCCACTGTCGACTGGAGTTGCTTCTTTGCTCATTATTGTTCATAAAATAAGTGGCAGAGATCTGAGAACAGTGGCGGCTGGTGAGGACATCAGAGAGTGTGTAATAACCTTGCCGTGAGCATTCATAGTCGGAATTGTTGCTCCATGTTTGTGTGTGTGTGTGTGTGTGTGTTCATGCGCACACATGTGTGTGCTTGTTTTAGGGAAGGGATTTGGATGCAAATGACAGCAAATGGAATTGACCTGGTGAGACAGCTTGTACATCTGCCCAGCTACACACACACACACACACACACACACATATGTGTACACCCAAATACACTTGTAGAGCTACTAATACATGACTCATGCCTGCACACACACACACACAGACACACACACACAAACACACACAGACAGGGACAATCCAGCAAGTCCCCTGTGAAGCAGAACATTACCCTGGAAACAGTCTGGACTATAGCCCCTTGATATCACTTAGCAAGCACTCAGCCTTATTATGATGTTTATTCATTTATCAAGGGCAGAAAAAAGGAATCACAGAGGGGTGTGTGTGTGTGTGTGTGTGTGGAATTCATGGTGTGAAAGAAAAAAATCTAAGATGTTTTGGGTCACAGTTGGCTGTAAAATTCAATGCAGCTCAGAGCCATTCATCTCTCTGGAAAGATTTCTTGTCACTGCAGGGTCTTGGGGCCTATTTCCCTCCAAACGCAAACCACTGGTCTTGATAATCGAAAGCCACGCGGACATCATGACAAATGGATAAACAACACTGACAGTTGTTGTAAGATTTTATTCATATATATAAAGAACGTGCACATTTTTCCTCGGGTAGAATTAGTTTTTGATTTAACAGTTAATCCTGCTTCACCCACTCATTTCGTGGTGAATAATTAAGTCACCTATTTGCCAATCACCACTTCAACCAGTGATGAAACATTTGCCAACTCAAAGCCAAGTAAGTAAATCGTTAAAATAAATAAAAGAATGGCAGTGATTGCAGAGTGGAACTACAGCAGAGTTGCTGTTATGAAATATGAAATGGCTTCAAAATACAGAGAATACCGGAGGTGGTGGTGGTGGTGCTGGTGATGGTGGTGGTGGTGGAGGAGGTGGTGGTGGTGGTGGTGGAGGTGGAGGAGGAGGCAGCGAGGATACCACCTCAACAGTTGGTAGACTTGAGGCACAGAGAACCTGGCTGCTATCACAATGTAAATATTACATGAGGCTGGTCATTGAGAAAGTAATTGGTTTTTTTGGAGTTGGCTGCGACTGCCTCGGAGATTTATAATGTTAACTTACTGTATGAGACGGAGGGGATAATCACGGAGACAGCGTCTCCCAGGGCTCCATCTGTCTCCCGGCCCCGGCGCTGTGTCGTCGGGCAACGCACACCGTTGTTACGGGGCAAGTCAAGGTGTCAGGCTGAATTAACATGGAACGCATCACGCCACGGAAAGACGTAGGAGGAGAAGATGAAGACGAAAAAAAAAAGCAACAGACGTTTGGGGTGGCGGGGTTTGATCTACTGAAGTTGCGCCGAGTCTGTCTCACATGCGGCGGCGGCGGCTGGTGGCGGCGGAGGTGCATGCGTAGAACCGCCCTTTCATCTACTGCTCTATCGCATTTCCTGTCTCTGTCTTCCGCTCCTCCGCGGCATCACAATGCCAATTCACTTTGGGCCGGAATAAAATAGATTTGCGTGATGAGGGGGGATATCATATTGACTGTACGTGTGGAAGAGGAGACACAGGGAAAAAGCAGGGTCTCCTCTGGTGGTAGAAGGAGGGAGAAGGCGAGGGAGAAGGTGAAAGAAAAGAAACAATACAATGCAATTACACAGCCTCAAGCAGACGCGTCATTCCAGCACGAGCAAATACCAAGATAGGCAGTTTGCATTATTTCATTTTACAAAGCCACAAAGCCACAAAGACTCATTTAAAGCCGCAGCCAGCCCGACAACCGCGCAATTCCTCTAATCACCAGCACTGAAAAAAGCCAAATTAGAATGTAGCAAACCCCTGTGCTAGCCCCCGCCTACTAGCTAGTTATTACTAATTACATTTCTGTTATCATGCTAATGCTTGGCAGGGCCCAACACCGAACCCCCTCTAATTATTCTGTTATTTGTTATTTCTCATTTTGGGGCGGACCCGTTCTGTGAGTCTGGGACTACTTGTGTTGGTGATCCCTACGGCTGTCGGAGGCAGGGGGACAGGGAACGCTCCGTGCGACACGGTCCCCCACGTGCCGTGGTGATACACAAAGTAAAAGAGGTGCTCCGACGCACTCTGTGTTTTATATTAAAACAAAAATCCGACACGTTCGGTTTTTGCTTGTGTGTGTACGCCGTGCTTAACGCTTGTGCAATTTCCGTGGTCGATTGAGCCAATGCATCCCGGTTATCTTTCTTGTTATCGTTGCGATGTAATACCCTAAATCATTTTTCTTTCAGCCGCCCACAGGGTGCAGCTCAGAATGCTTTTATGAGCCGCTCACATAAAGCAGCAGTAACGTGGGCCCCGGCCGGGCCGGCCGAAACACAGGCCAGATGGGGGATGCCGGGGAGCTGTGGTGGTGGGTGGAGGGCGAGAGGGTGAGAGGGTGAGAAGGGTGAGAGGGTGAGAGTCACGGCAAGCGTGCGCGCCACGATAACACCTGACACGGTGAACCAGGACGCTGACTTCCTTCCTGCACACAAAACCACGGAGAGGAGCTTGAGCCGGCCAGCTTGAGCAGTCAGACTGCTTGCGCTGATCGTAGAGCTGATCCTATTGGAGTAGCTGGCATTCTAATCAGCATATAAACAGACAGTAATAGGGGCTTGAATCTCTGATTAATTTGAGCAAAAACAAGGAGTCGCAATGGCTTTTGGGGAAACAATCTTAACAAACACACCAATGTTCCCACTGTGCCATTCAAACTCGGTCCGTTCTGAGAGGCCGGTTCACGAGGACTTTTTGACGAAAAGCATCAGCACTGTTGAGCCAAAGTACAACAAAACGGGACTAAATCTATGAAAGAAAATACATTTAAAAAAAAAAGTCTTGATTCTATAATCGTGGACCGGGCTCCCCACTGATATCAGGACAGCCGAAACTCAACCCATCTGTCGCTGGAGACCGAAAAAGCATCTGTTCAGACTGCCTCTTGGTCCATGGAAAATATTACAACTAAATATAGTTGCAAGTGACAACAACAAGGTCCTACATCGCGACATGGCGACCACGGTGAGCGTGGCCTCATGCATTCATCATGGTTGACAGCGTTTGATTGCGAGCCGTATCTCACAATGTGTTCGGTCGAGGTCGCCATCAAACAGCACACCTTCTGGGCAGCATGGACGACCATTGCCGCTACACGCTCTAACCACAGAGCCGCATGCAACGCAGGCATCGCCCAGCAAGGTGGAGCCTTCTATTCCCGGCACAAATGGCGGCCTTGATAAGTATTGATACCCAATACGCATAATTCAATTACATAATGTGAAACACCTTCTCTATGGAGCCGGGCAGGAGACATGGACGGATTTTATTCATAAATGGCGCGTGCATTTTCATAATTTTCCGAGCACGTTGCGTCGGCTGCACACACGCTTTCAACAATGAGAAAGAACAGGTGAAGACTGTGCAGTGCAATCTCAGCTTGTCATGTGGAATACAACAGGCAGGCTATTCCTGTACCATCCAGGCACCAACTGAGCACTCTTGTTCAAGGGGCGTGTCTTTTGGAAGGCAAGCGTGCTTCTTACTTAAAGTGTTCACAGTGCTCTTGCCAGGGCGCCAAACTTCTCTCTGTAATGTCGCGTTTAAAGTGGTTTGCTTATCTGTAGAATTGTTTGTACTCTCATGAGTACTCTCTCTTGGTCGTATCTTCACCGTGGAAAGCACTGACCGCAAGCTGCATGCATTTCATGAAATGCATGCAATCTATGTTAAACTGAAATAATGGCACGGATACGGTTTCATAACGATAGCTCTTTTAGTGGTAATGAGTTCACCGTGGGCCCTTAGACATATGGATGCATTGGCAGAGGAGTCAGAGGTGTGCGGTGAATTGGAGGGCTTTCTTGTATACAAGCAACCCACTACAATCCGCCCGGGAAACAGGATCTGTGTTTTGCATGGTGGAGAAGTCAGCCTCCCCCCCCACACACACACAAACACACACACAGACACACATGCACATGCACACACACACACACACACACACACACACACATACACAGACACACACATCCCCATGCGAGCACCCCACGAGAAGTCAATTAATTTACATTCGACATTCTACATTCTAATTCTGCGCCCACACACTTGTGACAAATGTAAGTACAAGTGCATTAGAAAGCCGTGCCCATCACCGACAGATAATTCACTTTTGGAGAGATTACTGATTAGTATTGCTGTTTTAGTGAACTGAAAACACTGCCGCGCGGTCTCCCCTCTTTCCAATCAGAAAACGTGTGAGTGTGAGTGTGGATTAGTGAGACTGGCTTCACAGCCAACACACGGATTTCCGAGCAGCTAGGATTCCAAGGTGACTTGACTTCTGTTACACTCATTTCAGCATCATCCATAAGCCTTGACATTGTCTAATATACAGTATATACGTACATATATATTATAACATATATATTTTAATATAATGAAATACATACTGTATATATAGACTATATATAATTTTTTTCTCATCACATCCTTTGTACTGAATTCCATGGTGTTGTTGTTGACGTTATTGTGATTCATTACAAGCCACCAGAATACATCAAGCATTGTCACTGGTTCTTTAGCCCAGGCTACACATCATGAAGAAATGCTTCTTGTTGAGTAGTAGAGCAGCTGAAACTAATAATGACAGATACCTGAACAGTCAATCAGCAGAAACCATCCGTTAACCCGACAACAACCCGACTGCAAATGTGCACGTTGTCAGTAACGCTCCAGGACTACAGTACACTCCGAAAATGTTTTTTTTTTTTTTAAAGCAACACACCATTATGGAGTTTTTTCCTCCAGCCTCAGATATGTTCAGCGCCCTGTCAAACCTCAGGTGAATTATGGTCTCCGTTTAAGGGAGGGTTGATCCAACCGAGGCAAGCTGTTTTTGGCCCACAGTAAAAAGGGGGGGGGGTAAACTTGCCCTCATGCAGACTGCGCAGCTGAAACCTTCTCTCCAACCCACATCTAACTCCAGTGACAGAGTAGAACTGTAGCCTAAGAATTGCACTACGAAATTTGGCCACAGGGTGTTTCCATCACGCGCTCTCCCAGAAAGAGAAAAAGCCCGGCACTCAGACACCTCGGCCCAGTGGAGAGAAGAAGATGCCTTGACACCTATTATATCCACCATTAAGCCTGCGTCGGGGGCTGGTGATGAGGGCTCTGCGTTGCTCTGCGCCCCGCCCGGACAATCTATGTCGGCTCAATGTGGCCCTTTGTACTCTTTCCCAGCCTTCCTGGAAGAATTACGGTTCAAATGACTTCATTCAGAGTTGGGTCGGTCTGCGCCGGAGCTGAAAACGCGCGAGGGGAGGCACGGAGGAGCCGGGAAAAGCCGGAGACGGCAAACAAACACGGCCGCCGTGCCACGGGTCGGGCGGCGTGCGCGCACAGAGCGCCGTGAAGCGGGTTTGTCTTCGGCTTTATTTATTTTTCTGTTGGCTTTTTGTTTTATTTATTCTTTTTTTCTTGTTGCTGTTGTTGTTGTTGTTGTTGTTGTGTTTTCCGATAAAGCCCGGCGCCTCGAGGCAGTGCTAGCTAAGTGACAGCAGAGAGTTTCCCCCCAAAAACATTAGAAATGGGGGTGGGTGGGTGGGTGGGGGAGGTGCAGGAGGGGTTGACAGCTGACGACGGTGCAGGTGGAGCGATGGCCTTAGGGGAAGAAAGCGTCATCCCGCAGCTGCCTATGAGAGTGCAAGCCCACAGAAATGGGGTCTCAAGGGCACCTACAAAGAGACACGTAAGAGGATCAAGCTAGCTTTCAACTGTGTAAACTAGCTAGTTATGTTGTCAGCTCTTCTCTGCGGCCCAGTGAGAACGAAGGGATTTTGTGGGTTACCCAGAAAGCGAGGAGTGGAGGATAGCGATGTGGAGGTTGCTCCCAGCCTCTGGCTAGAATAATAGGCCAACGATGTTAATGGAGAGATTTGCCAGTCTGCCCAAAGTTGAGTCTGAAATGCTTGCGGTTTTTTCGCGTCGAGTCGAGTTATCCTTCACGTTACACACATTATGGACACAAAGAGCGAAACACTGTAAAAACCAGCTCACCATTAAAATCCCTAATGCAGGGATATTAGTATGGAGTAGCCGGAGTCAAACTGCTATTGCTGGCATGTCAAATGCATGTACAGTATAACACTCAGCTTTTATTATTCCACTCCACTTAAACTGGAGGACATATCTGGTGCAGTCAAGGCAACATGTCTGCGGTGGTGGTGACGATGCAAAACAGCTCGACGTTCTTGACTCCTTTGGTCTGAATTATTCCACATTAACCCTGCGTTGGCTCCACAAACAGCAGTCATTGTGATGTACCTTGCGTCCCACGCCGGGAACATCAACGCAGTCGATGTACAATAACACCGACATAAGAGAGCGTGAAGCAAATAATGCACTCCACGGTCCAGCCGAACACACAACCGTGGCGTGGGAGAGGAGGCCGACTCGGGGGTGGGGGTGGGGGGGGGGGGGCTTGCGGCCCCCGGGGTGAACAGATGTCCTTCTTTTTTTGAGGTGACAG
>JAOPUH010000025.1:10207119-10217178 GCA_027123175.1 Urophycis cirrata
GATAGATAGATAGATAGATAGATAGATAGATAGATAGATAGATAGATAGATAGATAGATAGATAGATAGATAGATGTTATATCTCTAGATCCCTTGTTATTGCGATCCTTCAACAGAGGGAGGCCAGTTTGTCCAGGGAACTCACGTCTTTAAAAGCATATCGTAGGTGTTTGGGCAGTCCACCTTTGGACCCCTGACGGAGTCTGTCCATTACATGTTTAAGGAAGAAGGGCTGCAGGATCTCGCTGCTGCTTCGGCCCCCCACTCTCACTATGCCCCGTTTTAGAAATGCATAGATACCTTCAAACATTGAGAGGGAAAAAAAACAAGTGAGCACATCTTAAAGCAACATGAAGCCATTTGCAGAGTTGAATATGAGAGGCGGCATACGGTTGTACTGTCACAGAATTTCCAGAAGGCTTGACCCATTCCTCTGCAGAAATCTATTCTACGACCCACTAGGTTCTGAGTGCACTCATGCCGTAGAGTACCAAGCAACAGGTTGGGGACAATTACCGCTGATAAGGCCTGGAATCTATACCGCAATGATACGGATTACAATTACAGTCATAGACGTGTGTTTGTTTATAGCATTGGTTCCCAAACGGTGTGCCGTGAGGCAACTCCGGGTGTGCCGTGGGATTTTGTGATAACCATACATTATTATTGCAATATACAACTACACGAAAATCATTATTTTTTAATTTAGTTCATCAGTACGTTGTATGGACTCAATTCATAATACAGAGGCAAGCTATATACCTAAAAACATTTCTTTAACTCTTGCCTCATTTTTCTTCATTTATCTATTTTTGTGTTGCTGCTTTGATGAAGCCTAATTTGATAAAGTTTCAAATACATTTTTGAAATATTTTTTTAATAAACATTTCATGAGTAAGGAGTCTTTGTCACATTTTATTTGCCATTAGTAAATAACTATGCACATTTACAGATATTTTACATGATATGAGTGATAATACGTGTTATAAATGCTATTTTGCACAAGAGGTGTGCCTTGAGATTTTTACTTGTCCTGTGGTGTGCCTTGGGCACAAAAAGTTTGGGAACCAATGGTTTATAGGAGTCAGCTGACGAGAGGCTTGGTGGGCGGGGCCGGGGAGCAGAGGAGACCAATAAGAACGGCCTTTATGTGAAGTACGCACGGGCTATGGCGGTGGCGGTGGCAGTGGCGGTGGTGGTGGCGGTGCTTGCTTACCCTCGAGGAACTGGTCCAAAGCGTGGTTTGTGTAACACACGACAAGCAGCGGTGTTTGGTCCTCATTTTTCCAGAGGTTGTCGTTGCTCAACAGACTCTGGGCAATTTTAAGACCAACGTGGGTCTTTCCTATGGACAGATCAGGAACGTAGTTACAGCCAAACGACAGCACGACATGCTTGTAAAGCTTTACATTCCTGAGAAAGCTTCCTCTCATTTCGCCACAAAACCACATTTTAGCCGTTCAAAACGGCATCTCTCACGCCCCTATTCCTGAAATCGCAGAAGACGGCGTTCAGGGTGTGGCTTTTACGCGCATTTTATGTTGATTTGAATGAATCCACATCCAAGGCCAGGCGTTAGCTTTGACCCTTTAGGCCCTCCGTACCCACACACCTACAGTGTGCTCCACCATCACATGTGTGAACCGCAACCAGCCTACATATACTGTAGATGAATCTTCAATGGGCAGTTATTATAATCTTTTTCTTTTATCTAGGGTTAAAGTAGAAGTCTCTACCAGTGCCAGGAGGTCCTTGGATGACAACTAGCTCCTGAGTGAGGGCCAATTGAAGGGCTTTCATCTGAGACGTGTCCAGTTCCAGGGCCTCCTTCGCAGGCCAGTTGGCAGGCCTGAGGCAGTGAAAGGGCTTGAGCTGCATCCTCTTCGCAGGGTTTGCCACATCTACCAGGTTGTACAAGTCGTTTCCCCTCAGATACCGTGGGGGTTGCACATCTGGGCTGCACTCCACTAAATACCTGGGGTAAGATGTATTGATATATATATATATATACAAAAACAATTATGTAAATAATAAAAAAATTATAATCATGTAAAAACCTAGTAAAACATTGCACTGCACTATGCAACATCTGCATATTTGTGTGTGTGTGTGTGTGTGTGTGTGTGTGTGTGTTATTGGGAAAAGCAAAACAAGCTATAACCTCTGAAAGGGAAGCTCATCTCCCTCTGCTTCCTGCAGGCCCTCCAGAACATGGCGGTAGGCCTCAAAGTAGGCCGTCGTCTCCACCATCAGAAACAGCTGGTTGGTCTGTGGGATGAGGCAGATCATTGTTGCAATGCATTTGCTATGCCAAACCGTCTCAGTGCACAACGGGATGGCAACGCAGTACACAAAGTACCTACCTGCATGTTGGCCAGCTTTTGTTTGCTCTCAGGAGAAAACATGACCTCAATTCGGCCTTTCTTCACGTCCCTCACTTCTCGTTCAGATATCGTGGCAAACAGGAAACTCTCAAAATTGTCACACGACAGGCACACCAAAGAACCATAGAGCAACCGCTTTGAGTTTTCCCAGCGCACAATCTGTCGAGAAAGATGGTGCCTTTGTTAAATCATAGCGGTACATAATAATCACATGAATGTAAACATTTTTGTTTCGACACAGAAAAAAAAACGGTTTGACATCGGTGCCCATGCTCACCTTCAGTGGCTTGATGTCGAATTTGACCTCATAGGCCAGGCCTGAACGCGTGCACAGAGGCATCTCCAGTTTGACGTCAAAGTACACATAGATGTCATCGAAGCGCTCCTTCCTCAGCTCCTGGGTGGTCTTCCCCATATGCAAATGGCTCCACATCACTTTCTGGATCCCCTCACGCAGCGGACGCACAAAGTCCTCCCGCAGCAGTCGGAAGTGCGTGTCCAGGTAGGTCTCTGTGTTGGCGTGCTGGCGAGTGGTGACGTTGGGCCTGAGGTAGGGTCTCTCCTCGGCATGGAACTCCTCTCGCGTGGGGAAGATGGGGATCGTCCGAAAGTTCTCCAGGTCTTCCTCACCTGGAAGAGCAGCGTGTGTGTGTGTGTGTGTGTGTGTGTGTGTGTGTGTGTATCATTAGTTTATTTGCAAGCAGTTTTACGATCGAATCAGTTTTGGTTGTTATTGGGCCACATCTTGGGCAGCATTTTTAAATGACGTCTTCAGACATCTTTTCAGAACAATATATGACCTTGGTTGTCGAGTTGGTCATGTAGGAGGAGAAAGCCATCCCGGTCTGAACGCAGAGTCCCCTCCCTGGATCTCTCTTGGAGCTGGTGGATTAAAGCCTGGATTTCTTCCAGCTTTTCTTCAGTTTCACCTTTGACGTCCACTCCGGAAGTCCTCAGGCCAGTGAGACAGGCCCGCAACAGAAGCACCAGCACGGTCACGGCCTGGACTGAGCTGACTGGGAAGGTGTTGAACACCTACAGCACCAAACGACATACACAATAATAACAGTCATAATCATAATAATAATATGTGAGTCGCACAAGTCATTTGTGACAACACACTGCAAGAAAAAACTAAAAACAACCTGTTGAGTATCATGAACATTTACAATCAAGACTTCACTCTCCAGCAATAAAATCTGCTGGCTTACTATCACTGCACTTTTGACACTAACTATTCAACACGATACAACCGTACGACAATCGGGTTGTCATTCAGCGCGTACGGCTGCCCACACAGCCTCATCACCTTAGACAGGACAACAGTCATGTTGTCCAAGTGCTGCGGGTACTCTTTCCTGCGGGCGGGGTCGGACTCTGAACTCATTCCGCCTATGTGTTGCGGGAGGACGGCGGACAGGAACCCGCTTTCCTTCACCACGCGGGTGAGGTGCTGGGCGGTGCTCCTGTCCACGCGCGGCTGGAAGGCCCTGCTCAGGGCCGAGCAAATGAGCTGCGCCAGGTCGTGCCTGATTTCTCGCTCCTCCAGGAGCGCCTGAAAGGCCGGTGAGGAGGAGAGGGCGATGGCGACCTCGGAGTGCGGTTTCTCCAGCAGCTCCTCCAGCGCCGTGTAGGTCATCCTAAGGCCGTGCGGCAGGCCATCCCTCTCCCTGGTGGCACTGGGCGTGGCCGATCTCATCTGCGGCGGCACTTTGGGCCTCGCTCCGCCCCATCCGCCCCCTCTGGCGCTCTGATCTCGCCTGCGGTCGGCCGGCGCCGCGTTGGTCAAACTACCGCTCCTCACTCTCGCCGGGCGTCGTCCGACATCGCGGTCTCCGGGGGGCACCGCACGCCACCTGTCCTCGTTGCCTGCTCCGGCGTGTCCGTCTTCCCTTTCTCTATCCCCCGCTCTTCCTACCGATCTCGCTCCTCGCCAGCCTGCTCTGCCTCCTCCTCTTCCTGCCCCTCTCCCTTGTCCTCTGCCTGCGTGGCCCCCCGTTGTGGAGGGGTCCCTGGCATCGGGGCACCCTTGCCCTCCTCTGCCTCCTCTCCTTCCTCTCCGTCCTCTCGTCCCTCCTTCGTCCCACTCTGGCGGCGGGTTCACCATGCCGTCTGCCACTCCATTGTGTACTACGCCCTTGTTAACGTTGCTATTTTTACATTCACTACTGGCCCTCCTCTGTCCCCTGAAGCGACTGTTTCCACCTGTGAGGATTGGTGAAAAAAGCAAAATAAACATTGTTAGCCAATGGTGATAATGTGGTTGGCTATTACACCGATACTTTTCAGATATCTTCGAAATGACCTTTTCCATAACTTCTCTTCTTGGATTCTCCGCCTCCTGTGTTTTCAAATGGTCCTTCCATACCCGTTTAAAGGATTTCTAAATAAAAACAAGTAGGCAGAGTTAGTTTGACAACATCAAGTCTGAGCTCTGCCATCATGTCTAACAAGTCGGTTCAGCGATGCGTCGACGTCGAACGTAGTTGCACCTGTTTGTCGCACATGCATGCATGCCACCTGCTGGACCCAGTAAATACGTGCAGGACAAACTAAGTTTCATTTCATCTCAGGAAATGGCCTACATGCACTTGCATCGACTGGTAGCATCTTTTTCGACGCACATCATACATTTTTAAAAATCACAATATGACCATAATATGACCATAATATGTCACACTAGAATTTCTAACATTAGTAGGCCTACATATGGATGTACATATATATATACTGTCTATATTTGTTGTTACTCCTGTTACTAAATGGACAACTACAACATACACTTTATATTTTCTTACACAAAGACAGGTCACACATAAATATAATTTATACTCCCTTAGCTAGACATAGCTAGCCAAATGTCTGATGACAGCTGGTTCACAATGAATTATCCTCGGTAAAATAACCAATCGCCATTTAACCTATACTTGGCTAATGTCATTAGAAGAAGTCAGAGTTAAAGTCACATCCTAAAAGCCTATATATCTTCCTTGTGTTCCCTACCTGTTTCGGAATAACCCATTGACGATGCTGCTACTCCCCAACTCTTGTCGGCTTACAGTGAGTGGGCAAAGCTGTCCGACTGCGTCTGACATCATGTGTTTCTCCTGGGTTTCGTTTCCTCCCATGTCCCAACTCAGTCATTTCGTTTCGTTTACGTTTCGGTTACGTTTCGCTTGACGTTACGTAACGGTTCATTTTGCTGGCCAATTATTAATCAAATATAGATTATTCTTCGATGGATTGATGATTATATACCTATTATACACACACACACACCAATATATAGTATACCTATATTTATTTCATAGTATAATCATTTTTTATTGTATTATTCTACCCCCGGACTTTTGACTGTATTATCATCATCATCAGAACAAAGCATGTTTTTTTTACCGACTCACACTAAACATATCGTGTCGTTGGTTCGATGAGCCAAATAAGTGGTGCATCTTTATTGCCATGTTTGTGTTACGTGATGCGGAACATAGGGACCGTGCCATAATCCCTGGTACGGTGTTGTGTGATATAGAGCTGTAATCGCTGGGACGTCGTTGTGTGTTTTATTCGCAGGGTATCCACGGTGGACATGCCCCTTCTCCACGTCCCAGCCGCCCTCCTCCTGTCTCCCTCACGTCCACCTCACGTCCTCACGTCATCTCTAACTCCTTGCTAGGTAACAGCTTCTCTTCTGTGGGGACGTGAATGTAAACATGTCGAGCCGCTATCCCACTAGCGTGTTATGAACTGTTTGTTTGTTTTTTCATCGATAATTGGCAGGCAACTGTATTGTCAAGGCCTTGTTGTTGGAATGACGTTTGACTAGCGTTTTAGTTAGCCGAACATAGATAGCTCGCCGGCTAACCACAGTCCTAGCACGCTATCTCTAGTGCTACATAGCCAACGTTAGCCTCTCAGACCATCAACAAACAGTCTGAGCATATGAGGGCTGTCTTGCTAATTAGAGAGCTAACCCTTATTTGGCACATAAAACAGCCTAAATCGAGATTAGGCACGCATAAAAGGATGAATAGAGAGTAGCAGTTAGGTTAGCCTGCTACAGTTTGTCACAAGGAGTGGCGAGAAAATGAAGAGCTCCAAGAGTGTGTGCCCCTCGCCGTTGAATGGAAGCCATGGTAAGTGTCGGCTGGACTGAAACATGAATTCTGTGTTATTTTGTATTTTCTGGCTCACTCACAAATCAACTAAACGCTAACTACCAGTGAAGTCGTGGGTAGCTAACCAAAATGGCTTTCTGTGTACACACACACACCTCATGACTACGTGATGGCAACCGTATGGTAAGCAGGCTTGACACTAAAAGTTTTCTATCGGTTTCTCCAAGTAATGCTTCTTGCTTTGGCGTATGCATTTGTTGCATTAGACAGGGACTCCAGACGCAATAGGAAGGTTGCCGACATCACACATGCCCTGGGTGCCAGTCCGGTGGATGTAGCAGCCCTGAGGAGGATGGCCATCAGCGAGGGGGGACTACTAACCGATGAGATACGCTGCCAAGTGTGGCCTAGGCTTCTCAATGTCCCCTCACACGTCCTTGAACAGGAACCAGGTAACAGTTTGCCTTAGTAAAGCACATCCAGATGTCTAACCATGTGTCGTACCTACATAGTTACCTACGTCACACAGTATCACATCCCAGCTTCCAGTGCAGTGTTCTCGGACAAAAACACACCCACCACTCACACAAACACATACACACCACAATGACTTGTCTAATGGAAACTGTTATTTGCTGTACTTTACGACTTAGACACAGTGGAGAGAGAAAACAACAAGGACTATAACCAGGTTCTGCTAGATGTCCAGCGCTCACTGCGGCGATTCCCGCCCGGTGAGTAGAATCCACACCAAAGGCCATTTGCCTTCAACCGACGACCTGGTCGTGTCCTGCATGATGTAATAATAGTGTTGTTCATGTGTATGTACTAACGAGTGTTTGGGTGTTTGCCACACACACACACACACACACATTTTATCTTTATATAGAGTCCCTTATCAATCTTGATAATGCTGTCAGAAATAAGTATAATTTTGGTATAAAATAATATTACATTGAATTAGACCAATAAGGGGGATGATAGTGTAATGTATCTTTAAGAGCCACCATTCTCCCCCCACCCCGTACAGGCATGCCAGATGAACAGAGGGAGGGTCTTCAGGAGGAGCTCATCGACATTATCCTCAGGGTTCTGAAAAAGAACCCCCAGCTGCACTACTACCAGGGTTACCATGACATCGTTGTCACTTTTCTATTGGTCCTCGGCGAGCGCCTCGCCACCGCATTGGTGGAGAAGCTGTCCACGCACCACCTCAGGTACCCGCCGCCACTTCCTGTCACACCGCCAAGTGGTTCAGGTTTTGTTGGGGGGGGGGGGGGGGTTGGGGGTTGTCTTTGTATTTAAGCTGGTGTTTGGTGTCTTTGTATGGAAGCTGCAAAATGAGTGACTGAATCAATGAATGCACAAATCACTGCACTGTGAAATCACTGTGTTTGCTTGAGAGTCGGACTGCGAGCCCCGATAAATCACCTGTCATATGAATAATGAACCTTGTGTTTCCCTTAGGGACTTTATGGACCCAACTATGGACAACACCAAACACATTCTGAACTATTTGATGCCCATCATTGAGAGGGTCAACCCTGAGGTGCATGACTTCATGCAACAGTAAGCTTATAGGTGAAGCGTATTCCTTAGAAAATGCAGACATTGTTTGACAGTTCATCTGGTTTTTGTACAGTGTTGGCACACACAACCCTATGAATGCATTCACAAGACCTTTTTTTCGACTGTAAATCAGTTACTTAATTAGCTCAGTGTGGTTAGTAAGGCCGCCGCGGTGGGCCTAGTTCACAGAATCATATCGATCTGTAAATGGCAAAGAGTAAATGATGATCCCGTGTGTTCAATCTGTGGTTGTGTCCCAGGGCAGAGGTGGGCACCATATTTGCCCTAAGTTGGCTGATCACCTGGTTTGGTCACGTGTTGTCAGACTTCCGCCACGTTGTCCGGTTGTATGATTTCTTCTTGGCCTGCCACCCACTGATGCCCATCTACTTTGCTGCTGTGGTGAGTTTCAAGGCTTTTTTTTGTGACCTTACAATTTATATTCTACACCACCTGCTATAGTAGTTCAACCATATCATTAAAAGCGGTGAATCATTGAGTCTTGCCGACTCTGTTCACACCTTGGATCAGATTTGTCTGTACTAATGTAAAGTGAATGCCTATGACCGCTGCATTTGACCAATGTTGCATACTTTTACTTTGATGTACAAATTGATTCTTGCCTCTCATCCTGAGCAAATGGAATAAGACACGTCTGCCCTCGTTAGACCATCTTTATATTCATGTTTGCGTTTTTCAATGAATAACATTGATATCATTGTCTGGCCTTGGCTGGGCAGCCATTGACTTCCAAATATTGCCATGTTCTTACCTTGGTCAAAAAGTGACACTTGTGCAAGCGCCTGGATCCTGGCCATGTCTGGCCAGGTTTGGTTAGATTAACAGGTCATTAGCATACTGCCGTAGACACGGAAACCACAACTGCAGTGCTCCACTCAAACTGCAAATCTATTGCAAATGTGGGTAAGACAGCAAGGTGGATTCACATGAATCAATCCATTTACGTAGAATACGTAGAGAACCCTGACACACACAAAAGACATAAAACCACACACCACACACACTGTTTACCATCACAAGACACATGGAAACAGGAAATGCCCGGCCCGAGTTTAGCTTGAACGTAGACCACGGAAAGTCAGCAACAGTGCTGCCAGGTCGTCTCGCTGTTTCCACTAAATTGATTTGTTTGTGGCGGCCTTTTTTGCACTTAAAATGGAACACGGGTAAGATTGTACTTCCACTGTAGAGCTGCATGCAGCGCGCTGATCCCCTCAGTTGGCCCACTCGGTCCACTCGACACAGGACGATCGGTCCTACCCGCAGAGAAGACAGCTGGTCCAATTGATTTCATTGAATCAGTCCAGAGAGTTCACAAAGAGTTAATGTTTTTGATGTGGAGAAATACCCCAAAACTCTGATCGAATAATCTGTGGGAAACGCCGTCCCCGTCGGCATTGAGAGTTCTGCAGAGGATGGGAAAGAAGCTATTTTTGAAGTGGTAGTTTCAGTTGGCGGGTATAAAGCTGGAAGAGGGAGTAGGCTGCTATCTTATCATCAGCCCTCATGGTGCCCGTATCTCAGGAACTACACCGAAGAGGAGGAGGAGGAAGAGGTTACACCAGCTGTGACTTTTTGAAAGGCCTTCTTTCAACTATCTTGTTACATTTTAGTCGCTGGAAGTATTATCACAGTGTGAAGGTCACTCAGTCCTCTAGCAAGGTACATCCTGCCGCCATCTGCTGAACTCCCACATTTCTTCATTGTTATAAGGCCCCTACACACTGCAGAGCAATTCTACTTTGTGATGCACTTCTCTCGGTACATGAATAGATAGCCAACCAGCAGACAGCGTTTCAATGTCTCTTGGTGCAGAACTACACAATGCTGTTGACTACAGAAATGGTGTCTGTCTGAAATTGTAAGTTATGTCTGGATACAAGATGCATGGTCATCGTGTGTGTGTGTGTGTGTGTGTGTGTGTGTGTGTGTGTGTGTGTGTGTGTGTGTGTGTGTGTGTGTGTGTG
>JAOPUH010000025.1:10505602-10517703 GCA_027123175.1 Urophycis cirrata
GTGTGTGTGTGTGTGTGTGTGTGTGTGTGTGTGTGCGTGTGTGTGTGTGTGTGTGTGTGTGCGTGTGTGTGTGCGTGCGTGTGTGTGTGCGTGTGTGTGTGTGTGCCTCGCCAAGCGACTGGCTTCTTCCCTGGAAAGCCGCAGCCACAGAAGAAGAGTGCAGCTGCGCTCGGGTTTGAGTCACTGGCGGAAGAAGAAAAATGCGACGGATGGTTTGAATACCGCCGATCGTTTTCGCATATATATTAAGACATTAAAAAACTAAAGACGCCGAGACCCCACCATCCCCCACACCTCACGGAACTAACAAAAGCACCTCACGGAACTAACAAAAAAAACAACCTGAAACGAGGGGGCCGGCCTCGGACTTTGCAATCCAAGTGAAATAATGCGAACTATTTGAGCACTGAACACTTTTAGACTTAACACATAGTTTTTTTTTCCGATATTGTTGTCATTACTTTTTCATGAGAGGAAATTAGGAAAGGGCCTTCGAGCCGCTTAGGGTGAAGTTTGTCGAAAAACCACAAAAAAAAAAAGGAAAACTACACACAAACACTTGACTAAGGCGATTTGTGGCTGTGCTTAACATTCCGCAGACGGGCCGTTTCGCGTGGCGACGCAACGTGAGCAAAGCCGCCTTCATCCAACAGCCACAGTCTCTCCAGTGTTCGGCGGAGACTGAGACGTATGAAATCACTGAAAGGGATTACTGTCTTGACAAACAGCCAAGCCAAACCGTTAATAGCCCCCACAATATGTGGGGAAGGTAAAAACGATAAAGCTCTCCCACTCTGATCATTGATACCCAGCTCTCGCGAACAAACCTCTTATTTCCCCTTACAGACTGGGGCTCCCAATTACAAAACAAACAAGTGACTACCAACAACAACAACAACAAGTCACAGGCTGGAGCCCTGATCAAGAGGCAGGTGAACACTGTGCCATTGATTTCCAGCACCACCGCCTCTCTGACCCCCCCCACCCCCCCCCCTACCCCCGGGGTCCAGGCCAGGCCAGGGAAGTGATGAACGCAGCAGAGCAGCCAAAACGCCCCTGCAGCTCCAGTTAAGGTCAGCGTTTATTTCCCCGCTCCCCCTCGCTCACGTTATTGAGTCACAGGACTCCCAGCTCTTCTTGCCTTAGATGGCCAGATCCCCCTCCAGAGAGTTGCAGGAATGCGGTCTAGACTCCAGACACAATACACAAACATCCAGGCAGCAGAGGCAAGGGATATCTCACACAGTGGGTTGTGGCTGCTTTTCTCCCTCCAATCATCATCATCATCATCATCTTCATCATCATCATCATCATCATCATCATCATCATCATCATCATCATCACCCCCTCCTCTCTGGTAACTTACAGGCACCGGCTATTTTTCATGGTGCTTTCTTGTAAAATGGCTCAATTTCTTACATGAGCAAGGATGTAGGCCAAAGTACCAAAACACAATGCAGACTTTCCAAGTCGCTGTGAACTGTCGGCGTTGTCATTTTATCAGTGTGGTAAAGTTAATACAACACTGCGTGTGTGTGTGTGTGTGTGAGAGAGAGAGACAATATCTGCAATTCAATTCATATTTTATTTTTTCGAAGAATGCCACTGAGGTGTGCTAATATGTAAATTAAACATACTAGTATGTAAAAGTTCACAAACCACGTATAAGCTTATAAACTTTTAGGGTACGATCGCAGGCCATCCTAAAATTTCAAAATATATAAAATATTCCATACCTCACATTGCAATAGTTTCGAAGAATTACATTTCTGTCATCAGTTTTTCTTCTTTCTAATTTATCAGCGTCTTACGACAAACTTATATTGAATTATTGCCCATCTTCGCTCATGCCAGCCCTCCCAGATGCTATCTGACACAGGGAGGGTTGAGGAAAAAAAAAACGACAAGAATTTGATTTACAGAAATGGAAAAATAAGAATGACCGATATTCCTTTCGACGCGAGCAATTCATTATCAATAAAGGCACATGACATCTTGAGACGACGACGGTCGCCAAGGCAACGCAGTGGAGCTACGGTAACCGTGACTACATCCAAACCCACAGACGCTCATTTTGCCAAAACTCAATCCCGTGAGACGTCTGGTTCCCCTGAATGGGTCTGACGTGAACAACGGCCACGGTAAATACATCAACACCTCCAGCGGTGCCAGCTCTCTGCAGCACAGGTTGTAAAGGGGGCATTTAGCAGACGCTTTTGTCCAAAGCGACTTACAATCAGTACATTTGTGGGGTTTGACATGTGGACAGTTGGAGGAGGGGGATCGAACCGCTGACCTTATGGTTTGTGGATGACCTGCTCTGCCCACCCGCTCTACCTACTGAGCTACTGCCGCCCCGCAGGTTGTGTTTACCTTGAGGGCGTCGATGACCAGGTCACGGGCCTCCAGCTCTCCCTCCAGGATGCTGAAGAGAGTCAGCAGCTCCGGCTTGCTCAAAGTCTCCATGTTCAGCATGGGCTCCTGCAGCAGAGGGGGAAAAAACGTCGACCCACAGTCAAATCCACGGTTCGAGTGAGTTAAACGCCGGTTCACTTCCTCCTGATTTGGTTTGTGTGTGCCGTTAATGCTGGCCGAAGATGGAAGGGGATTTGTCTGATGTTTGTCTCGCTTTAAGGAATAACAAAAGGGACAATTGGGTTTGTGTGTTGCTAATCATGTGACATGACATGAACATGCTGGACGTCTGCTTTTGATCAAGAGAACATTCACAAGATGGGGAAACACACACACGCACACACACACACACACACACACACACACACACACACACACACACCAGACCGTTGTTCATTACATTTATTGCATCAAGTAGGTACTCGACTTCACAATTCTGCAACCGGGGACATATTGTTTGTAAGGATAATGTAATGCAATAGCCCGACAGCCGACGGCAATCTCATGGCATTACACCCCCCCCCCCCCCTAAAAAAAAAAAAAAACTCTCCTCCTTCACAAAAACAAAGTACTGCTCTTAGTGCCGGCCAGAGCCACCACGGAGGCCTGCATAAACATGACTCCTCTCTGACGTACGTTGGCGGAGTTGGAGTGACACACGGGCGTCTCGGCAACATGTGCGCGGGCGCCGTTTCGTCATTAAGTCACCGCGTGATTCACGTCGTGAACAAATTAGATTTGATGGGACAGACATACACAGACTAAACGTTATCAAGCCAAGATCTCCCGTTACAAACGGCCCGCCGCTTCGCTCGGCCCGCGTGTGAACTTAAGGCACCGCGGCCCCCACCGGGACAGATGTGCTCTTTGGGTCGGTCCTTATGTAATATGACATTTTTTCTAAACATATGGTACGGTCGTTTGTGTGCGAGTGCAGAGTCCCTGCCACCCTCCTTCACGCGAAAGTGCTGTTGGAACGCAAATAGTACACTTTCCAGACCTCGGAGTGTACAACCGGATAATGACCACGGCATAAACAATTGTCGGGGCGCTCGTTGGAGCGACGAAACAGCTGCTAATGGTGTTATTTCAAGTTGAAAACTCCTCCGGTACAGGAGAGTTTAGGGCAATTATAAACAACCGTTTGGACTAATCTGTCGACTCCCGGTGTAAGAATAGAATTGCGTTGGGCAAGAGTGCGCATATTAAGACGGCATGCCCAACTCTAAGAGGCATACATGTTAGGAGCGTACCCTCTCATTTTCAGTTCAAGTGTTGTGTGCAACAAGTCTCCATTCAGCTTGTAGGACCCGCTATGCTTTCAGCATCCTGTGGTCGATGCAACGTTCCACATCAGGAACTCATCAGCAAACGGAGGGGGGCTGACAGGGGGGGGGGGGGGGAGGTGCTGGTTACATAATGACAGATGAGGCTGCGGTCGCTTTCATATGCACTCGAGTAGCTACTGTGCCATTTTTTTTTTTTTTAAGAAATTGAATTGCATACAAAAATTAATTCCACAGCATTTTTCAACATCCGTGAATTGTAGAAGTTGATCAATTTAAATCCACTTCAGTCAAACGTTTCGTTGTGACATGTGTTTCGACGTGATGTTTATAAAAAGAAAAGTGACATAGGAACAGGAAGTACTTACAGGTAGGGGAGATTGGATTAGAGCCACATGAAATGCCTCTTGCTTAGAAATCCCTCTCTCTCTCTCTCTCTCATTCCCAGGCTGCAGCTAAACTGCACATAGCCTAATCCTTACAGAGACACTTACCGCCCCACAGAGAGAGAGAGAGTAAACAGGTTTTTTTTTTGCCAGAACTCTTGGTCTGTGGGTTAACCACACGGGTAGAATGCTAATTAAAACTACAGCATACACATTAACCTTGGTAAGGGTTTACAGGCTTGCTGCTAATTTCACAGGCCTCTGTAATCACAGTGTGTGTGTGAAGGGTAAAGGGGGCATTTAGCAGACGCTTTGTCCAAAGCGACTTACAATCAGTATATTTGTGGGGTTTGACATGTGGACAGTGGAGGGGGGGGGATCAAGGGGATCGAACTGCCGACCCTACGGTTAGTGGACGACCCGCTCTGTCCACCCGCTCCACCCACTGAGCTACTGCCGCCCCCTGTGTGTGTGTGTGTGTGTGTGTGTGTGTGTGTGTGTGTGTGTGTGTGTGTGTTTAAAGCACCCACTGACCCATATTGGACAGGCCAACATCCATCATCCTCTTGCCTGTTAGTGATCATCGTTGTGGATATTGTTTTATGCAACGCCTGCTAAATTACGTGTTTTCTGCTAAAGCAAACACCAAGCAACAGCATGGGAAATCCAAATATTCCCACACATTCCTTCGGCTCTCTTTCGATGACGAAAGCCCTGCGTCGCCATAATCCGTGCTTGTTTTAAGTCTAGTCAGCCATGTGCCTGAGACTACAGCCAATTGTAAACTCATTAAAGCAGTGTGCAATTTTCACTGCAAACACAGATCATCTGTTCTCCCCCATGGCCCCTCAGGATGCAAGCGTGGTTGCATGTGAATCTGTTTCTACTTTTTCCCGTTTCTTCTTCTAATAGCATGTTTGTCAGGCACCGTGTGAAGTAGAGCTCCGTTGTTGATGTATCTGAACGGTACTCATTGGCGTGTTGGGTGTGCGTTCCTGCGCCTTTATTGCTTCACAACTACATTGATTAGGCTAAAAGAAGATTATGATCCTTTGATGATCCTTTGTGTAAGCTGACTTCCACTTAAAGCATTAGGCCTATGTGGACGTAATAGTCGCAGCTAATACCATATATTTAGGGAGATTATAAGTGCATTGAGTTAAGAGTGCTGAAATAGCCTAGCCTACTTTCAGCTATGTCCTCATGGGTCACATCTACTTTGACTTGATTATCAAAAATGCTTATGTATACAAGTTAAGAAGTCTCAATATCGAACTCGGTCACCAAGGTTTAGTCACATGCTATGGGGTCAAGCACCAACGGGTAGTAAGCTGGGTGTGAGACAGACTTCCTCTTAATGTTAATAATAGCCGAGAGAGGATGCACGACTGGAATGGAGCCTATAATGGATGGAGTCACTGTCAGAGGAGTGTGTTGAGGGGGAAAAGCAACAACAATAAACCCCGGCTGTATGAAGTGAGTGAGATCTTCACCTAATGCCAATAAACACGCTTAAACATCCACATACCCTACTGCGCAACGCAGTATCATATTACGTGTAGCTTAAGTCTTTAGTCTTTATTCGTAAAATAAAAAGACATCAATGGACAACTAATTTAAATATAAAGTCTGGACACAACAGTCCACTGGTGGGAGGTCGAGCTCGGAGGAGCTCTGTATCCATTATTGATCGCTTTGTTTGGCATCTTTTCTTGGACCATAGAGTGGACGAGAGTCGAAGTTACACTTTATTACATATTGTACGATCTACGAGTAGTAATGTACTTGATAAAATGTGAATGATAGAAAACTACATACCTTCATATGTCTGTCTGAAGTCTTAATAAACACCAGCATGAACTTTTTTCCTCTAAGATACTTTTCACTTGATTTTCCTATCCAGGTCCCGACACAGCGGAACAACTGTCCCGATTCACTTTGTTTTTGACACTTGGCGCAGCCAATGATCGACGTGTATTCTAGAGCGCTGGCCTATGAAATGGCTCTCCGACGAAACAGGGCGGGGAATAATCGTCCTGTGTTGGATGTTGGTCGAATGTCTTTGTTACGAATAGGCTTGTGTGCCGAATAGTTGCTTCCTATCAAAGCAAAGCACTTTCTTTAGTAAAAAGTGTATAAATGAGCACAGCTTGGAATATGCTTTATCGTCAGGGCACGGCAGATTACAGATTTCCATCATAACACTACTCGAACAAAATCCACCTCGATAACTGTGGCATGAAACATAAGGAAATAAATAACAACACATTCTGTAATCGTTTATTTTACTGTAACGTAGGCACCTTTGACTGTAGTTCGCGGTGCTGGGGAATTATACGGGGAATATTCTGGATTCCTTGTCGTAATTCTTGACATCTGCCAATAGAGGGCAGCCCTTAGATAAGTCAAAGCAAGTTTATTTGAGACTTTCCTTTGCGCTAGATTAAAGGAAAAAACGTAGGATGGTGGGCTTATATCATATTGTGATGCACATTATTTAAATGTAACTGCTATTGTGTCATAGGAAACAACCTTTAGCATTCACTACACACACACAAAACCAAGTGGCATCATCCATTGGTAGGCCTACGATACGGCGGAGGTAGGCCTATGGGTCCCACGTTGTCGCAAGCAGCAGAGACGAGAAGCCAAGTGTCATATTTGTAAGAGAGGAGCCAGGGAAGCGTGCAATAGCCTTGGCTCTGATAGGAAGGGGGAGGTTGGGAGGTGGGGGGCGGTGTGTGGGTGGGGGGTACCTCTTCAGCTCTAATATAGACAGTCTCTATTTCAGTAACTTCAATTAAGCCGCTCTGCTTTTCCCTGCCTGTGTGTGTAGGCTACGCAGGATCCTCGCTGTCCTCGGAAGGTGCGTGCGTCATCGAAATCCAGAATGATCCCACTTTCAATTAAATCCGGATTTGAACCCTGAATTAAGCAAAATATATGTTTCATTGATACCGTATTGGTTTATTGCATAATCTTTGGAACAAAATATTTGTACCCGTTTTATTCATAATATGGTTTATAATTCCTCTCAAAAAGCATGACACGCTTAAAGCGCTTATGCATATCTTCAAATATGCAGGGAGGTTCAGAATAAAGACCTATAGGGTGATACGTTGTGTACGGTGTCAGCATTTCCCCAAATTTCCTTGTGTATCCATTATTAACATTTCCCTTTTATATCCCCACATTGACACATTCACTGAATAGTCTTTTGTTCAGGGCATTACAGGGCATTGTTGTCTTGTGCACAATTCATTGAGTCGCCCAAGTGGTGGACCTGCAGCAATGCTCCTCTGCGGCTACAGCCACTTCTCTTCTGCTAAGAGCTTAGTTTTTGAAATACACCGAACACACAAGCACAATTTCACATGTAAACGTTTGCTGTGGCTTCTCTAATAACCCTGGTTGGATTTCCCAGTCTGATCCAGCAATAGTTTAACTACTTTTAATTCTCTCACTTGTGTGGTTCTTCCTCCTCTGGGCACAAGCTTGTTTTCACCCACCTGACATGCAGGTTAGGCTAATTGGACACCCGTAAATGGCTTAAAGGTGTGTGTGTGTGTGTGTGTGTGTGTGTGTGTGTGCGCACATGAGTTTCACACATTCAATTGAACGTGTGTGGGCGCATGTCTGTGTGTTTGCATGCGTCCCCCTTATGTGTGTGAGTGTATCTGTCACCCTCGCTCCCTCGCCTCCTGAAGACTGGTACCCAATTAGTCTTTCTGTCCTTGTCCTGGTCCTCTGTGGTCTGCATGGTGGTGAGCACCCTGCATTATGCTGCTACCAGTGAATATTTCATCTCTCCTTCACACCTGCTGCTCCACCGGAGCAGCCAGAGAGAGTAAGTGTCGATGACAGACCACTGTCACATGCACGGCCACTACCACAAACACACACACACACACGCACACACACGCACGCACGCACGCGCACGCACAGGCATGCACTCGCACCCACACGCACACTTACAATCAGGAGTGCGTGCTAAGGCAGTTGGTAAATATAGCATCCCCAAGAGCCGGTGCCAATCTCTGGCCTAATCTGATGCAGATATCAGCATCTGTTGCCCCTGCTCCCATGCAGATCATCTCTGTGGACTTTTACTTATTCATCTATTGCTCCATATCTGTCACTTTCTACAGCCTAAGTCCCCACACACTGGGGTGGGGGGGTGAGGGGGATATAGGGACTGTAAACCTCCCACGAGTCAGTCAGTGAGTCTGCCTGCTCAGACAGACACAGACATCCACCCTTCCTGTTTTTACTGCCACTGTTGCTCTTATCACAATCGGTGAGCAGAGTGACGGGGCCGTGAAGGAGGTTCCTCATCAGAAGGACATTGATTGGTTTCGCCATTGGTCGTGTGGAATGCAAATTAGAAAAAGCAAATGTCTGACCTTGGAACCGCACAGCTTCACCGCTTGCAAGCACCAGAGCATCCCGCCAAAGCAGGAGCATTTATGACCGTAACCATGGCGCTTGTTTTGTTATCAAGTGTTAACACGTTGAATTTGATGAGTGGGATTTAATATAGACCACCGCGTTTACCCATCATGTTTGAAGACAAGGTAAAGGGTTTGGCGATTTTGACTCAGGCGTACTTTGGGTGTATTCTACGGTGTCAGCCTTCAGAATGTAATTGGTGCTGGTGGAGGTCTGTTGTTGGTGAAGCCAATGGTAATCTTTGAGTTGACTCTGCTCGCAGCGCAAAAACCCTGGGTTTGACTTCCGTGACGCACACCGGCAAGGATGTGAGTCTCACAGAACCGCTGTGATAGACAGATGAGATGACAAGACAAACGACGACGGCGGACTTGGACTTGACCCCCTGGATTCTCACCGACAAAACAGAGCCAATGACAAATCACTGGCCTCCCGGGGAGCGGAGAGCCCACAGAGATGGTATGCCAGCCGCTTTGATAGGATGTGTCAGCCACAGAGGTGACATTTGAACCCCGACTGAGTGTTTCTCTCTCTCCAACACGCTGTGTGATTCCCCCTCCACCCTCCTCCAGTTCAAAGAGATGAATAAACTGCCTCGATCAATTCTGATATTCTTTGTATTTTTGTGATTAATAAATACAAACTGTGGATGTTTCTAGGTGGTCCTGGTCTTAACAGTCAGCACCGTGAGGGAACGGGAGGCTGGTTCGGTGAGCTAGAGGCCAGACAGAGCGATGGAGCAACATCGGCCAGCAAAGGGGCTGATGGACTAAGTCTTCGGCAAGCGCAATCCAACAGAAAATCTAATCTTCTTCTCCCACAGTGAAGCGCATTTCAAAATGTGGTCCTGTTTGATTAAAGCCTGAAAATCAATTAATGACAACACAGTCCAACAGAAAAACAGACAACCAAACGAAAACATACTTTGCCTAAAAATGATGGTTTAATTTTGTTCGTTCTGTTCCTGTTGACATAAAGCCTGGTTTGTCATTTTCCCAGCTAAATTACTAATCAATCTCCCAACACATCAAGGCAAACTAATGCACCACATTAATCAATAAGACAAAGAAAAAATAAAATGGGAACATAAGTCAGTTGGATTGCGTCTAGCTGCTGCTAATGATACATGGTATTGTGATACATGTTCTGGGAAAAAGCACTGTTTCAGTAAGCAATGATACCCGGCCAGCATCTGCATAGCAGCAGTCAGATTAAAAGCTGTCATGCCCGGGCAGACATCCAGGCTAAAAAAGCTCTAGAAAACAAAATGACGATATGAATGATAATTGAATCATATAATTGCTCTGTAACAAGTCAAATTTCCTGTTTCTGCTTCACTCAAAAATATGTGGTGTGCATGTTTGTTATTGTGTTCGTTAAGTTAAAAGCAGCAGTCGTTTTCCCAGTTCAAATACAGTAATACAGTATCAGTACAAGCAGCAATAGCTTTCTCCCCACATTGTTAAAAAAAATGTTCTCCATTCTTCCCTGAATAGGCAAATTATGGCTCAGGTTTCATCTTGTTGAAACCTGAAACATGAATATTCAGTGGAATTTCATTCACATTGCATGGCACAGAGTAATTGTCTGAATAAAAGCCCCTTTCACTTTCTTTATTCCAACCCTTTCTTTCCAAATTAAATGTTGGATAAATGCATTCAATTGCCCCTTTTCCCATATGCGGGGTGTGGGTAATTTACTTTCCAGGCTTGAATTGATTTTTGTTGAGCAGGTGGGCGTTTCCCAGTGGACATGCCTGGCAGACTGTGATGCTGCTGGTGGCTCTGTCAAAGGGGCAGGCGCTTTCCTCTCAGCTTGAGATAGTGGCGTTATGGATTTAACCCTGCTGCGGTACTCCTCGCCCCCAACCCGTCGCCCCCCCTCGCCCTATCCACCCGTGTTATTGTATTTTTCTTTCATTTACGGACCGAACCCAAGTCCCAGCCCGTGCTGTGACATTCTGTTTAGGTTTCATGACGGGCAAATAGAAACAGACCGAACACCAGACAGCGATCATCTTCAGAAACCGGGAAGATGTACATTTTGCCAACGAAATTGATTGTTGTGCGCTTGTGCACAGATACATTTTATCGGGAAAAACTTGTGTTTAGGTGCTGACCACAGGCCTCACAAAATAGCAATTAACTTTCAGCAGGTGATCTCAATCAATGCCTATAAATCTATAAAGTTTGCTTTTAGCTTGAGAGGAAGACTGTGACCACTCATATAAAGTTGTGTTTATACTACAAATGTTGTCATTATCTTCCAGCAGAAGGATTGATTTAAAGGACTCATCAAACCTGCTGAACAAGATTGTTTGTTTGTCAGCCTCGGTTGCTGTGGGTGTCCTTCGGTCCGAGGGACCCTTTCATTCAAGGAAAATGGGACGCAATTACATACTATGGTGAGGATAACCAGAGAACACAGCCTTTTTCCAGCATTGCAGGGAATTAAATGAAAATTGCAAACTCTCAAATGTCAAAATTGGGGGAGAAAGAGCTGTTTAAAAATAGCTTTTCGATAATGGTAAGGTGGTATTTTTTGTGTCTTTGTGGTCCATCTGAACTGAGTAAAACATCAGTTGAAGCCAGAGGTGGAACTGAGAATTGGGCTAAACAGGAACTTTTAATAGCAATTCACTAGACAAAGCACACATAGTGAGACCAGACATTTACCACGATAACCCACTGAAGAGGAAATTGGACAAATAAATCTGAAATCTTCCTCCCCCCCAAAAAATGTTAAGTACTCAGTCATACTTTAGTCTAATCTAATTGAGTTGGAAATTAAAGCCCCAGAATAAGGTTAGTGACAGAGCCTTTTATAAATGAGGTATAAGAATAGCCAAAGAAAATTGGATGTAATGATATCATCAAGTCCTACTGAAAATATGCTGCAACGGAGAAACGGGAGGTGTGCACAACGATGAGACAGACAGGATAAATACTGCTATTGATGTTTATTTCTGTGAGGAGAAAATATTGTTTCTTTGGGTTTTTCGTCTCGAGTTTCACCGCATTCATCTTCTTAATTGTTTTTGGCTGAGGTGTTTCAAAGATTGCCATCCATTGGATTCATTTCTGAATAACTAAATACATTTTTTACATCTTCATAGGAAATTGTTGATGTCCACCAAAGTCTTTCATCAAAAGTCTCTCTCTCTCTCTCTCTCTCTCTCTCTCTCTCTCTCTCTCTCTCTCTGTTCGACATTATGAGCAGATTGATGTCCCAGACACCATGTGCTTTTCAATCATTTCAGATCAATGAAAATATCACTTAAATGCCACCGTATCTCCAGACCATCACATCTTTCTGGTCATAGCATTATGGCCGCTGAACCACAACTAATTGGACACAGTCTTTAACCACCACCTTTGCCCTCTCTCTCTCTCTCTCTCTCCATCCCTCTCCATTTGCTCCAATACAAAAGCGTGTTCATATTCCCTTTTTTCCACCTTCTTACCCTTAATCTTGAGGGCTCATGTATCCTCTGTCTGTCTGTCTGTCTGTCTGTCTCTCTCTCTCTCTCTCTCTCTCTCTCTCTCTCTCTCTCTCTCTCTCTCTC
>JAOPUH010000025.1:10539221-10554102 GCA_027123175.1 Urophycis cirrata
CACACACACACACACACACACACACACACACACACACACACGGTCACACACACACACACACACACACACACACACACGGTTACACACACACACACGGTCACACACAGACGCTTCCGGTTGTTTTCTGGCTGCTGGAGCACACTTGGATCTCCATTTGCATCAAGTCTTTAATGGACCGTTTCGCCAATCGTTACACCAATGTTGTAAATGTCAAGATACTATAAACGAAATAATACACCATTTTACCATGTCACTAAATATTATCAGTTGAAGCCCCCTACAACTACTGCAGTGGTTTTTGTTGTGCATGTGCATGTGCATGTGAATTGCATGAGCAATAATATAAGAATACTTATATCATAGACTTCAAAAGTACTACATTTAGTATAACACATTCTGAGACCATCAAGAGATCATGGGATTCTTCTCAAGCACAACATGATGAATAATTAATTGTTTATTTTACAAATATAAAGTTTCACATTTTCAACTTTAGTGGTCATACACTGCTTGCATTAATTTTGAAAATAACATCAATAGTATAAATGATAAAAGACAATAAAAAAAGGTAATAGATTGCAAAACATTCTCACAAACACCACATAGACTATACCCATTATGTGAGAATGCTCTCACAGTGCCTCTGAAACATGGCATTGCTACACCATCACAGTGAAACTAGTTGTAATTGCAAAAGTTTTATGTTGGGTATATAGATGGATATATAGATGGATATAGACTGATTATCTATCATGACAGAAATGTGATGTCCAAAGTGTTATTTGCTGTTATTTCCAACTTACCGTATCTATTTGTCATTGTGCTTACACCATTAGCACGGTGGAACCAAATTGTCATCTACCTGCACCAAATTTGTCTGAAACATGACACAAACAAATTAAGAACAACTTTTTTTTTGTACTGGTTGCAAGGTTTCAAACTGTGAATTCCGCAACATTCTCAGTGGCATCCTGAATTAGCATATGTTAGTTGGCAGAGGGACAAATTAATTAAAAGAGTTCCTCATGAATAAAACATGTTGAGGAAACATGGGAGAAGAGGGAAGAAGTACGAAGGCTCCCTTCCAGTTCCCCAGCCGCCCTAGAGACAGGGGTTCAAGACCCAGCCCTGTGTGTTAGCACCTACATTCACATTCAGGGCATGTACCAGACATTTTTATCCAAAGCGACTTACAAAGAGTACATTTGTCATAAGAAGGTGAAACATTTCATTGGTGCTAATACAGTAAGAAAGTCACCAGAACAAGTTTCAAGCATTTCAATTGCTAGGTTAACCACTGAGAGTATACAACATCTCTGACTAAGTGCCAAGTTACAAAGAGCGATTGAAGTGCCAAGACTTAGAACAAATAAGAGCATGAGGGTAGATTTATGCAGCACCTCTTCCACCAAACAACCCCTGGTTCCTGAACCACTTCCGTTCAGGATTCTCGTGACCTCGGTGCCGACCAGCCTGTGTTCCCGCCGGGTTCTGAGCGGAACCGTCGTCATAACGGCTGCGTCGTCGACGGCGAGCTTCGACACAACGCACCCCGGGAGTACAGCGGTGGCACGCTGCCTTTTCCCAGCAATATGCCACGCCCGCTGATGTCGTCACGCTTCGCTTCAGCTGAGGGAAAACAAGCCCCATTTGTTGGGGTTCCAGCTGGGAACCAGCTTTCAGGGTTCTGAACCAAGAAACACAAAGTGCTCCGAATGGTTTGATATTTGGATGCGCAAAATGGATCGGAACCTGTTCCTTGTTGGTGGAACAGCGATATTGTGTGAAGTGTGCACATTTTTCCCTGGTTTTAGTTATGGTTCTTATTTATGGTACTTGGTATGGTGGTTGTTTATGGCACTTGGTATGGTAGTTCTTCATGGAACTTGGTATGGTACTTGTCTATGGTACTTGGTATGGCAGTTCTCTATGGTACTTGTTATGGTAGTTCTCTATGGTACTATGCTTCTCTATGATATTTCCCCCTACAAAGACATGCGAGTCAGGCTAATGGGAGAATGTGTGTGCGTGTGTGTGCGTCTGTGTACGGGTGTGCGCGTGTAGATAAAAGTGCAAACGTGCACTTGACCGAGCAATGCACCGGCATGCTGTTCACAATGCCTTCTGGCCTCCTGCCGACAATCTGTTGTGATTGGCTACGGGCTCTTGAAAATAAATAAAAATGAAATGAATAATACAAAAGAAGTTACAAACACAAATGAACAAATAAGGTGCAAAGCGGCAGACTGATGACATTTTCGCCGGAGGGCCCCCACAAACCTCCCCGGCCGCCCCGCCTCATCTGTTCCCCACGGCTGCAGCTCCGCTGGGGGGGTCGGAGGTCGGCGGCCCAGCATGCACGCCGCACGCACAGACCAGAGCAAAGTGGCCGATTCTCGCCGCCCTCTCAGAGCTGAGGTCTTTCAACAGCCCACCTCGGGGAGCTGGGATTTATCTTCTGGTGTGCACTCTATTTATTCTGTGTGTATTCGTTCCTTGCTCGGCTACAATGTTCTCCATGATGGCCAAATCCAGGCTTCATTATTGAATTTGTTTGGGGGGGGGAATAAGTCCCCAAAATGTTTGTGTCTTTTTAACCGACTTCCCATCAACGTTTTTATACAATGGTAATGAAATGTAAAAATGATTTCACTGTCTGCCAGTTTCACTTTTCCTCCTGTCACACTTTGTTTGCCTCGTGCGCTGTCTAAAGTTAAACCAATGAAGTAAATAATCTTCTGTGAAATGCACTTAAACTCTTTCATTCACACCCTCCTGTGGTTTTCTTGGTTAAATCCTAATTGTCGCCTCTTAACATAATTCCCCGCTGCCATTAGCTGACAATGGTCTCAAAAATGGAAAGCAATCTATGAAAATGTCATTGAGCATAGTCAAACAAACTATAGTAGGTAATACCAAACCCATTGGAAGCACAAATTGAACTAAAATTGTATATTGACTATAGAACTCAAGCTGCTCCATCTGTCTCTAGCCAAACAAGCCTGTAATATAGACCTGATGGGGTTTTCAAACTAAATGACAAAGTGTACCGACAGACGCAAGGCGACAGCTGGGAATTGGCTGATTAATTACCCTGGAGATGACTAATACACCAATGGTGTCCCATATCTGAGCATCCATTTAACTACCAATGGAAGCCAATAAACAGTAACAGATGTACAGAATAGAGTATTTTATTTATCTTGGGATGAACACGAAATCATGACCAAAAAATACATAAAAACCTCCCCAAATTTTCCAAATATCCAACAATCTGTCGCACAAGGAAGATGGTGAACATGTCTTTCACATGTCTATAGTCACCCTGACTCTGATAATATCATGTATTTATTTCAGTTTTGGCCGCCATATAAAATAGCTTTAGTATAAAGGAGGGAAAAGGTTTAGTTCAACATTTGTTGTACTTTTATGATAAAAGCAATCCTTTATGACTAATAATAACCTAAAGCAATCTATGAAAAGAAATACAAACTGAGTTGTTGTTGTAGCAAGTCTGAATGGCTCCCTGGCATACTGCTTTGTCTGGTGTCATTGGGTTGCACTGCATTCTTCTTAGACTTACTTTGACGGCATCAGTTTTTAAGCAACCCTTTGCGCCTTTGACATAAGCCATATATATATATATATATATATATATATATATATCAATGTGTGTGTGTGTGTGGGTTTGTGTGTAGCTTTATTTAATAAATTCAAGAGTATGTGCTTGTTAAACCTGCGATATGTACTGCGTTCTCCACCATGGTTATGCACAGTGATATAACAACATAAGTTACCATTCTTTACTCCCTTTTTAGGAGTCTTTTGAGTAGGGGTGGCCTCAAATCTTCGAGGATCTCGAATCTGGGATGGAAAGACGTTTAGTTAACTTGGTCTTTAACAGTCTAATCGTCCTGTCCGGAAAATTGTGCGAGTGTGTGACAGTAGAACTTTGGATTTGGTGGATGGGCGTGCGTAATGATACCACAGCAATGTTTGTCTTACGGAAGGAAAATTCTTCCTTGTGCAATTTCCTGTGTTCTGTTTTGCTTTCAATAAATGTCATTTTATTGAAAGGACCATTTTCTGTAATGGCGGTGACACAATCCAATTATTAGCAGTTCACATTCTAGACCGTTAGTCTAGAACAGGGGTTGGGAATCTATGGCTCTTAAGCCAATTATGGCTCTTTCAATGACGAATGGCAATTTTGAGCTATTTTTTTTACAATTTTAACACGATAATTAACAAGTAATACGTAATTATAGGTAATTTTAAAGAAAACCCTATGAATTAAATTAGTTTTGAAAATAAAATTCAAAATAATAAATATTCTGATCGATTTTGATCTGCCAACACCAAAAAATCAATTTTCATTGGATAAGAAATAAGAAATAAACTCCTCTTTTTCGTCAAGTAGCTAATTGATCTGTTTCGAACCCTTGAGAGGTAAATGATGGCGAAAAGAAGAAAATATGAGGATTACCATGCGTTCCAGGCCGAGTGGACTGATGAATTTGCCTTTGTGGAAAGAGCAGGATCTGCCGTAATACGGAATGATGAAATCGCATCGATAAAGGGTCAAATGTAAAGCGGCACTTCGATACGCGCCATGCTTCATTTGCAACCAAATATCCAGCTGGGGACAGCAGGAAAGGGCTGGCGAAGAGCTACAGCAGAGAATACAAACCAGTCAGCAGCAACATCATGGATGGACCAAGCAAGGTGGCAGGAATTTGGCTGGCGTTGCTAGTGCTTTGCCAATAGTCAATAATGGAAAGCCACAGTTCACAGATGGCGAGTACACCGAAACATTCATGGTTGTTGTGGGCAAGGAACTGGTTGATGACTTTTCCAATGCAGACAAGAGAATCAAAAGAATATAAGACATGCCATGCAAATTAAGGACATAAGTCAACAGACGTTAGCCATGGATCTCAGTTGAGTATAATCCCAAGGTGCGCTGCAGGTGACCCTGTGTGAGGAAAGTGTTGCAGTTTTGCCAATGAAGGGATCAACAAGAGGAGAGGATTTATTTAAATCTTTCTTGGAGATCGCTAAAGAAAGAAAATCTATATAATAATAAAAACGATATTATTATAAAGAATAAAGATATTTATTATATATGGTGCTTTTGGTGCTCAGAGGTGTGTTATACTTAAAAAAAAAAAAGTATATGTTACTGAAAAAATGCATGCATAATTTAATTTAATTAAATATTATATGGCTTGCAAGGAAATACATTTTTGAAATATTAAGCTTTTATGGCTCTCCCAACCATTTTGAAATGGTTGAAACCATTTTGCATTTTGAAACCATTAAAGATTATCCAAAAAAATTCTAATGCAAACTGTGTCAAAAGCAGACGTCATATTTCACTCCTCACGCTTGTGAAAATCTCTCGACGTAGGTGCGTTTTTCTGCTAAATTGAATTGTTGTTCTAAATGCTAAAACGCATCATTCACATGCATTCTACATTTGTTGTCATTCAAAAGCTTCCACGTTATCTTTCTCTATGCGGGTTTTGTGGTGATGGGATGTGATTACCGTGCGTAATCAGACAGAACGGAGCTGCGTCTCCGTAGAGACAGGCCACTGTTTGATTTTAACAGATGTATTTTAACGACGGTATATTATATCAGTTTAAATTATATAGTATATAAGGCTAATAAATACTAGCCTATATTCTCTGAGAAATGGCATTCTGATGCTGAAATGAATGGACTCGCTCGTTGTCGTCATATTGGGAAAAGTAAAATGTTGGTAGAGGCAGTTGGTCATTAAGCAGGGGGGAAGCACTGCCGCTTGGCCTATAAACAACTGTGGGAATCCCTGAGCATCTTTATGTATATATAATCTGCCCTGACAATGCAAAATCTTAGTCGAGGATACCCCTACTATGGAGACAGTAAGCTCACTGTAGCCATCAGCATATTTAAGTGGTTAGTAATTTGTCCATTCCTTCATTAGCTGATAACCTATTGATTAGTTAATCAAAAAGTAACAACATATTTCATCACCAGCGGGAAAATATTTAACAATAAACTTTTTGTCATGCGGTCAGTTATTTCTTCCTTTCCATGGCCTTTATGGTCGTTGCATGGGTGAGGATGTGCAGTTTGAGGACTCTCCGCAGCTCAAACCCCGCGCCCTGGACCGTGGTGATGCTTTTGTTTTGCACCGGCTCTCGCAGTTCATGCACGGCGACTATAAATTTGGTTAAAGTTTGAACATGAAAGCTTGAGTGAGGAATCAATACAGAAACAGATAGTGTTGCTCACTATGCAAGACCCTGTAAAGGTGATTTCTGGCTTGGGATTTTTCATCCCATGGTAACTTTGGTCGGGATGATTAAACGAAAATGAGAGTTCCCTATTTTTCCTGGAGCAAAACCTTGCTGCTGGGTATTTGTTATACATAATATAGATCATAAAATAACTAATGGCTAAATAAATAAATATCGAACTTGAACAAGTGAACCCCAAGTCAGACACATTCTTTGGTTTACTATCCAAGTGTTTTATTTTGCCACAAAAACATCTTCATCACACAGGCATTATAATGAAAATATCACCCAATTATGTCTCATAATAATGTTTCTGTTTGCATTCTCGGTACTTGGGAAAGACATATAATAAGGGATTTGATAATTGCCATCATTGTTGCCTCTCCAGCTTGAGTTCAAGAACAACAGAAACCACAATAAAAAGAACGGCCTTGCCATTATCTGTAAGACCCTTGGATAAATAAACAGAATCATTTCACCCTGTCAATTTCCCAATGTTGAAAATAAACCATGGATTGGTTGAAACCTAGACCAGCAATAGTGGAAGACAGTGGAGTACCTATGGTGTTGTTAACTCCCAGACAAAAGGTTTATTCCACTCTCTTAAAGAAAGCTACATTCACTGTAAACAGCCTTCACTTAACCATGGCAGTTTCATTGAAATTCAGCCCCTCTGTACAGAGACCTGGTCACAACACAGCAGCACATTTAAATATGACATAGGCCGACGGTGTAGAACATATGAGCATATAACAGCGTGTTTCAAAATCATGACAGTGTCATGTGACTTTATAGCATGATGCTACCTTGTAGCCTACAATGCTGTGTTAGGCTCATTACCTAAGAGGCAGAGTTAATTGATGTATGATTTGGAGAACAGAACGTAAGAAAGTGGCCTTGAACTGGTGCCACACACGGCACCGAATGAGGGTCATCTCTTTGTGCTCTGTGACCCGCGGAGTGCTCTCCTCTTTTGAAACCTGGAAACATCTCTCCCCCTTTCCTCAGTCTCAGCAACATTTGCTCTCTTCATCCTGGATATCCTTGACATCTTTTTGTTTTGTTTAATTTTAGGTTATGTGAGAGCTTCAAAACCACCGGCTAAATTTAGCTGATCCCATAACGATGAATCAGTAGGACCGGCAGAATTCAATTACATAAACCTGAGCGTTTTAGAAAAAACCATAATCTCAAGAGGGGCTCGCGTCCGGGCGTTTTTGTGATGTCAACGTGACGGCGAGAGTAGGTAGGCTTTCGATATTCACGTCCATATTTTCTACGTTTATATAATATCCCCGTACGCAACTGTCATTTATAGCTTCCACTCAGAGTTTCTGAGGTACTGTGGATATTACCTTCTTAAATTTGCCATCCCATATAACCTGATTCACAACCCCAGTCAAACCGCACATGGACTAAATATGGCTATTATACCTTTCACAAGTACCCCACATTTGCAGTAGTTGTGAAAGGTATAATATGGTTATTATACCTTTCACAAGTACTGCAAATGTGGGGTGCTGAATTAGAAATATGAACAGTTCTTGTGTCTAATAACATGAAATCACAATTTCCAAATAACTCAGAGGAAAAAAAAACTCACAGGAAGTTATCCTTCACATTGGCGTTGTGTACTTGAGACTTGCTGTGTGCCTCATTTAGTGATTGATTTTTCTTGGTGATTTTCTATGTTATCATGAAATAACAGACATGGGAAAAAAAAATACTGCCAGACCGGGTAGTGCTTTGCTACAGTCACTCTTCACCTCATACCGGTCCAGCTGGTACAATCTCAAAACTTTGTCCCTATTTTACGTTGATGTAAGCTCCTAATTCCTCATCTTGGCCTCTCTTTTTTTTATTGTAATTATTCATTCATCATTAACTTGTGCCAAGAAGCAAGTAGAAAACAAAACATATCACAGCTGTCCTTGTTTTGCAGTTACGGATGCGCGTGTGGCCAGGGCAGGCCGCGCCCTGCCGTGCCTGCCCTGCGTCCACCCAACGCACCGCGGGAGCGCATTTGCGCTGCCGCAAACCTCATCCGTTCCACTCAAACGCTGTGATAGCGAGAGGTCTGGCGCAGCAAGCCGTGGCCACCCCGTGTAGATGATATGCAGTCTGCAGCGGGAACTCACGAGATCCAGTGATTGAGCTGCAGCGACTTCAGGCATGCTGACCGCTGCGCCTCGCCGAACGTTTGCCATGCTGTTTTGGCATTTTGAGTGCATTTCACAATCAACACCAGTCATCAGAAGGCTCATTCCCAACGATGTGTGCTAGATAGCTGAAAGAAAATAAAATAAAGGCGTCACAAAGCTGGTGTTGGCCGAGTAACCATGGAGACCACCTCCCTCCTTCCTAGAATGTTCAACCCCGAAGCAAACTGGGTTACCCTTTAACCATGTAAAGATTGTAATACAAAGATTTTTTGTTGTTGGGTCGAATCCCACTCTTCCTCACAATGTCCCCCAAATGAAATGCAAGCAACACTTCTTGTCTGTAACATTGAATTACAAATTACTTGCATCTTACATCTCTCAATAAAATCAATACTTTGAAGGTTGAGGTTTTGCGTTGCTAGAGATCTGTCACCCTCACTTTCGTAACATACTGTGGTCCTCTGTCAGACCCATTATAAATTATTCCTTCACACTGAAAATGGTTATTTATTCAATAGTTTTCGCTCAAAAAGGATTTTAGTATAATGCATGATGATAACAGCGGCAACCTTCACACAAAGCTCTAATAAACCAGCAGGGAGCCTGTTACTTTAAAGTCATTGAACTGTATTTATATACATATATATAGACTTGATGTTAGGCAAAAACATCAGGCGTTGTGAGTAGTCATGAGGATTTCAGAAAGAATTAGTTTCATGAATGACACAGCTGCTTCAAAATAATAATGTTTGTATTATTGGCTAAATTCTATCAATAAAAACCAAGTTACTATGATTGAGCACCAAGCAACATGGTGCCTGGCAGTTGAGGACAAATTAACCAAACATTTTCTTTCTCTTTATGATTCCCAGAGATTAATGCTTATTTAGTTTTGATAAATCATTCTGATCCTGGTCATTGGAAATGACCATGAATGGGTAGAATCGAAAACGAAGATGAAGAGCTACTCAGAGGTACAACTATTTCCCTCATAGGTCAATAGCAGACAGATCATCAGTTGAGACATCATTCAAATTCTGTTTGACTTTCTCGATATTTTGCACAACGCTACCAAGTCCATCTGAGATGTTATCTGTTAACAATGACAAACGGTATAGTGTGAAATGTGTTTTTGAGGGAGAATGGATGATTACCATAGTGACTAATTATTTGGGGGGGTTTTCTCTATAGCAAAATGCAATACGTGTTTTCTATTCAGCTGTCACAAAAGGTCTTGTTTTCTTGCAGAAAATTGACAGACTATTGTCTGGTGCTTGTAAAGCCGTTTTCATTTTTATGGTTGAGCTTGTTCACTTTCACAATGAACAGTCAGTGCTTTGGTGGGGCCTTTGGGTACACAGTGAACATTTCTGAAATGGAAATTACCAGACTTTTGAAGAATGTTGCTGTGTGTTTAGGATTAAATTCTTAGACGTTTCTTATTTACTCGTGGCTGATTCATGCCCACAACATTACAAAACAACCAAACACATGTTTGTCATTGAGGGCCACATCAAGCCTCTGGGTTTTGCTGCAATTAATGGACAAAGATTTATAAAGGTTACCCCTCTACATTGTCGCAAATATTTCTTGATAAGGAAAACATTGAGGATTTCAGAGTCAGCAAGGTAATGCTTTCTGTCCTGTCTTTCTGTGACATTCCACCATCTGGCATTTCAAAATGATGAATAAATATTTTCTAAACTTATTTTCCAACATCCTCCATGTCAACCCTTGAGCAGGTGGTAGAATCACAGTGAAATGTTTCCGAAAGAAGAAATATAAGTCCTCCTGTAACATTGGGGCAAACCTGCCAATAATAGAATACAACAAAGTGTTAGCACTCGGCTTGTGGCACTGAAGAAAATAACCTTCTGCAGTAATCTAGGGATGCTCGAGTCACATACTATGACCATTGTACTGTATGATAAACCAGCTTTTTACACCAGAATATACTCCTCCTTCCCACCAAAGAAAACACAGCGCAAAATAAAAAAAAGGTATTCAACACTTTCTTTCGGGAACCAAACAATTTTCAAGATTTCCATCTCCACCCAGAGTGTTTTTTTTGCATGCTCCACTGTGTCTTATCATCCGATAAATAGGCACAACATCACAAGTGACTTGAATGGTCTAGCGGCCACACTGGAGATGAATCTGCCACCCGCCACACGGCTAGCAACATAATGGAGTGGTTGTTTGTGTTGGGTTCCTCCTGCACAGCGTCGGCCTCAGTGGCCAATCCTGTATCAGATTGGTTTCGTATAAATGTAATCTGTAGCGATAAGAGTTATTGATACTTCCGACCACCAGAGGTCAGCAACAACAAGGGTTCATAGCAACCTACACAGTAGCATTTACGCCATGCTGGATGTACATGTTAGCCAAGTATGCTACAGTTGTTCATACAGAATTATATTTGATGAACGCAAGTTTCTTTCATTCGTATTAGAATCGTTGCAAGCTGTGTTTTCACCTGAGCGTGAGTCGTTGCCACACATTGAACACGATGTATCATCATATTCGAGGTGATTCCTCCTTTGCATGAAATAGCCTTACTGAAGGTTGTCGTTATCTTATTGAGTGAAGCTAAGCCAAACCTACGACCGTTGGCTTCGGTCAGCTATGGTCCAGGATTTAAACAGAGCTGTCTCTTCTCACGCATTGTTGATGTACTGCTTGAAAGATCACACAAAGCCAAGTCTGCGTCGCAGGTAATGGCTGATAAGTGCAACTTTTATGGACTCTTATCTACATTGCTCTTCCCTAATCTTGGCAGCAAAGTGTGCCTTTGCTGCCAAGATTACCTTGAAGTGTATATTTTGCCCTCTTGTGGTCAGAAAATCCATTCATGCAGCTTTAAGAAAAAAGACACAGTACAGAGACTCAGGATCAGTCAGGGCTTTGAATGGATGACATGCTGGACATGGAGGAAACAAGATCACCGCTTAAATGCAACCAATGGTCCAGACGGTCAAGACCCTCCAAGCGTCCCTTGTTCATCTCAGCCACCGACCTCACCATCACCCTCCCCCCGCAGCGTTTACCTCGCCTGGAGCTACGCAGCTCTTATTCTTCTCTTTCTCTCTCTCTCTCCCTCTCTCTTTAGAGAGAGTGTGTGTTTTTGTGCATGCGTGTGTCTGTCTTTGTTGCTTTCTTTCTTACCCACAATCCATCACATTTTCTCCCTCCCCAAAATAGATCCAATTTGCTCTGGAAATGTATCATCACTTAGGCCTCAAGACTTGATGAGTCAGGCGCTCAGCAACAGAATACTTTAAGCAAACAAGCAGGCAGGCAATCACAGGTGAACAACCCATATTGAAATCACCTATATGACATCAGACTGGCTGCCATCAACACAATCATGCAAATAAACCAAAGCACACCAGCTGTATGGAAACAGCCATAAACCAGACCTTCATGTCACATCTCCTTGTCACACCTCCGTGTTACCGGAGATAAAGTAGGAGGTATGTCAGCCATTCCACTTAGGTGTGTGTGTGTGTGTGCTTGCTTTCAAACACAAGCAACTTGACCTATTGCAACTGTATTGTACCAACATGAAATGGTCTCTTAATCCCGGATGCATCTGTCCATCAAGCTGTTCTCCATCACACAAACAGAGCACTAGATCACCACAATCTCCATCACACTGTGCATAAACCCACCTGATCTCCCCCCAGGGGCGAAAGAGGCAGATACCCCATGTTAGCATACACCAAGTATGGTGACCACAGGTTGCTGTCACCACTGACACCAGCAACTCTTGGGGAAAACGTCCAAATGCAAAAGTTGGAAGTAGCCTTGTGTTTTAGTGCAAATCATTGCGACCTTGAGACCTGCAAAATGAAAGTCTGGACGTTTTCTGTGACAGACTAATGGCCAGAGCATCGAGCCAGTCCAGGAATGTCAACACTCAAGAAGTTTAGGACAAGAATGGCTCACCTTTAAACCAATACAGTCTCTGGATGCATTTCTCAAATACGGGATTTTTCCCAGTTTTGTTGACTCCCACCTCAGACTCAGCATCATCCCCATGTTTTGAGGAATGGAACTGAAGGATATTTACATTAATGGGTTTATTGCATGGTTGGATGGGCACAATATGCTGTTATATTTGAATACTCACCAAAGCATTTTGAAAATAGTGTTTTGTAGTGATACTTTTTCTTCTTTACTTGTTTTTCTCTGTTCCTTGACCCACTCACTGCACGCTGCTACCTTGTCTCGTGGGCAGCCTACCTGTGTATGACTTTAATGTGCAAAGACATGTCATAGATATACAGAAAATGAACTTGCTGGAAAAATAAACTGCCTTGTGCTTTGATTTGTAAGTATTCTGCTGTGCAGTGGAGATTCTTTGTGCGCAGGATGAACTCTATGGAATTATCTCCGGTGGTCATGTGGGTAGCTCTATGTAATGCAACACTCAATAATAAGGCAAAAGGCTGATTCTCAGATGGAAGATAAATAACGTTTCAAGAGAGATGTGTCTTCCAAATAAGCGCTTGCTTTTTACCGCATGGGGCGGAATCATATGCTAATTATATTGAAGAGCTAAAAATAAGTCTCCCAGCGTCTGCGTTTGAACAATGAGGTTGGTGGCAGGGTTAAATAAATATATTTTCCCATTGCACCGTTCCTCAGAGAGACTATAAATATTTTCCATAGACTCCAACTGCATTAGGAGCTGGTGTGAGATCGACTTGGCTATCATATGTGCCATCACTTGAGGATTTGCTTGTGTCTTAGAATGCTGTTTGCTCTCTAATTCAAATCATTATCATCTGAACCATATTTGTCTCAAAATGGTTGATGTATTATGGGTATGAATTCATTAAGATAACAATTATGTCAGGGCAAAGATTGTGACTAATATAATGACGTTCTTAGAAGCCTCTATCTTGGCACTTCAAATTGAATAAGTGGTGTAATCTTTTCTAATGAAAGCTCTCAATTTGTTCGTTAATGGTTAAGACAAGGCTACTAAGACGTGCAATCATAACAGATTATTATTCAATTAACCTCCCTGTGCGGTGTCCCGGAATATTTACAATTGATTATCATATCCTATCGTATGTTAATTAAAGGAACAATGTGTAAATATGCTTTGTCAATACTTTGAAATGTCCCAATGTTGCCAGACTGTTTATGGGTGAGGTCCAGTAATGGTCTTATTGCGTCTATTTCATGTAATTTTAACCAAATGTGAGATATCAGCAGCTGTATCTGTCCAGCTGTTTAGAGATTAATTAGTTAAACTCGGGGAAAGTAGTGCCTAAAATGCAAGAAAAGGAAAAGTCTGCTTTTTTGATTTAGGTAGGGTGCAAATTAAGTCTTGAAAAACAATTGATGACCAGTGCATTACATTTGTCTGCCTTACCTGTGCTGTTTGCCAGCTTATCATTTTTGCACTATGGCTCACAGTCTTCTAGGTGTATGCCTAATATTTTGAGTACTGCAAAATGCAAGGCAATGCCTCAAGGGACTATAATTCATTGTCTTATGATGAAATACCTTATATTCCCCAATAAAGCGTTGGCCTCATGTACTAGAGCACAATCAATAGAGAATGCGTTAAGATTATACCTGCTGTCCCTGAATGACTTATTTAGTTATGTCGAGCTACGAAATAAGAAGTAGCAGAGTTGGAGAAGGGTTGGTCAGAATACAAGAAAAGGCTTTTTTTTCCAAAAGAGGTCTTTCTCCTCTCTGGTGTACACACTTGGAAATCTAATGTCCATGTAAAGTATACTTTCTTATCCATATTTCGACTTCGGCTGGCACCTTGATTTTTTTTTTGGACACTTTGCTGGACTCTGATGAATGTTGTAGTATTTGCTTCTTGCTGATTGCTGTTTCTCTTTGTCCTCCCCCCAATGGAAAAAGTGGCTGCTCTGTAGGGGGTGACTCTCTGGTTCATGCCATGCCTCTCTGCTCACTCCATCTGATTGCAGTACACAAACAAACACTGGCATGGAGGCTGTAGCAAGCCTCAGAAAAATGAAAAAAACAACCAGTTATTTGTGCATTTGCAGAGAGACCTTCCAGGTGAAACACACTGAGGGCACTAGCACAAAAGGTTAACTGGATTATTGCTTAGTGGCCTTCTCTTACCGTTTCATCAATCCACTGGAGCTCAGAGGAACTTTACGTGGGTTATATTCTGGAAATATAATTGAGAGTGATTATACCTTTTTAAAAGCCTAGAGCATTAAAAGGGCTTCCGCTTTCTGCTCTTTCCAGTTGTTAACACAATGCTCTGAGGTCACACAAAATTGCCTTTTCATATAATTGGCCATCAAACTGAAAGAAAGTAGGAATATGTGTGTGTGTGTGTGTGTGTATGAGTTTTGTGTGTGTGTGTGTGTGTGTGTGTGTGTGTGTGTGTGTGTGTGTGTGTGTGTGTGTGTGTGTTTGTGTGTGTGT
>JAOPUH010000025.1:10580253-10582753 GCA_027123175.1 Urophycis cirrata
CTCTCTCTCTCTCTCTCTCTCTCTCTCTCTCTCTCTCTCTCCCTCTCTCTCTCTCTCCCTCTCTCTCTCCCTCTCTCCCTCTCCCTCTCTCCCTCTCTCTCTCGGTGATGAGTCTGGCAGAGCCCTACACATCAAATTACACTCCTGTCATGTCCGTCAGTCAGCCCCTTGCTATTACTATGGAGTGGGTGTGGGAGGAGGCTGGAGTTTAAACTTGAAGAAGGAGAATGTGTGCAGCTCTGTCTGTAACCTATAAATAGAGCACAAGTTCCATCCTGATGTTTCATTCCCCATGACCAAAAAAAAAAAAACGCGAAAGCGCGTTTTCCTGTGTGAGTTAGGGCCAATTAGGGCCGTTCACCACTGGTCCTCTTGGCGAGGTAATTGGACACTTTTCGCACACCTTTCACATTTTAACCAACACTGGAATTACTTTTTTTTTTCCTTGATCATTACTATGGAAAAAAAAAATAAAAGAAAAAAATAAGCCAGTGTTATCATTTTAAAAAGAGGCAAGAGCCGTCTGTGTGGGAAGCGTAGCGTGAAGCCAAAAGTCATGGTGGCGAAATGTGGTTTGACAAGAATTCATCGACTCACCCAGTTGGGTGGCAGTCTTGGGAAAAGCGTAATGAAGGCGCATCTGATCACCGTCGCGGAGCATTACAACCACAATCAGGTCATCTCCAGCTCGGGTCATGCTCCCGGCTGCATTGGGGGAGAAGTTAATCCTTCCTTAGAAGGAGGAACGTCCTGAACTGCTTGAGCCACAAACATGGCATGGAACAGTCTCACCTTCACCGGTTTGCCCAAATAAGCTGGAGGTAATATTGGCAGCTGAACAAGAACGTCGACACAAAAAGAGACAAAAATGCAGCTATAATTAGAGAGAGGGGAATTACAGCTAGAGCGGAGGAACATAAGAATGGAACTCAAGAATTTGAAACAATGAAAATGAAGGACTGGGAGCACTGGGAGAACTGGCACACCTCCCAACCCTCCTGCCTGCGGACCCTCATCTGAGTTTGACTAAGGTCTTGATTTGTGAACAGAATCAGGGTGAATTTGCAATGGAACAGGCTTGTCTGGTGGATGTTGGTTCTTTCTCAAGCTCATCAGACATTGCGAGTATGAAAACACTTATATTGTGTTGAGGATCGCTGACCCAACAGAGCGACCTACATTATTGAAAATCTGGACTATGGGCTACATGGTGCTCTGTACAAAGTGGAGCCCGAGTCTGATTTTGTTTCGGGTCTTGTGGATGTTGGAATGAATCCCTCGTCTGCCAAAGAATGGGGGTCTCATTTATCATGTAATGATTTGGCTGGTGTAAAAGTTGTGCTATGTTGTGCGGTTTTGGTGGTCGTAAGGTTTTGGTGACTTGTGTTGGTACTCTGAACATCGACTGGTGACCAATACCTTGCAACCATCACTTGTTCTGCCCCTCACTTCCCCAGACCTTCCCACTGAGGAGAATCACAACTTAACGCTTTTGGGAATTTCTCGACTTTTGGGCTCCCTGGAACACTTCAATCAGATCAGGGCTTCAACTTCTTGTCAGAAGTCTTAAAGCATGTGCCACCGAAGTGTGGTATCACTCACTGCCCCTCTAGTGCATATCACCCTGAGTCTCAAGGCGCTCTTGAGTGATTTTACCAGACGCCGAAAGCCATTTTGCGAGCTTACTGCCTTGAGTTTAGGGAGGATTGGGAAAAGGTCCCTCTTGTGCTATTTGCGGCACAAATAAACTTGTGTTCAGACATCCTGTGAGAGGCCTTTTGAGTTTGCCTATGGAAAGAATGTTACAGACCAACACTTCCCCCTTGGCACGACCCTTTTGGAGCACATTAGCACTTTTCAACACACATTAAGCTACAACGCGTCTGTGAACGTGCCAGTAAGTGTTTGCAGAAGGCGCAAACAAACAACCAAGGCCATGCACAATAAGAATGCTCATAGTCACGCTTTCGGTGTGTATGTTAAAGTCTTGGTTCTGCTCCCCACTGCTGGGTCACCATTGTATGCTTGCTTCTCAGGCCCTTACACCACAAAGAATGGGTTTGGTAATCTTGAGTCATCACCTCACCAGAGTTCAAAAATGAAGACGAGGACACGCCATGTAATTATGATGAAGGCTTATCACATAAAGCCGGTGCAGTCTTGCTCCCCTCCTCCCCTGATGGAGACGTCTGTTGTTGCCTCTCCTAAACCATACTCCAAGGGAGATGAAGATGAAGGTTTAGTGGGACCTTCTTGCAGTTTGTTGGGGGGGGGTTTGTGAAATTCTGAAATGCTGGCCCGCCTTCATGATCATCTTTCACAGCCGAAAGCAGCAGAGGAGGCTGACAGATGTCTCGTTCTGTCAGCCTTCCCTTTGCTCCCTGTCCTTTGATGTACCTAGCCGAACCCGCCTAATTGAGCGCAGCGCTGATGTCGGAGATTAAACGCGCTGATTACACAAATCGTCATATCGTGTAAACCCGGGTAAGAGCCGAGCATA
>JAOPUH010000025.1:10585253-10591030 GCA_027123175.1 Urophycis cirrata
TTTTTAAATTTCTGTGTCCAAAATAGATTTGAGTCCTTTAAAAAAAAAAAAAAAAATATATATATATATACGGTCCCGCTACGAAGCTATTTGATTTTATTTCCTCTTTGGGTTTGCGCTACAAATATGAGACGATATTTGCACTCTTGTGTGCTGTGGGCTATAAAGTTTAAATAAGAGGACCATGACAGGCATTTCATTCGGTTTCATCCTCGCTCAACGGAAAGGATCGATCTCTAAGGGTTTCTGCTGTCATCATCTATATATTCATGATTTAAAGCCTCACTGTTCATCCTTCCCTGCCATCTTTATAGCTATGTTGACTTGAAACTGTCTTCACAGTTCAGGGATTTGTCCCTGCGACCACCAAGTAGTGTTTTCCTCATTTCACATTCTCACATCCAAATCAGCAAAGAGAGAGTGAAAGTAATGTGATGCTTGTAATGTAATCCATAACATTTTCCATGAAACTTCTGAGAGCATGGGCTAGGTTTGCAGAGGCAGTCTCCTTTAATAGATATCTCTCAGTGGAAAATGATTCCAGGTCAAATGCTACTGCTGTTGTCAGTCCACTTTGTATGGGTTATTATTTCGCCATTATTTTCTTTTTTCATATTCTCTTGCAAGCAATATAGCGTAAACAAGACGGTTGAATACGAATTCAATCTCAGTCTCGGTAGTCAAGTCCAAACAATGTGGAAATATAGCCAAGTGTTTGGATAGGATTCAGAACAATTGGTTGTTCCAAAGTGAAGTTATTCTGCACTCCATATTTGGCCCTTGGTGTGAACAAGCATTGACCTGAAGTATATAAAGCATGAGCATGTTGACCTGATTTCTCCTCTTCCATAAGTCCTATACGTTAGCATTGTCCCTCGCTTGCTCCATCTGGCACTGTATCTCCATGCTAACATGCTAAACGCTCCCTCTCTTTCACACCCTGCAGGCCCATGAGTTTGTGGAGGAGCAGCTGTACGAGCAGAACAGCCTGGAGACGGCGCTCCAGGCCTCCCCCTCGCCGAGCCCCTCCCTGACCTCGGCCCACGGGGACTCCGCCTCCTGCTGCGGCTGCAGGTCCCGGAGGAAGCACTCGGCCCTGGCCGGCCCGGACCCGGGCCCGCAGCCGCCCCACCACCACCTCCAGCCGCAGCGGGGCCCCTTGCAGGAGCTCAGCGCCATCCATATACAGTGTGGAGACCCCGCGTCGCACAAGGCCAGGTGGGGATGTGTGTGGAACGTTAGCCTTGGTCGGGGGGGGGGGGGGTAAAGGGGCGTTTAGCAGAGGCTTTTGTGGAAACCGACGTACAATCAGTACATTTGTGGGGTTCGACATGTGGACAGTTGGAGGAGAAGGGGGGATCAAGGGGATCGAACCGCCGACCCTACGGTTAGTGGACGACCCGCTCTGTCCACCCGCTCTACCTACTGAGCTGCTGCCACCTCTGCAGTAGCTCAATAGAGAACCTCCGTTCTGTACTGTTTACCTCGTGGAGTTTTACCAAGTCACTGTAAGTGATGGCTTTGGAAATAACAAAAGTTTCCACTTGAGGGGAGCAGGGAACTAGTCGCTTTTGGGGCTAAATTTGCCGTTTTTCATGATGACATATTTCTGGGGGTTGTCTGAGGTATGCGGTCCAGCAGTCCCCATAGACCGGCTGAGACCGGAGACGGTTCACCAAGTTGTCTTTACAGAGCATCTTTGGTGAGACACGTCCCGCGTCTTCTCACACTGTTGGGCAGTTGGGCAAACATATATTGAACTAATTAAAATCTTTTGCGGGGGGCAGCCCTACATACTGTCTTTAATATCGAACCCTCGGACTGAGGAACCGTGTTGTTTTTTTTCCTGAAGTATTGTTTGTCTCTACCTTTATTTTCTCCTCCAGTGCACCACAATGGTTTTTCATATGGATATGTTTATATTTGAATTTCACTATGAAAAAAGTGTATACGTTTTCCCTTGTTTTCTTTTCATCCATCCATCCATCTGTCTGTCTGTCTGTCTGTCCATCAAATCGTCCTTCCATCTCTTCATTCATCCATCCTTCCATACATATATCTCCATATCCGTCTGTATCCCTCCATCCATCTGTATGTCTTTCTGTCTCTCTTTCTGTCCATCGTCCATCTTTCTGTATGTCATCCATCTTTCTGTATGTCATCCATCTTTCTGTCTATCCGTCCATCTGTCTCACTCCGTCAACCTGTCTGTCTATCCGTCCATCTGTCTGTCTCTCCGTCCACCTGTCTGTCTGTCCGTCCATCTACCTGCCTGTCAACCATCTGTCTGTCTCTCCGTCCACCTGTCTGTCTGTCCGTCCATCTTCCTGTCTGTCAACCATCTTTCTGTCTCTCCGTCCTCCCGTCTGTCCCTCCGTCCTCCCCGCCAAGCCGCAGCAGCCTGAACCAGAAGGCCGAGGACGGCGGCAGGATAAACTGCCGGCGGGGCCAGGTAACCACGGCGATCATCAGCCTCCCGACACCCCCGGCCCTGACACCGGAGGGAGACGGCCGCCACACGCCCCCCCACCAGCGCCGGCAACCGCCACCACCACCTCCTCCCGGCCACCCCCAGGCCCCCCCGAGCATCCAGACCATGAGCAGCTCCCACATAGTGAAGGTCTCGGCCCTGTGACTCCACCGCTCCATCACCCCCACCCCGGAGGACGCGGCCACCAGACGGACGGGATGTGAGCAGGAGGAAGCTGAAGATGTTATTAGTGTCGGCCGGATAGCGTCTGGTGTCTCTGTGGGCCCAGCAGCTGCCAGCAGGTCGCTGTGGCAGTGGAAGAGGAGAAGAGGAAGAGTAGATTAGGGGCGGGAACTTGTCATGTTCTGCAGAGGCACAGGTAGATGTAGACAGAATGTCTGGGGGTTCTTCGACGTTTTCTTGGGTGGAAAAAAAGGAGATGTCGAAAATTGGCCAGTGCAGGGGCATCACAGTATTCCTGTAAAATGTGACAGAAAGACACACCATGTGCAACGAAAGATGCTGAGATAATAAGACAATAACACACTCTGGACTGTGCATTCCTCTCCAGGATGGATAGACACAGAGGATTGACTGAATGACTTCATATGTGTGTCGTTTTATAATGTTTTGTTTGTCACAACTCAACAACTTGAAGAAAAAAAAATGCATAATGTAAGTGTAGATTTATTTTCAGTATCATATGCACAAATATGTAAGATCACTGTGTGTATGTGTGTGTGTGTGTATGTGTGTGTGTGCGTGTGTGCGTGTGTGTGTGCGTGTGTGCGTGTGCGTGTGTGTGTGTGCGTGCGTGCGTGCGTGCGTGCGCGTGTGTATGTAGAATTTTTGTACGCGAGTGCAAACTAAACTTGACTAAACTAGACTTTTTAGAAAGATAGACTGCAGTAACAAAAACCAAACACAATAAGGCAACAGTTCCCCTTTGAAATGACTGTGAAGCTACAACGTTGACTTGTATTGTTAGCTGTCTTTAGCGATTAGGAAGACAGAAGAGTTTGTGACCTTCCTCGCTAGCTCCACGCAAGGTGACTTTAAAGAGACTACTCTCTGTGAAGATTCAAGAAATGTGAAAACACAACCCATTTCTTTGCATACAAATATTAGTACATTTGTAATAACTGCTTTTTGTCGTGTGCGGAGTAGTGCGTAGTTATGCCGTCTCGAATGGCCTTGTGTTTTAGGCGGTTAAAGTGAAAATATGATGTTTTTTTTGTTTTTTTTCATGTGCATTCGGTGATGTGTTTCGTTTGTTTTGCTTTGTTCTTTGTTTTGGATATCAAGAAATTAACATGGAATTCACTTTCACTGCAGTCCAATAAATACTAAGTTTGTTACGTGTAACTAAAGCGAAAAAGATGGATGTGATTATTTGGAGGGTTACAGGTTACCTGGACGACACCTGAAGCTCTGCGGTGGTTTTCAAACATTGTGGAACCCACTGGTGGACTAGATAGGTCAAACGGTCTCATTAGTTCCTCATTAGTTCCTCAAAAGTATACAGAAAATCCTGCCACTGGCAGAATCTGGGAAACTGCCCAACGGTCATTAAGATGGACACTTAGTAAGTGTGTATGTTTATGACCTCAGTGTGCACTGGATGGAATGTTTTGGAACCTTTGGCCTGCAGGGGATTGTCACAAATGATCTACCCACAGGGGTAGGTAGATCATTTTCGTCCTCGGGGTGAATTTGTTCCTTTAGTTGTTTTCATGTTGTCTTATGTTGATTTAAAGATGTCAACGTGTTATTCCGTCACCTGCTGTTTAAGCTCAGAATGTTTTGTGGTCAGTTGTGTGTTTCTAAGGCTGAACACGTCCAAAGTGTTTCCGATGCTTTCGTCTTTAAGGAGTATGAGTGCTTTGGACAATAGCAACGTTGAAAATGGCTGCCGAAACCAAATGAACGAACCTTAAAATCATACCCGGACCACTCAACAGTGATGGAGGGGGTTTGAGGTGGTCCTTACCTATGGACTTCAGAGCTGCCTATTTGAAACAGTTTTCCAATGCGCCGTGGGTAATGTAAATGTTTATTGCTCTTATTAATTTTATCTGAGTATTATCTTTTGTAGGTTTTCCAAAGAAATCTACCATTTTCATTTATTTTGGGTAAGGTAGTTTTATTTTGTGCTTAAAATGGTATGCAGTCATTTTTTGATAACGGTCCACTCGATAAGCAATTCAAGTATTTCATGTGAAGATTATTTTCTCTCACCATCATGGCTTAACAAGAAACAGGCCGTGCCATCATGTTTAATGCACTGCTCGTAAGGCTAGCGGATTTTTTTTGGGCGGGGGAGGGGGGGGGGGTTTGTAAGATGGACAATCGGTTTATCTCACTACAGTGGATTTATGAGGGTCACTTTTTTTACGTCTTGGCAGTGTTGTGCTCTTGTGTGTTTCTTATCTTTCTTTTGTTTTTCAGGCTTCTCTGTCTGTCGTGCAGCTTATTTCTTATGTGCGTCGGTGTTGTTGTTGTTGTTGTTGTTGTTGTTATTGGTTATCATTTAATCGTCACTCATGTGCGGACAACTATGATGTGATGATAAATTAAAATGTGTCTCCAATAGAGCTGCATGTTCTCTGACTCCTGTCTCATGTAGGGGGGCTACAGGGCTGTTCTGCCTCGCATCATCTGACATCTCAAAACCTCTTTCAAAATGTTTAAAATAAATTCTAATAAATTCAAAGGCCACTGAGGAATGACCATATCAAGTGTGCAGTTCAAACAATCAAGCAATTAAGCTGAGGACAAATAGGCTAAACCGTGACCCCTAACTCTACTCAAAAGATGTGGTTGACATGGCTGACATGCTAGATCGATTATTCATGTGAATACTATTTTGCAGACATTGGGTGTTGATGAGGACAATGACCATTTGAGCTGTGCGACTGTGCAGTGCAAACTTTTCAACACGTTCTCTGTCAGTGAAATGACGGCCCTTCCTCCTGTGGCACGAAGGACGGGAGGGAAGAGAAGGTGGATGATGTGCAGCACCTTGTGGACCTAGTGCAGAGGTGAACACGCCATGGAGAGATGGGAGGAGTTGAGCGGACGCAGGGTTGATGATTAGAGAGATGGTACCATTGCTTGCGCAACAGACATCGAAACTAAAACCAAATGCATTCAAGCGTTGCATTAATTAATGAGATGATAATCGAAGTTAATTGACAAAAACAGCGGACACGTTTTTTTCTCAAGTTTTCTCAAGAATGCATTACACCTCTGTACTAGGCTATATAAATTGACAAATTGTAAAATAACAAATACGTAATGTATATAT
>JAOPUH010000025.1:10649240-10667711 GCA_027123175.1 Urophycis cirrata
GGGTGGGGTGGGGGGGGGGGGGGGTCCGATAACCCCCATGACCACGACGTTGGGGGTTTTTTTACAACGGGCTGCAACGGATACAAATGGCCCGTGGAAAGCAAAAGCAACGCTCGGAGCTGCAGACGCTGGACCGACGACAGCTTGAGTTTCGTTCAACAGTTGATTCGGGTTGTTTTTCCCCGGGTAATTAGAGTAATTGGCTCGGACATGGCCGTAGTACTTTCAGATGATTTTTTGCCTGCTGTCAAATGTAATGCGGAATAGCAAACCGAATTATAAGATATATTACTTGGAAAGACTATGCTCGGCTTGGTGTAAAATGAAACCAATACTTTGGAGAGCAGGTTATGGGGTTCCCCGCTCTACGTCCACAGATCATGGTTTGTTGTTTAATGGACCTCGATCAATAAATTAGAAAAGTGCACTGTGACACGGCCATTCTTTATGTTTGCAGTAAACTAGAACTTTTTTCCCCCGGACATGACAGCGGCCTAGCGGGACCACATCTGGTAGGTACGAAGCACCAGGGAGCCCTGCAGAGTGACTTTGAAGCCAATGACAATGGGCCCAAAGGACAATAAATAAACTGTATCAACTGGAAACAAAACCCACATAAAACCAAAGTCCGGTAATAACAGCCAGGACTTTTTTTTTTTTTTTTTTAAGAGCTGATCAAGAGATATAACCAGCGGGTCTCCTTCATGCTCAATGTGCTTCCCCCTCTATGATGAGGAAGTCTTGAAGGCCATGTCTTGAAGGACAGTGATGGTCCTTCAGGTCACAATGAACTACCTTAAGGCACATGAAGCCGGAACAGGAACACATCACCACAAACCCTCGCCTCAACACAGAAGTATTCGTCTTTCGTGTGACTTTTCTATGCGGGGTGGGGCTGTTTAAGGAACAACAGCACGTGACCGCACAAGCGCTACGGGCCGAATCAACTAAAAAACACAGCTCATGTCAGCGGCGCCCAACTCCCAAAAACAAAATCATCTGTGTGAGCAGCACACAATGAATTCGGCCCCGCCCTGCTTCGCGACGATGCGTACGTCACTTCTTCGTGCACGAACAGAGGGGGGGAGTAACATCCTTGCCATGAAGCAAAATGACATCAGAAATCGCCCGTCCCAACACACGGGCTCCAGAGGTTCAGAAGAATGCGACGCATGTTTTTATTTTTTCGTTTTTTTTTTTTTTTTTTAAAGGGTTCACAACTACACACTCCTGTTCCTCCCACTCTGTCACAGTCCAGTCCGACAGCATCAACAAACCCCTGCCGCACGTCAGGACAGGCCGAAACGGGCCATGGGCTCACACTGCTGCCGCCGGGTCGACTCCACGGAGCAAACGGACCCGCCAGTTGACGCTCACGTCCGGAACTCCTAACCGAGCAGACTGCGGCTGTGTGTTGTTGTTGTTAAAACACAGGGCTGATCTACTAAGCCTCACGGCTAACCCTATAATTTAGGTTTTCACAAACGGGACCACACTTGTGTGTCATTCTGACTTGTCAACATTACCGGAAATCTACCCGCTCCTTAAAACACTTTCTGTGGATTACGGTAATACAGTCGGTGTATGATTCAGTAACACAAGAGATTGCATTACAACGTACACACTTTAAAAAAAAGGGAGTTGTGCAATCGGATAATATCTTGGCAAATAATATTATCAACCACATTTTTTGGACGTAAAGATTAATTCAGCCTGCAACTTTCACGCCAAGAGTCTTTTCCGCACAGTTTCAAGGTTGGCCGATGGCCATTATAAAGTATACCCCAGGGTATAACCCACAGGTTAAGAATGCAATTGTGGCAGTAAACTTATGGCCAAAAAACTTTTTGGAGAACAAGACAATTATTAGTTACGCAGGGCTGCTAATAATGAGTCGAAAAAGTTGTTTGTTCAGTGATTCTTCTTCCATGTTGGAACACCACTCAGCATGAAATTCAATTAGATTAGGCAAATTGGCCAAGTATCATTGTCTCTGGTGTTGGCCACATAAAGAAAAAGGCTTTTTGAGTTTCAGTTTGATATTTTGCCTTTTTGACAGAAGACACTTGAGTGACTTCCAATACTTATTGGGTCCCAAATGCTGCCCTGCACAATCCTAGTGACCTAGGCTCCCTTCAGACTAAATCTGCCTCAGGGTTACACTTCCATCTTATTATTATTACTATTATCATCATCATCATCATCATCATCATCTCTTGTTGACCACCACTAACTTAACAGAATGGCATCAGCTTTTCTGTAACAGAACAACCAAAAGGACGACATAACAGAGTCAGCTGCCACCAGTACGCCTGTGCATAGACATTCTCTGAATTACTTTCCTAACAGCAAAACTATGAGCCTATACACACACACACACACACACACTGACCGACACACCCGCACACTCTCACACATACACACGCAGCCATTTAAGGACATCTCCCTCCTAAAACTAAACCTCTCCTTCTTTCCACTGCGCACGACGACACATTGTCGTTCCCAACATAACAAACATCAACATTTTTGTGCTCTCATAGTAACCCCAGCAAATAGGGAGGGAGGGGAAAGCAACATGTTGTACACACAAGCACACACACACACACACACACACACACACACACACACACACACAATCCATGGTTAAGTCGCTGCATCACTCACCCTCTATGGACAAAGGTATGTCTCCATGTAAGGTTGAAAGCACAAGGAGGGATCTCTGGCAGCGCGTCTTCACGGGCTGCCGTGTCCAATGAGCACAAAACCTAAACTATAGACTGCAGCGTCATTGCCGAAGCATGCAGAAGACCAGCACCTCCGATACAAGTATCTCAGCGCTTTACATCCTCCCCACTTCCTGGTGTGGCGCAGGATACACCAATGGTGATGGGGCTGTCACAGACTGAGTCAGCGTGGGGCACATGAGTGACTGACAGCTACCGGAAGTTGCCCTTGCTCCGTTCCACGGATAGTGTCAAACCACACATCCGGCCGTCATGGGCGTTTGCTTGCACTACATGTTATGCCATACCCTTGTTTGCCGGCAATGTGACTCATGTTAACAATACAACAAGCGGTGCGGATGGTGTAAAAGCACAATTTATTGTCAACACACATTACATTGATGTCAAGGCTATAACTTTTTGTAGTGAGTCACAATCATAACAAAAAGGCAAAACAGGCATCCTCTTCAGTTACTCAACAAACCTCATGAGAACCAAACCTCACTTCTGAGAACCATTCTTCTGCTCAAAGAAAGTGAGCAGTTCCCAAAAAATGTTTCAAAAACGAAAACTAAAAAGAGAAGTGTTCTCAGTACTCAATTAGCATATTGTATCCACCGAAAGTGCCCCCCCCCCGAACATAAGTCCTGTTGCAGTAGGACAATTGGTAAAGAAACATGCTTTCCGAATACTTATGCTGGACTACAATATGTTCTCAATTTTGGAGGCATCTGCAAGTGGCATGCGCCAGTCAGTTATACGTGACCTGTAACCACATCCTCTTAGCAGAGCACCAGTCGGCCTCATGCTGATATCATGGAAAGGACTACCCACGAAAATAGACTTCCAGTCTCTGTTCCCGTTTAGGACCCTGGACACAGGGACTTGTTTGGAGGAGGAAGTGTTTTATAGCCCGTATCTCATCACCAAACCCAGTCTTATAGAGTTTAAGTACACAGGATGAAGCACATTAGTTCGGACTCTGAAGAAAGTGAACTTCTGAGGCGGGCGCATACTGAAACATGAGAATCCACTTCCAATACAAAGTGCTTCGATTGAGATACGTCCCAAATGTAGTTTTCAAATAAATTCCACCTTCTCTTTTCGCGAGTGGAGCCCTACCGGCGACGTCTACTGCAACAGGCTGTATAGTATGTTAGCCCTTGACAAGTGAAAGGCGTTTCAGCCATCTAATGATCTCACCAAATCTAGTTAATGTACTCACACAAGTGCCATACGGTGAGCCCACCAGTCCATCCCGTTATGTGCTGTCTGTGACTGTGGAGCCCAGCGGTAACATTCCTCGGGCCAAATCGAGGTTAGCCATTGTAACAACGCTTTAATTACATGTGTATCTACACTGTACCATACTGCCCTTCGACGAGTTCATAACAAGCTAATCACAGTGTATTCTGATCTCCAATACACTACCCGCGATCTGGCACCAGTGCAGCAAATAGACTAAGCCATTTTAACTAGCTCGTTAGCTAAATAATGCTAACTAGCTAACAGACTGCGACGAAAAGGGCTACCGACACTTCACAGGCTAGCTAGCTAGCCTGTACATTCCTCTCCCAGAAAGAGACCAAAACACAGTTAGACCGCCAGAAACATATCCTCACTGTCAATCGTATTTGATTGTATTGTTAGGTGAAATTAAATACATGGGTAGACATGTTAGCCACACAGAATACAACGTATTTACCCCTAAAGACCAAACCAATTGCTAACATTACCTGCCCTTCCGCCTGGCCTTGACTAAAATGGGAGTGCACAGTACGTTTTTACTTACGGACAATGTTTATTTTCCCGCAGACTAAAATTCAATAAACGGCATGCAGCCCAATACACGTCCTGATCTTACTGTAATAGTTGACGATATACTCTGAAACAAACTATACAGTTAACGGGGATTATTAGCCAGAGAAGTTTGACGTTTCCACTCACCGTCTCTCGTTCGCTGTCTCTGGCTACTCTGCAAGTGTCAGTTTCCCTCCTGCCCCTGTGCGCAGTAGACGTCATTCCTGACTATTTCTTTTTTTGATTTGGTCATGGCTCATCATACATTTTCATACAGATTATTTGTATTGAAATGGTATTCATTCAGTTTGGGCATTTTCATTCATATATATCTATCTATGGATAGATATATATCTGTATATGTATACTGTGTGTGTGTATATATATATATACGTATACATATATAAATATAATTAGTTAATGAAGTACTATACGCATACTTTTGTTATTTGATCACAAGGATGTGATTTAAAAAATATGGTAAAATACAATCTATTAAATCTAGAATAAAATTTACCGCCGAAAAATCATCTCTGGTATTACAGCAGTTGGGTTAATTTCCTACTTCCTATTAAATGTTTACTTGTTGCAGACTCAAGTAAAGTGTGTCACAGAACATTTCCAAATGTAAGTGTAAAACTTTGATTTTAGAAGCGTTCATATAGCCAATTATATAATCTAGTTGGGAGAAACAGAAAAGGCATGAGGGTGGACTACCCCCTAGTGGGGGAGATCATCATCATCCTGGAATGAATGTCAATGGATTTTACAAACTACATACAAAGTTAACAGACAGATTTGGAACTTTATTTGGGTACGATTCCTTATCCCGCATGTGTGATGTCATGTGTAATAAACTCTTCATCATAGTGTGCTGCCAAAGCAATCCATTCACATTAGGAACTTTACTATCTTGGTGTTTTATAAAAAAGAAAAAAAAACACCAGCAGACCTGATGGCAATCTTGGTACAACTCTTTCCAACTTAGAATAAATAGAGACCTTTAAAAGCAGGTATTCCGGGGATAACATCTATAATTTATGACTGCCTTCACCATGGAATAATAGCAAATGAAAAGGCGTGGCCATTTTGGATTCCCTAAACGGCCAGCACAAGCAGATGACATCTTTAAGGCAAATATTTGAATACATGCAGAATATTTACTGTACATATACACATTTAATAGAAATCATACAATTCACCAGCTTCCGGGTTTGATCTGTACTGCAGGGCAAACATGGATGAAATGTCATGTTATTTGTGTCTGGAGAACATGACAAGGCTGAGCAAAACAAGACGACGAGTCTGTACATGGATCCAAAATGAAGGAAAATAAAGACCTATTTCGCCCCTGGCTTGTCAGTCCATGGAAGGTGCAAATTGGTGCAACTTGTTGCCCATTTCTGCCACACTATTTTCCTCGTTCTTTTCCTTCTTTACAACTTCCACACGTAATTCAAAAAAACCTAGTTGATGTCAAGAGATTCCCCTCCTCATTGATATTGCCTGTAATCTCCAAACCCAGGTGCAGACATGGGGGCTGGGGCAGGTTCTTCTGCAAATTGGGGACCTAGAGGGAAGACAATTAAAATAATCTTAATTTTTTGGAATCAGAGCAAGGTAGTCACACCCCTTTCTATTGCTGGCTGCTCCCAGATCTCTGCGGGAAAACGGTTTCTTTTCCACAACCCTAACACAAAAATGTCCCCTTTATGAAGGCATCACCTGTGCATTAAATACTCAGTGGCCTATAACTAAATCTGTAACACTGTTCATTTCCTGCGTTAAAGTATTAAAACAAATGCTTTCTTTAACATGATGACATGACAAACCACACCTTGTGGGGTTTTGTATGTATAGGTTTTCGATTGTCAGAAACATAATTTTAGTCCATACACCCCATAGACTTAAAAATGTGGCAGCTTTTGGCACCTTTCGCAGAATATGCTTTAAGACAACATGAAACTGAATTCAAGAGTATTAACTCTTGTAGTAATTTGTACATGTTGCCCTCTATACTGTGCATTGTAAAACAAAAGCTTCTACTGTGGCTGTAGTCAAAAGCACCCAACTCACCAGTAGGAATCTGTGATGAAGCAAATCTGGTAAGTAGTATTCCAGCACCCTCTATCAAAGCCAGCAGTATGCCTCCCATGGCTGCAGAACCAACCATGGCCACCGGTCCATCTGAGGATGAAGCAAAGTCCCAGGTGAACTCTTAAGCACAGATCACATACAAATCTAATGTAAATAGGAACGTCTACAAGCTGCATCATCATTTTCTCGAACCCTGGTAGCAGGTGTACTCACTTCTTGCAGCAAGAATAGCTCCCGTCATGGCTCCACTTGTAATTGAATTCCAGGGATCCTCCTTGCCTCGAACTTTCACGAGTCCACAGTCAATCATGGAAAACAGGCCTCCCCATACCGCAAAGCTACCTGGAATCAGACAATCCAAAAGACATGACATGACAGCTACCATACATGTCTAGATTTAAGTACATCATCAAACTTCATTATGGATGTATTTTGGGCAAGACGTGATGCTACATGTTATTACCTCCCAACTGCGGCGCTCTGGTCCGGATGGCAGTCATGCTACCCTTCATTCTGTGGTTCATTCCCTACAGTGAAAGGGACATCTCATCAAGAAACGACTCTTTTACAATTTAGACACATTCTTTTGACGCAATAATGTTATGAAATCATTTCCAGAGGTTACCCATTCAATTATCAAAAAAGTAACAAAGTTTTTGCCTGCTTATACATGTAGAGAATAGCAAACGGCTTCTATTATACAAAAAAGTTTACAAAGTAAAGAACCTTCCTGACATTCAGCCCTCTGGAAATGTATGGCATGACATTGAGCTCAAAAATATATTCTGCTGACCCAAGCAATAGAAATAGTTCTGTGGCATACAACACAAGAGCAGTTATATGTCCTTCTCCATTTTAACTATGTTGAAAGTTTGTAAAATTTGTTAAAAGTATGCAGAGTCAGTGACAGAATATGATTTCTATTTTAAATATAATGTGGTTTACACAAGGCTGCCACCATCATCTTTCGACTGGTGTTCAGCAGTGACAGCAAACTTGAGCTGTTCCAGTCAATCATGATTCAAGACTGAACAGATTAGGACATTTTTAGAATCACATCACGCATCATCATAGATATATTAAGAAGCATATTGCTTATTCACTAAAAATGTGTGTAGTGAAGCTCATTTAGTCCTTTTGCATCTGTGGTGTCACATGCTGTTACCTTAATAATAACAGTATTATTATTGTGTTTGCAAGTTTCCAATAATAACAAAATAATCATAAATTCAAGTTCAGAAAATACATGAAATAAAAGCTTGCTTAGACAACCGCTTCCACAAACTCTGGCGAACAGCCGTGAGTAGGATATTTTACTCGGGGGTTTCAGACAGTCTGAAGCAGGTTCTACAACTTCTACTTTGGAATGTGCATGTGGTAGGCCTCGATCTTGTCAATTGGCTTTTTTTTCTTAAATTCCATTTGCATTTCCGAATCCTGTGTGGATGGAGTGAATGTGTTAGGTGGCATTGCATCATAGCTCAAAGGAATCTGTCTGTCTGTGACACGTATTGGTTATACAACCAGGAGGCCTTTCTTCTTGTTCATTGAATAGTTGCCGTTCGTTTGATATGATATTTTGTGGTCGAAACTTACTGAAGGAGCATTTCTGAAGCCTTTGACAGCCTGAAAAATCCCACCACCAATGGCCCCCATTGTGAAGGCACCCCCACAATCGTCCACAATTCTCCAGGGACTAAAGGAAGAACATATACAGTTGTTAGACGTGAGGTCCTTGGCATTGACCAAGCATGGCATGCCAAGGCTAGTGTGTTTCTGTCGGTATAAATTGCAGCCCATGACCTCAGGTACCATTATAAATTGTGTCAATGTCGAAAATGCATTGTAAACTACAAGAATGCCATAAGGAGACAAATCAATGCAAGCAATCTGAATATAACACGTTGTCATTCATACCGAACAAATCACTGGACTCAATGGACTCATACACGTAATACATGCGAGCTGCGAGTATTACGACATCAGCAGCGAGGTGGTTGAGGTGGCACGGTGCAACAATTTCGAAACGCATTATTCGTCTTAAAGACATATGTACATTGCATTTCATTATGGAAATCTTTATACGTTTAGATACATTGTAAACAGTTTTTAACAGACTTTAAATATAGTAAGTCAACATGTTGTGCAACACGCTAAAATGCAGTCGCAGTCACATAGGAGTGTATACTATGCAACAGTCTACAAACGTGGTACCGCCTGAATAACTTTATAGTTGAAATTGTTTAATCACTGGAATCAAACGCAACTTTACTAATTAAATTAGATGACTAACAGTGGTTGCTGAATATATATCCCACAAGGTCACTAGCAACGTGACTAGCGTTGACTTTCAAGGCTCAGGTGGTGGAGCCTTAATGCTACATGCTGTTAGCATTGCAAATCGTCAACCTCGCAAAATACCATAATACTAATATACATATTACTTTAAAGAAGAGTCAAATGCGACTTAAACTGTCAGTTTAACACAAACGGTGGGCACTGCTGAATTAAAACACGTTTCTGTAAGTATTTATACAGCTCATACCATGGCTCTCTGGCGTATTCCTCCATTTTGTTCTTCTGGTGTTCCGACTGACGTCACGCCCTCCCAGCTGACGTAACTACCTCATCAGCCTGTAGTTTAAAACTGTGACAGAACTGACCTGGTAGTTTATCGCGAATGAAACAATGGTAATCAAACGTCATAGATATAAAACCTACAGTTAAAGAAGTATGTGTAACAAATTGACGGCACTAAATTATGAATGACCATGATAGGTCATCAGGTAAAGGAAACATGCTCAATCGAAATACTCCTTTCCATTGGTAGGCCTACATTTATTTCACTTTATTCAAATGTTATTTAATTAGTTTTATTTGATTCATTCTGCCTACCACGTTGGAACGTGCCTCGTCCAAAACATTTAATTGTACAGTCTGACTGTAAGTGAAGCTGCACATTTGCTAATAAACGACTTGAACTTGAACTACTGGCTTCCCTGACAATAATGCTACGGCCAGCATGTTCTCCTTTGAAATGTCCGGTCCAGGTCAGAACATCGACCACGTTTTGTCCTTTGTATTATAATTCACTATTCACTGAGTTGACTTAAACCAATTGGGACACAAACACAGCCTGCTACAGCCATGGAAGCAAGCAAACAAACTGAATTGGCCGAGATGTTAGTAGATTTTACTTGATATCGACCTAAACACCCTTGTCCTATTGCGACAAAAGCTCCGTGCTGAATCACTGGTGCGTCTTTAGAGTCCGAAATGTTTTCATGGATGCCACACAAGCTGGTTTAGAAACAAATCTCAAGCTATATTGTTACGCTCGGCTCGTCTTGTGCTCGTGTTTGTTCGGTGTACTCTAGAAAGGAGGCCGTGGGCCGGGACAACTCTCCCATGTTGTGAATTTATACTGCGGTGCCCATTTCAAACACTTACAGTGTCAATGTTACAAGTGCAATCGGTGTCATGTGATGCCAACGTTGGTGTGACATCATCACCAGCCAAAATCAGAAACAATGAGTTTGCAGTCGTAGGTCGTGAGCCCAACTGTTCTGGTTGCTCTCATCTGCGGCATGACCATGGTGACATCACAACCGGGTGCCATCTTGTGAGACAGAACCAACAGGAGGGCTTCGGTCGAATTGTCCAAAAAAACAATCCCATCTACTTTCCCAACCGCTTTTCCTTGACCTCGATGGAAAACAGTAATGAGGTCAACGAAAGATGTCATGGAGAATTCATAAGGCCTGAGGAAACGACAACCGCGTGAATTGGCGCACACCGAAGCATCTAAGATCTTCACCCCGTCCCTGTGTTTACCACGTTGTTCCATGCAAGCGAAATAATATCTCCTAAGGGGATTGATAAAGGAATATCTTATCTTATAATATGGACAACTCAGTGCAAAATGTTATCTTACCAAGGTTGGAATTGAAATAAATAAATCAATAAATTACAATAGCAATAAAACAATTAAAAAAAAAGAATATATTATAGGCCTTATGCCATCTCTGTGATTGAGTCGTAGCCTAACTTCAGTCTGGTGTTGATTAACTATTAACCAGTCATCTCCATATGTTATTTTCCCCTTCATCCAAGATCTGGACTATTGGCCAGACAGAGAAAGACCGCTGGCCCCATGGCACATGCAAACAGTAAAGGAATGGGTTGCAGAGTAAGTCTCCATTGAAAAATGACCAAATATAGGCATTTTGTGGATGCAGAGGCTTAGGCAAGCAGATGAATACATAAACTGGCCTTCTCTCTCTCTCTCTCTCTCTCTCTCTCTCTCTCTCTCTCTCTCTCTCTCTCTATCTCTCTAGCCTGTTGCTCTCCTGCTCTCCTTCTCACCTCGTCTCCCCCCTGAATAGCCAAACAGCTGGGTAGGGTATAACTGACGTGCTGACAGACTAACTTTCTGTCATGCTGGAGTCTATGTCAATGTTTACCTCCAGCCTTGAACATCACTGAGGTGAAACAGCCACAGCAATCCAAACTGAATAATTATAGTTGAATAGCTGGCGAACACCATCGATAAACACTAATATATAATACAATCATAGCATATTTTACATACAGGCATTGATACTTATAGGGATGAGTGTGTAATAATACAAATTAAAACAATTTGTTACAATGTACAATCGCTGCCATCCTCTTCATTTATATCACATTAGAACAGTTTCAGAATGACATTCTGTGTGGGATAAGTCAAGACAAAACATTTAAAGACTGTGTTAAACACATTGTTTAATGTAAGAAGTATCTACAATATTCAATCTCCCAGCCTGAAATAACACAGATATCAGTTTGGATGCTGAAAAAAAAATCTGTTTCTACTTCCTGATAAAGACTTGAATTCTGTCCTCCATACTGTTATAATAGACCAGGACTCCATGGGGCTGTTATCCAATGTGTTGAACATTGCCTGAGATGTTTTGAGATTTGGCATTGAGACACACTACCTTGTTTCCTTCCATCAATTTGGTAACCCTGGTGCTGACAAATCGTTTTTCTTTTTCCCTGATCTACTTTCTATAATCCCACATTTTTGTAGAATTTCAAGTTGAAAATCATGACCTTTTTCCTTTCTCCCACAAATAAATATTTAGATCAAATGATTGCTGTGGTTATCAATAGCTGGCATTTATAGATAAGATTCATTAAGCTATTTGTAAGTCTTATGTCCCTCTTTATTTCCTCCACACTCACATTATTTTATTTGAATTACATGATTGCCGTCATATAATCAAGTGCAAATAACAGGTAAAGCATAAATATCAACAGAAAAAAAAAACAAGCAACCACAAACCCTTTGCCCTCGTTGCAGTGTAAGACACCCCTGCAGCACTCAGTCTCCACAGCATCTTATTGGTCCAGTGTTAAGAGTGGAGGAAATCATTATGAGGGCCATTCTTTTCAAACCACCGGTTTCTCGTCTCATCCATTTCTTTCTCTGCCTCCATGTATCCCACGGTTCAATTATATTTAAAAAAAAACAGCATGGGAGGATATTCATATTTAGTATCCTCTTGAAGACTGGTGGCCAAATGCAAACCAGCACCATCTCCTCCTGGTGGACTGTCCATTCCAATGGGAATTATTGCAACCACTTTGGCACTGGAACCTGCATGACATAGAGACAAATGTTAGTCAACGTAAGACGTGAATGTATTTTTGAAGTGAATCGATATACACATTGGACCGAACCTTTTTCAGTTGGGTAAGGCCGCTCCCTCTGATGGAGGCCAGCAGTTGGTCCCTTGTGTTTTTACCACCTGCCGGGCCCTTTGCATCCATCTTCCTCTGTGAAACTGGCGTCAGGGAGTTCCTGAGGGAGTCCACATCTAGCATGGGTGGAGGGGGAGGCGGAGGTCCGCCCCCGGGTGGAGGCGGCGGTGGCGGCGGAGCAGGGCTTCCTCTCTTGGGAGTGAGCTTCGGCGATGGAATGGGCGACGGGATGGGAGAGGGTCTTGGAGAAGCCTTGGGTGAACTTCTAAGAGAGCCGCCGCCACCGCCAGTCTTGGGTACCTCCAGTGTTCCCTTCTTCTCCCCGTTGGCCTGGGCCAGCTTCTGCTCCTGAAGGCGCTTCTGTCGCTGCCGGTCCATGTTGCGGCTCAGTATGTTGGTCATAGTCATTCTGGGCCCTGCCAGCTCAAAGTGGTAGCCCAGCTTCAGCAGGGTTGTGTTGTCTTTTAGGATTTTCGTCATCTCCATCTCTGTCTTGCCGCCACAGATGTGCCGCTGGTTGTGGAAGCGTAGCTCAGTCAGGGTGGAGTTGCGCTGCAGTGCCTGGATGATGGACATGATGCCCTTGCTGGTGAGGAGGTTAGAGTCAAGGTTTATGCTGGTGATGGTGTTGTTGTGGCGAAGGGTGCCCGCAATAGCGTATGCCACGTGGTCATCGGCCCGGCAGTTGGCCAAGGCGAAAGTCTTTATGTGTGTGTTGTTGTGCAGTGCTTCGGCAAACTGAATGAGCGTTTTGACCTTGATGACCTCCGAGTTATTGACATTGAGCTCAAGGAGAGACGGGTCATTGCTTCGAACCTGCTCCATCGACTCGTCAAACATGCTAGCGTCCTCATCCTCCTCTTCCTCGCCCTTGCTGTTCGGACTTTTGCTCCCTTCACAGTTGTTGAGCATCTTACTGTCCTCTGCCGTGTTGGCTTTGGAACACTTGTTGTTTTTGCCCTCGTCCTGGCTCTCTTTGGACTCGTGGTCTTCAACGTTCTTGTGGGCGTTCACTTTCCGTTCCTCCTTGGCTTGATCGTGTGGCTTCACTTCCTCATCGTTCTCCTTCCTTTTCTCCGCCTTGTCAGCGGTCGACTCAGCGCCGTCAGCCTCGTCCTTCGTCCTCTGTCGCTCCAGCTTCCCTTTGGTTTGCTCCTTGTCCCGAGCTTGTTTCCCATCCACCTGGCTTTCTTCAGCCTTGGCCTGCTTCTCCAGCAGCATGGAGACGCGGCCCCGGGTCCTGACCTCGTCCTTCCTCTCCTTCTCCTTGCCTCCTTCCCGCTCGCTCTTCTCTCGCAGCTTGGATATGATGTCTTTGGTTTTGCTGTCCTCCTTCCTCCTGGAGTCCTCTCTCTTCTCCTTCTCCTGGCTCTCCTTGTCCTTCTTCTCCTGCAGCTTGGAGATCATGTCTTTGGTTTTGCTGCCCGTGCTCTCGCGGGCGTCTCTCCTGTCCTTCGGAGCTTTGACGTCTTCCGTCGTCTCTTTGGCCTCGTCTCGCACCTCGCTCCGTCGGCTGTATCGGCTAGAGAGGCCCGCGCTCTCCTCCTTGGAGCACTCGGACGCTCCTCCTCTGCTGCTCCTGGCGGCGTCCGGCCTGGCGTCTCGCTCTGTGGAGACGCTGGCCTGTCGCTGTAGTCCTCCTTTCTTGTCTTCAGTCCCCTCCTGGCTCAGGCCTCTCTTCCTCAGGTACTCTTGCTTCCAGCTGTCCTTTTTGGCCTCACCCTATGGGGGGGAAGAGGGGAGTATACTGTATATTAATTTAAGTAGACCCTTTAATAATACAGTAGAACCTTCGGTGTACTTTACTGTGCCTGTACTACAGTAGTAGGTATATTGACTTTTATAGACATTTCATCAGATGGATAGATGGATATAGATGGATAGATGTATGGATGGATGGACAAACGGTAGATTGATAGAAGATCTCAGAGAGTGAGAGCTTAAACAGAGGACCCCACCCCCTCCCCTTTTTCCCCTGAAGATATAAACAAAGGATGATGTAACCCATGATGCAACACCTCATTTTGCATCAGCGTCTGCGCTTGTAATCCAGAGCTTTTTGAACGTCTCATTCTTACAACTAGTCACTGAACACGCCTAAAAACGCACATAACGGCTAATGTGTGCGTTTCTCAGGGAGTCCAAAGACAGGAGACCATTTCCAAGCCCTACAGCGATACATCCAAGGGGAGAGTCACTGCAGGCTAAGTGTTTGATTTGTGAGCACTCCGACTGTTTGGCCAAGACCACTGCAGATGTGGCCTTAAAAGGCAGCGAGCGTAGGAGTAATCAACCAAGGAATTCCATCAGACTGGGATTAAGCAGCTCCACAGGGCCACGGCTCTCAGCTAAACACATTAAATGTCAAGCCTCCAGACCCCATGCTTCCTTCCATAACACTACCAGGGAATCCATGCTCACACAGAAAGGGACTTATTAGCGGCCTAAGGCGGACACCCAAAAAAATACCACTCGTCCTTGTGTGTTTGTTTACACTCGTTGAGGGTCTTTTTATACACCGAGGATGAGGGTACGCCGAGGAGAATGCAGAATGGCTGTCAAGTGGCTCCTGGGATGGGGTGGGGAGCTCGGGTGGGGGGGCTCTGGTGTTTATCCTGGCAACCGGCGCTCACCCCGGGAGACCCAATATTAATGAAGTGTTGGACATCGTAATCATGGGGTCCAGTTGTCCAAAGGCAGGGCCGGTTGTTCAAAAGGAATACGTATCTCATGGAAGCTAGCATTAGCATACCGATGGAGGCAGCGCATTCAAAAAATAAATAAAACCCATTTGTCATCATTTTTTTGTGCCTTGCCAAAATACAATTTCCATGTGCTCTTTAGGTCTACTGGAAAACAGAAACGGAAAAGAGAGCAAAAGATGTCCCGAGGTAAAGCCTAAACACTCTTTCATGTATTTCTAAAGGCACCAAGCAACATGTCTTTCTTTGCTGACAATAAAGGGGGTGAAGCAGAAGCCTCAGTGACGCTGTGACCATACCTCCAGCGATGGCTCCCTCGGACCCAGCCCCCCTTTGGGATCATTCTCTGGCCGGCCGCTCGCCCTAGGGTCCCGGGCCGTGTTGTTGACCGCGGCCTGGGTCGGGTGCTCCCCTTGGAAGGCGCACTGCCCCCCGTCGTTGGTCGGGTCGGGACACTTCATCATGTCCTTCTCCAGCTCCTCCATCTCCTCGGGGGAGAGGGTCGACAGCAGGCTGTCCAGGTCCAGATCCTCGCTCACCTGCCGCCCCGTGCGGGTCAACGCTCTGATCTTCCTGCTGGCCATGGTGGTCTGGAAAGTGGACGGTATGGACTCCGCTAGAGAGAGAGAAAACCTGAGGGTTTTTTTTTTTTGTTAGGTTTTTGTTGTTGTTGTTGATTCTGGTGGTTATTTTGAGTAAATCTGTTTAAAAAAAAAAAAAAACCTCAAACTCCTGCGTTGTTATTTGGGGGCCAACGGTGATGTCCTGTCGTCCGGTCCTGCTGCCCAAAAAGCCACCAGAGGCATCAATCCTTGTGCAAAGAGGCTCGGCTCACGGGAGGCTGCCTTCCAGATCGGGATCCCAGTGGCAGACTGCGCAAGCCTCGCATCATCAAAGTGGACTGTGCGCCTGGGACATTCTTTGAAATCCTGTAAAAGTGCATGTCCATATTTAGTCCAGTGTGCATAGTCCTTTAAAGGCAACGGGGAGGGCCCGCGTTTACAAAGAAGGCAGAGCCTGCCGTTACACAGCGAGACTTCCTACTGCATGAATCAAATTGTTATTTTCATGAGACAATATCCTGATTATTTCCGTATTAAAGGCTCAGTGAGGTATTTTAAACTAGGATAGTGGCGATAGGAGTGTGAGTACATGCCTTTCGTACTCAAACCAGGAATGTATTTTTAAGTCAACGGCAAACAGCAACGGAAATATCAAAGACGTTTGTGCTTTTTACAAAAACACTGTAGTACATAGTGTGCAAGGGTAAGATGTCATTGTTTGGCAAGTCTATATACTGCAAGAAATTATAAATATCAGTAATTAGGCCCATCTATCAAATTCGACAAACACACACACACACACACACAAACGCATAAATAAATAAACGACACAACAGTTTTTTTGTACATTTCAATTTAGATTTTATGTTAATAGTAATAAAAAATATTACATTATATTGCAATATCTCACCATCCATATGACGTTAGACGAAAGCCATAGCAAGACAATGATATTGCAATCAGTCTCAGATCCATCAACACACTCATAGAGTTGGTCAGAAGCACAAAATTAACAGAAACACTTTTAAGAGAATTGATGTCAATCTTTTCCAGAATCTTAAAAAGAACAGTTCAGTGGAGCGCTTGTGCTTTACAACGGCCTGGTAAATATCTACATATGAACAAAACCATTTCCATCTCATTCACTTTTGTCCTGAGACAATACACTGCAATGTCTCTCTCGAGAGCGTCCTTTGTATTTTATATAATTATTTGCAATTGGCCCGTTCAATACTGTACTGGCCTCTTCTACGAATTGATTAAACACATAGAGAAAAGGTTATCTCTTTCGAACATGTACCATATTTGCCCTTTGAAGCAAATAAAAAATAGCCGTGTTCAATACTTGGGGCCTGAATAGACACAATCCAGTTCTGTTTTCCCATGGAGGGCTATACAAATTTCATTAATAACTGTACAACACATGCTTAGAACATCATGTTTAACATTCAAGCATTTACAGGGGGGGGGGGGGGGGGTAAACACCAGAGCAAACAATCAAAATAAAAAAACAACGGAGTTGGAGAAACTGCTGCCTGTCTGTCTGTCTGTGAAATGAGAAGCTTCAACTGTCTAACCATACAGTTGCATAAATATATGAAGGAAAGTGTGTGTGTGTGTGTGTGTGTGTGTGTGTGTGTGTGTGTGTGTGTGTGTGTGGGAGGGGGGGTTACAATGATTTACGACTTTGGATAAATGATGAGGAATCGGTTGACGGTGAGATGAGCATCACTAATAAATATAATACAATAGTCTACCAAATGTAAAACGCCATCATAAATATGCACCTCCTTCTGTTAAATCGTTTTAGACCCTTTTAGACACCTGTTACAACATCATCAAATGTGCAGTAGTTTGATTTACAAAATTGCATGGAACATCGTTAATAAACACATTTCTCTTCATGTTGATATGGTCGCGTAGGGCCCGGGTGTCATGTATATATTTTAATCAAGTAGCATGACCTGCGACATTAAATGACCCGATATGTTACAAGAGACACAGAAGATTAAACACAGATTCACACAAAAAGGTGGATTTCAAAACAATGAACAGGGATTAGTTTACTCGTTGACAATCATGGGAATCACTCGTTCTGAACGATCATGGCTGGAAGGTGAGGGAGACACATGTCACGAGGGTATGGATTAGATGGATGTACCTAAGAGGCTACAGCCAGGCTAACTGTCAGATTCATGTGGAAGACGGGGCTCGATTCAGCTGCCAAGTACATCTTCATCACGCGTGAACTCAAAATGAATCGGCCATTTCCAACCCAAATTAGGAGTGTCGCAGTAAAGAAAAACAAAACAACAACAACTAGAAATATACGCAGAGAACATCCCTTATGTTAGTGTGCCTTGAATTCCCTTTGTTTTTTCATGAATAAATACGCTGGCTAAGACATTGCTGATTAGTGGTGAAATGTGACCTTTGGCAGCCATTGTTTCATGCGCGTTGAACCAGGACAACAAGGTCACGCCTTCTCTGTTGAACTTTACAAGACTTTAAACGAAACAAAACCTCAACGAAACAGGGTCTGGTGTTGCTGCCGTCATTCACAAGGCCGGACCCGGTACACGCCGCACACTCGGGGAGTGCTTATCCCGTTATCTCGCCCCTCAAGGACCACATGACCCACAGAAACACAGAAGGACGCGGTTACAAGGATAAAAGAAAAGAAAAAGTTCCCCTGGTTATCTTCATACTGCTGCTAGTTAAGCTGTGTGTGTGTGTGTGTGTGTGTGTGTGTGTGTGTGTGTGTGTGTGTGTGTGTGTGTGTGTTTTATATAATAAAACAGTCACTGTTATAGAGGGGTTTGTATGTGTGTGTGTGTTTAT
>JAOPUH010000025.1:10712854-10720305 GCA_027123175.1 Urophycis cirrata
AACATTCCAGAGTTCAACCTTTGTTTATTTTCCTGAGATAAAAAGGAAAGGGCTTTACAGCAGGACGGCCCTCTTCAGAACTGAGCCTCATAAATATACAATTTAATTATATAACATTTTTTAAGAAAATGCCCCTGACCATAAGGTGATGACGTAATCCTACGAATGCAATTCCTGAAATTCTTTCAAAAAGACTCTCTGCAGCATACGGACGTGAACCACTGTAAACTTATTTACAACTCTAAATGTGACTTTAATACGTCGCAATAAAAACAAATCCCTTTACATTCATTTCCTCGACCAAGCATAAAACCTATGTAAGTGACTGAAGACACGCAGTTCTGTGCTGACTTTCTGGTGTGTGTGCCAGTAAGTCACGGGGGGAATGCCTCACGGGGGGAATGCCTCCCAGCATCTATTGTTTCAACAGGACCGGTCCCAGCGGCGCCATTTAGGGTCATTACACACAATCAACATGAATAGGTGGTGTGAAGCTCTCAGGTGAGATCCCTCATTCAATCACCGGCACCCCCAAGAGAGAACACATCTCCTAATTTACTCCCCCAGCCGGCCAACCAACCACACAGCCACCGATTGGCTAACGCAAGTCCCCTGTTTCCTCCTCTCGCGGGGCCGTTCTATACTCTGTCTGATCCATCCGGTGCCTTATCCAACCAACTACAGTAGGGGCCGCTTACGGGCGAAGCCATGAGCGCCGCTACAACTATTTCTTAGCCCTGACGGTGGGGGGGAACTCATCGAAGGAGGACGTGCCTCTGCTGGGAAATATTACCTTGGTGACACAACGGCAGACGAGAGAACGCAACAGGGTTTGTTGGGACAACAGGGGGGACCCGGCGAGACGCGGGCACAAGCCAACAGGCCCGGTCTGCCGGGGGGGGGGGGGGGCCGTGGATTGTGGCTCTGGGGCAGCGAGGCCCACCCCAAAGACACTGACCACACAACAAACGCACGACCGCTGCTCCGGCAGCTGTAGTTTTACCAGAGCAACGTTAGGTGTGGAAACTTACCGAGGGAAATTCGTAGTCCTTCCTGTTCATTAAATTCGTGACATATTTTATCCGGGACTGGTTCGCCGGACATGCTAACTGGCACGGCGGCGTTAGTGTACTCATGGCAGCCACGATTGTCTAAAAGGGGAAGAAGAGAGAAGAATGACTTCTTAAAACCCACTTCTTCAAATGCGGCCGCATCGCAGTCACATCGCCGTTTGTGGAGTTTTAACGATAGGAAGTTTCATTTCAAATAAAAAAATCAACTATGCTTTGAGAGCGGGTGAACCAAAAAGGTGCAACTTACCTCTATAGCTTCTTTAATGTTGTTTTTAATGTCATTAATTTTCTGTTTTTTCTCTCTGTCGAAAACAAAAAGTTGCAGGTTAGAGATTTGCCGTTGAAATAAAAAATGAAAAACTGTGTGAATGAAGCTATTCAAAGTAATGTAGTAAAATACAAATATTACATTTGACCATTTTGGCTTGGTGAGACGCACAATCACATCATGGCTATGATTTATCGGGTGTGTTAATATTTAGACATGTAATGTTCTCCTGACGCATGCTCAACCAGTGTACAATGACCACATTATGTATCACACAGGTGGATGCAGGGTCTAAATTCCCCACAATCGGCTGTGTATTTATCAGGCTGTGTGAAAAACACTGAACTCTTTTAAACGCTGCCCACCTCCAAACTAAACTATTCTCCTCTCTTCGTCTCCCCTCCTCCACTCATTCATTCCAGACAGTATTCTGTAGAACACAACTCCACCGTGGGATTTCTGTATTTCTGTCTTTGGTAGCATCTATTCTGCATGGCCCCATAAATGATAAGCATGTGATTATAATTGTAGCAAAAATAAATAAATAAATAAATAAATAAACACACTCTAGAAATCGACGATTAAGTATTAACATAGAATGTGGTCTTGTTCATTACATCTTGTTAAAAGATGATAATTTAAAATGTATCACTAAAGCAACATCTGGATATATATGTTTTGTATTATTCTGAAAGAATGGCATCTGAGGCAACATCTTTCTGAAAATATAGATAAAAGTTGTTCCCTCAATTCATCAATTGATAATTGCACAAATATACTGAAAGATATTACAAGGTTTCAAACAAACTATATAGATTAAATAGTATGTAATATATAACAGCCTTAATGTTATATATTTAGGTCCTGATAGCACAAATAGTTATTCCTGTATACTTATATATATATAGATATTTATAAAGATATATTATATATATTTTATGATTTATTTGTCTTTTTTAAGCATAATCTGTTTTTCACTTTTTTTCTCTTCAAAACTTAGGCACAATCAATGCTCAAGTTACTAAACAAACATGAACATATGGCTACCACGTTATAAGAAATCACCCATTTACAGTGTGAAAGGAACTTCCTATTTAGTTGGGACATGGAAGGAAGCGCCATTTAGCTGTGCTCTCTGCACCCTTTTCCAAAGATCATCATAATCCTATTAACTTTGTCAATTCTAATGAACCACTCAATCGTGCCGCTTCACTTTAAAGAAACAAGAGATATATGAATGCACAGAAAGAACAAACGTGTTATAAGCCCTTAGTTAAGCATGATTGATGAAGAAAAAAAAAAACTTTGCACTTGTTTCAGTAAATCAATCAAAAAATGAAATACTTACTCTGCATTGAAGCCGTTGACGTGCAATATTCGCATCTGTTTGACTATCGTGCTCTTCCCGGATTCGCCAGCCCCTGGAGGAAGAGAGGACAGCAGGAAATTAGTTCAAAACGCAGCAAACTCCAGAGGCAGCACAGCAGCTAAAACACTGTGGCATGCCATCCAACATGGCAACCCGACAGAGACTGGAAATAAAAGTTTACATGTAAAAGTGATAAAAAAAAGTGATAAGATAGTCAAATGTGGTGTCCCTCAACTACTTTCTAACCTGGCTGCAGGCACAACCTAACCGTCGAACAATGACCTTCAGAGAAAGTTAGACATAAAACTACAGTATGTTGAGAAGGAAAACTTATAATTCAAATCGCATTGTCAAAGGACGTTATCCTCAAATCCTGAGTTAAATATACGGTCAAGATTAGATTCTCAACAAGTGGAAGAGTTGAGCTCATTTATATATTTAGATATGAACATTTAGCATTTTCGGGGGAGAGTAAGCCAATAAAACCAAGCTAAACCAAACTCGCAATAAAAAAGTAAAGTTGTAACTATCACACTCCTTGTTGTTTGTAAGCCTTTGTCACACATAGAGTCTTTCAACACCAAGGCACGTAGTTTGATAAAGCAGAAAGGAACAGTGATCTTTTCAGAGCATTAGTTCACCATGAGGGTTTCTCTCAGCAAGCACACAATGAAGCCCACAGAGAAAATGGTGAAAACCTAAAGAAGAAACACACATTCCCCATCAATCCGGACACTGACACCATCTGTAGAAAATAAACTTCACAAGTCCTTTAAACTGTCTTTAGAAATACTTTGTATATTACAATTTAGATTTGAAAAGTCTTTAGAAAAGTTAAAGAGTTGAAGACAAGCTCAAACTTATAAATAATTCAAAAAAGAAACAAATGGACCACAAACATATCTTCATTACCACATAGACACTTCTTGCCCAATAGACATGTGCAGCATCTTTGAATAGCTGCAGGGATGTAAGTATTCCTTGTGAGGAAACACATGGCCGAGTGGGCTACGGCGATATGACTATCTGACATTAGTGCTCTGAAGACCACACTGACCCTGGCCTAGAGTCAGACATGTAAACCTGGATGACAGATCCACGGAAATGTGTGAAATCTTGTCAAAATCCTTTTTCCTTGTCAAAAAGATATTAGTAAGCTGTGTGTAGATTATGTAAAGAATTAGATGTAATATCCAACATCACATCAACACGCCTGCATCAGACAGAATCTTGACAATGACCCTGGGATACAGTGAATGGTAGAGGAAAGTGTATGGAAAGACAGTAAAAGTATCAGAACTGTTATTAGTGGAGATATAGGCCTAGTTCACTTGTTCCACACCTCTTGTCACTTGAAAAGCCACAATAAGAAACAGGAGTGCTGTCCTTGCAATGCCACACAATCTATATAATTATCACAACTTGTTAACCCCACACAATTAGAGAGCATGGGATGTATTCAACAAACATTACCTCAACACATTGAAATACAAACTTTGACAAAAGCCTACTGTAATCTAACACGTACAAATGACGTGAATGCTCATTAGAGCGGTGGCGACGAGTATCTATAAACAGGTAAGGTAAAAGTTAGACAGGCCATCTGAACGACCCATGACATCAGTGTTACACCAAATGAATGACATGGAGATCGTTCGGTCGGACTTCACACTCAGGACGACATTGCACAGTAAACCTACCCAACAGTAGTAGTCGGTGAGTGGCCCGGTAGATCTGCTTGTCTTTCTGGAGCTGTTTCTCTATCTTTTTGTTGGTTTCCCTCTGTGTCTTCTCCTCATTTCGTTGGTCTTCGGTCTTGCTATTGCCAAGACACCCCATCTTCCCCCCCACCCACCCCAACAAAATACACCAGTAAAGGTTAAATATATATATAGCCTACCAATAGCTCCTAAATACCTAAATCGGCCCAAGAGAGGAACACCTGTCTCGAGAGGAGTGACGACATCTGTGTCGCCAGACGCAAACTAAACCAAGGTAACCTGTGTGTGGGGCCTAGGAGTCGGCGACAGGGGAGTCCCCCCGGGTTGTGGAGACCACCAGTTCAATGGGCGGCTGGTGATGAATCTCCGGCGAGCCTCGATCGGTGCGAACTGAGCTCCGCGGTGCCGATGACGACACACCCGCCCTCACGCACGTTTCGGTTTCCTCTGTGTTTTTCACTGTAATTCCGCAATGGAGTCATCCAGACGCCGCGTGTTTGAATGTGGAAAAAACCTCTGCGGTGCGGTGCACGTCGGACGGCTTTCTGGTGTCGGGGTTCCCGCGACGTGTTTCTGCGAAGCTGAGATTCAACGCTGACATTTTTTATTTATTTATTTATTTTTTTTAAAGCAAAACGTCTCCTAGGGAGCCCATCTTCGCGGCACAACTCGCTCTGCCATTCAATTCCAATTCCAATTCCTCTCGCGTTTATCCCGGGGTTTCTTTTGCCTTCCCGAATGTGTGGCTTTTCAGTCCCGTTTCAACTGAACAAGACAGGCAAACACACATATAGAGGGGTGGGTGAAATAAAAAAAAATGTATTTCCACTAAAATGACGGCATGCGATTCATCGGGCTATTCTGAGCTTCTTTCTGTAGACACCGACGTCTTTTGGACCTGTCACGTCGTAGCCATTCCGGAGTCACCTTTATCAAAGAATCACTTTTTGTTGGTGCTCTGCTATCAATGTGTTTCCTCCGGTGCTGCTGCTGCTGAGGTTTGAGCAGACCAAAAAAAGGCCCTTCTTCGCGTCTTTTTTCTTTTTTGGGTTGCCGCTGTAATTTGTATTAGTACTCCTCAGATCCGAAGGCTTCTTCGGGAAGAACAAAGCTTGTGTTTTTGGGTGTCCTTGAATGTAATGTTATATCCCCCCGTTCACTCCTAGTCATGGAAATCCTCCGTCACATTCGCTTCGTTTCGCGCAGGTACAGCCTCTACTGTCAAGTCTCTCTCAGCGCTGTGTATTCCTTTTGAATTCGTATGGCAGGCGAGATATGGTTACATGTGTAGATATAGGAACGTACCGCAGGTTACAATCCCTTATCCGACGATGACAGTTATTTCACCCTGAAAAGGTTTGATCTGCTCTGGAACAGATGGGAACACAGTCGTTTTCTTTCTCGTATTTTTCTGGATTTTTTTCGCTTTTTCTTTGAGAATTGCACATTGAGAGAGAGAGATAGCGCTGTAGAGGTGGGGTGGGGCCAGCGGCTCTCACGGAACCCTGGGAACGAGCAGGCTCCAGTCACGTGACCACCCTGTCGCTGCTGCCATATAGAAGTCAGAAGGCGCCCTCTTTGTAGGGAAAAAGTATCATGATGCTACCTACAATGACTTCATGTCTCGGGGATTCTCATGTATTGTGAAAAACAATGCATGTAAACAAATAAAAACCTACATGTTTGGATTATTATGACGTTTAGTTGTTTAGTTACTGTGTGTATGAGAAGCAAAATTATGCACTGATGCTAGATCATTAAACGATCATCATCAGTAAACGATCACTAATAGGCCAAAAGTGTAGGTCCCGGAGAGTCCCGCAAAAAAAGAAGATATATATATATAGTCATTTACCAACCAGAGACATCATAATTGTTTGGTCTGCTGGATGAGAACTGGAACATGTATGGTACCCGTCCGCATAACATTTCATAATACCATGACTAACAATGTCAAAACAGTTCAAACCGTACCCACCATACTTGGAAATATAGGCCTACCTAATGTATCCAGACCAAAAAGGCACGAGAGTTTGGCTGTGCTAGGCTATTCTAATAGTAGCATCTTATCTGCGTAGTTTTGCTCTGTGCTTACGGTAGATGATAGGAACATCAAACGGAGGTTTTATTTTTAACTGGCTCGAGGTAGAAGATTTCCATTCAACGCAAAATCTCCTAAACACAATGCATGTAACTTTTATTACCATAATAACTGTGCGCATCACTAATGACACATTGCCATTTGTTGATGTTGAAATAGTCACTATAAGTACAAATTTGTGTTTTATATGCTCGGCGTATATTAATCATATTTTCTCAACTAGATTTCTGGTTTATCAGAAAAACAACGTGACGCCCTGGTGATCTTGTGGTTAAAGCAAGATAGATGTCTTTTTTTTTACAGAGCGTGTTGGTGGCAGATCCAGCAGAACAACAAAATGTGTTTATTTATTCATCGTTATTCTCTTTATCCCGTCCTTTATGCAGCTCGGGCATTAGACAGACCCTCACAAGTAGTTCCACCAGTTGTGGTCTGGTCGTGGTCGTGCACCTCCATGTAGGGAGAACCAATCAGTAACAGATACCTGACACACACACACACACACACACACACACACACACACACACACACAAACATGAAATGTCAATAATTATATACTAGGACACTATGGCACCATTGACACACTATTGAATTTCTGATATACAACCAAATAACTAATTATATAATTCCCATAGGAAATATTTTGGTTGAAACACCCGGTATAGAAATATTGCATCGTCCTCATGATGGTTATTGCAATCTAATATTTTTTTCTGTCCCACCGACTCCAGCAGCAGGAAAGTAGCATGTTGTTTTACCAGGACTTTTTATAATCAGGAAATGCATTAACAAAACATGTCTATATACTTCATTGTACTACTACTACTAATTATCTGTAGTGATAGTAGTAGTAGTAGTAGTAGTGGTGGTGGTGGTGGTAGTAGTAGTAGTAGTAGTAGTAGTAGTAGTAGTAGTAGTA
>JAOPUH010000025.1:11038772-11049122 GCA_027123175.1 Urophycis cirrata
TGAGGAACGTGGGGGTGTGCCGGTAGGGGGGGGGGGGGGGGGGGGTGGGGGGTGGGGTGGGGGGGGGGGGGGGCGGGGGGGACTATTTTACACTACACTAGTTTCCTCACTGATGTCATTCAACACTATTTTCAGCCCATCAATAGCCCCCTCTAATGTACAATAACGGGCTTATGAAAGTCCAACGGAAATGTCTTCTCATCAACCGGTCGGTCAGAAGCTAGCCCTTGGGGGTCGGCTTAATAACAGTTACAGAGCACGCGCACACACACACACACACACACAAGACTTTTAACTTGGCAGATTAGCAGAGTAGCTCTGATGGCGCGCCATGGAATGCCATGTCCACCAGAAGCTTGGAAGCCAGACATGAGGACACGGAATGGAACTCTGAACATAGCTTCAGCCTAATGATTGATGCCATCTGAACACTAACAGACTAAACTCCATGTTTTCAGGGCTGGGGGCGGAACCAAATGTGCAAATGTTTTGTGGATAATGGAGCCGAGTGACCAGGGAAGGCTCACTGCATGATACTGTAATTGGGATGCACAATCTCCAGGCCATCACATGTACCTAAAGAGATGGCAGCATAATTTTGCATAATGCTTGCTCTAAGCCTACATATGGAAATAAATGGGGGTGGTGGAGGGGTAGGCAGCTTCATATGTTCTGATGTGAAGCCGAGGAGTCAGAAGTCAGTGCAGGAGGACCGAGAAGATGGAACAACGTTGCCGCATGGCATCAACACGGCACCTGAACGGACACTTGATGAACAGCCATTCTCTCGTGACAATCCACTTGCATCCTTTCCACCTCGTTTTGTTTAAGAAGGTGGGAGTGGGGGTGAACGTAAGGGGAGAAAAAAGAAACATGAGCGAAGATGGGGAGCGAGACAGGAGAGTGAGTTGGAGAGAGAGAAAGAGAGAGAGAGAGAGGAGAAAATTCTCAATGATGAAACAGTCTGTGCTGTTAAGTGATTGGACTAGGCCTCCACCAATGGAGAGAACAGCTCCATGGCAACAGGCTCTGTCACCAAGAGAAAAGCAGCCATACCCCACAACCCTCCACTCCCCCCCCACACACACACGTACACCCCCCGCACCCCCACCCATTGCACACACACACAGACACACACAGACACACACGCACACACTCACGAACACAAACACACACACACTTATAGAACTCAGTGTATTTACCAATATGTACAAACCCACCGGGTGTTCACACAAACACTAACACGCAGGTACAGGGGACTATACAGCAGTGCTGGCCCACTTACAACTGTTCAGTCTTGCAGGCCCACACGGGCTCAGGTACACACACAAGAAGCATCTTTGTAAGAAGGCTTGAAATGTGTTTTGTTTAAATCACTAAATGAATAATCAATGACACACATTGATTAGGTAGGAAGAAAGACATTGAGATTAAACAGCCCCTAATCATGAATGCAAGCCTGTGAAATAATTGGGTTTTGACGGGAGTAACATTATTGTATTTTTTAACTGTACTACAAATATAGAATTAATGTCTGCCTATAAGATTTCCACACATGATGAATTCTGCCATTTGGAAGAGGTAGTTACATTTTACGAGTAAGACTGCATTGATATGATTTATAAGACTTATTTCCAAGGAAAATTACTTTGCTTAGAGCAGAGATCACCCTTATCATTCTCTCGCAATTCTAATAAAGCACTTTTCATTGCAGAATCTTCTGCAGATTTGAGTGTACGAGCCTCGCTGACTGTGCCGACATGCATAGCAATGGGGTAGCAAGTGGTGAAACATGAAGACCCCGAAAAAGGTAGAGACGAGAAAGGCAAAGTATTTCAGATGTAGTGCGTGCCTGACATGAACTCAATGGAACACGTGGACAAAGACGACGGCCCACGCATTTAAAATGCCCTGGTCAGCCAAAGCAAACACGGAGATCCAACGTTTCGATAATCCCGGATCCTGCAGTTCTGCCACGTTACAGGTTCTGCACCGTTAAAGCAGAACTTCTGCTCGACAGAGAACCTGGAACCGGACACCAGACACCGCAAGGGGTGGGGTGGGGTGAAACTGAGCTTTACCGATTTGTTGCAGAGATATTCTACCTCAGAAAACAGAACCTTTATGCGAATGAGATGCAGCTTTCATCAGGGGATGATTTTAATAAGCATATTCCTACAGTGGCACAGTCCACACATGGAGTGGATTTGAAACCTTTACAGACATGTTTTTACAGTTTACTACTGACGCAAGAGTTTGTGTTCACCGTTAATAGCCAATTACGTGCTTACAAATAAATCCCTGCCTCCGGCAAGATGATAGGTCAACACAAATACGAGGCAAAAGAAAGTGACACGCCCTGTTCACCCAGATTTGAGCTGGTTTGCCATTAGACTTCAGATATTAATCTAAATTAATCTGATTTGTGAGACTAGCATTTTGATTGCAGCCATCTTTAAGTTTGATTGTGATGCGAATATGAAAGCAGACGTATTAAACACTAGACAGGCTGCATGCATTTTTATTCATGAAAAGGATTTACCTTTTTTGCCAATTGTGATTGCACTTTAAGTATCCAGAGAAGGAGGATTCAGGTGCTTAAGCTGCTCTCTATTGTAGCACCATGTGCAAACAATGACAGCTATTTGTTTGTTTGTGTCTTTTGTCTGTACATCATCCGACAGGTCGCAGAGGACCAATCACAGGGGATTAAACATTTTCACACGCCTCTCTGTCCCCGATTTGTTTAGCAGGCGAGTGCAGCGCATCGGTCCCGATAAATGTGTTGTCTGAAAATGGGATGAAAGTGTTATGAGTCTCCGATTCACAAACGCTCTCGAGTAATTCATTGTTGCGTCTTTTTCTAGTGAATACCTACCAAAAAAAAGAATGCATCTCCTGACAGATCTCTGTAACAAACTGGTAAAGCGGGACACAGAATCTGATGCTACGACACATCTGAGCTTCCGAGCAAAGAGTCCTCTACTCCCATGTTGCGTTCTAGAAGACATTTCCAAAATATATATATACAGTTCCGATAAGTTCACAACGTGACATGTATTTAGTCGTATCGGAACGTTGCCTGTTTTTTTTTTTTTTGTATGTACCCATCCACGCTTGGTCGGGCCAGCGGTGTCTGTGCACCGAGAATGACTTTCCTCTTGGCGCTGATCTTATTTGCAGCCACGGAATTATCTTCCACCCTTATGCCGACGACGGTGATCCCATTGGATCAAACGACTTATCCCACACTCGGAGGATTGAATCTCGCTTTACTGCAGCTAAAAGATCCCAGGAGGACTCGCAGCTTAACACTGGGAAAACTGAGCTGATAGTCATCGGCTTGAAGCAACGACAACCACAATTTGAGGATGTCGCGCACACACACACTGTGTTTTGCAGGCACTGTGTCCCCGTGTCAAAAATCTTGGCTGTCTTGTCTGACCCCATGCTACAAAGTATTGCCAGAAATAATGCACTCATTTTTCTTAGATACGGTGCTAAATTAGACCACTGTTAACGCCACTATGAAAAGCCTCAGGCTTATGCAGAAGGCTTAACCCCTAGTAAGCTCTAACTTGGCCTGTTAGCCAGCACTAGCCTAGCCCTGGTGCTGATAGGTGCTAGAGTAAGTCCCCTCCATCTTCCTATCCCCTGTCCCTGCCCCACCCAAGCACCAATGTTGCACATAAGGCACATAAATGTTACTTGAAACGTTTACTTGTAACACTACTTTGTTTGTCCATGAAACCGTGAAGTAATATTAAATACAATTGCATTGTTGCTAAATATATCAGGGTTTTTTTTTTGTTAAAAACAATACAATTGCCCTTCTGTTACTCTGCATCAAACAAAACTATAAATTGTAAAAAGTAGGATGTGTAGTTTTCCTGACCGCACACATTTGTATTGAAACTAAAGGGGCATTTAGCGTACGCTTTTGTCCAAAGCGACTTACAATCAGTACATTTGTGGGGTTCCACATGTGGAGGTGGGGGATCGAACTGCCGACCCGCTCTGTCCGCCCGCTCTACCCGCGGAGCTTCTGCCGCCCCTCCAACGTGATGCAACCGCTCTGTGATGGTTAATGTGATAACGACGGGGACACAGCGATTAATCAGCTGTCCAAACATATCAGACGACAGTCGCCCTGTTGACTGCCATCGGCGCATCGGCAAATAAGATGAAATTCACTGAGGGCGGTGGCCGACGTCTATCCCTAGTGTTGCATCAACTTTAGAACAATAATTGTTCACGATTAAAATTGTTATTAAAAATGTTTCAGAAATTCACGATTGTTGAACTCCGAAATAAGCCTAAGTCCACTAGACACACAAGAGAGAGAGACACACACACACACACACACACACAGAATACAAGAATACAAACAAATGACTTGTATACAAAGAACACAAGTCATTCTCACACGAGTGGGGAAGTGTGTACATGGCTAATGACCCCCATCACGCGCGGTGGGCTTTGCGTTCCGCTCCACGCTGACCCGTCGGAGGCCGTGACTAACAAGACAGGTCTGCTGGATCTGGGCCCCGCCGTCAACCGCTTGAGTAACCCAGAGAAACCGTCTAAAACGTCTTGGCTGATGGCGGGCCAGGGGGCTCTCCTTCCTCACCGGCGCGCGGCGGCCGAGGACAGAACCTTGGCGTACGTTGTTACCGTGTGATAAATCTCACACCCGTCACGAGGCTCAGGACTTTTCTTTTCATTACGCCTTTGCTTTTCATTTCAATAAACCTAAAGGCTGCTCACATGGGAGAGTGTGTAATTAGGTGCTCCAGTGTCCTTGCCCTGTACCCATTTAAAAAAAAAAACGTTCCCACATTCTTTCAAACACAGACCTGGCTTGCATTAAGAAAACGACAGCCTATACCTGATTTTATCAAATGCGTTTGCGTTATCATTATTTTTCAAGTACACTTATTTTCTTTGGCCTTTTTTTTTTCTTAAATTAGTCTAGAAATATGGGGACAGGGTTGTCTTATAATTTGGGTCGTTTCATATTCAGGTCAATACGGTAATAGAAAAGCCGCATCCAGTGGTTAGGTTACACACGCTCTCAAAAAAGAAAAAAAAAATTAAAAAAAGGGTCCTCCCTTTCCCTTTCAACAGGACGGCAGTATGAAGTAATGCTTCTCTTCTGCACTCCTAATGAATCAAAAATTCAACCATAGTGCAGGTTTGTCCAGAGAGCTGTCACCACTCACGCTACAAACCTGTCACCACCTTCCTTCCCCTCTGATAATAAGGGACCACCAGAGCTTGCACTCTGGGCCTCGGTGGTCATGTACTTTGGCCACATCGTGCCGGGAGTAGCAGGGTCTTTTGTGGATAACCCTTCCCTATAGGGTTGTGTATCAATATGAAGAGCCCTGGCCGGCAGAGCAAAGGTGAAGTCAACAGCTCTGTCAACGGGGCTTTCCTGAAAGGTCTCACCCAGCCATGCAAGGAGGAACTCCATCCCCCAGGGAGGGAACACCAATAACACCACTAGAGCGTAAATCAGAGCTTGTTTTGCTCAAATGTCCCCCAATCTCTCTCTCTCTGCCGTACACGCTCTGTGACCATGACTGTCTGCACTCAGAATCTACTTTTCTTTTTTTTTTTTGAAAAGGTGAAAACTATAGTGGGATAAACCATCAGCACTCAAGTATCGTTCCTTTCTTTTTTTTACTGGCTCCATCTTCTGGGCCCTTCTGCCTTCATTCCCTGTGGCCACTGACAAGACCCTTCACGGGGCTCAAAAGATGACCTAAAGAAATCCCTGGGCTATACCTTACAGCTCGTCCTGTCAGCGTTTTGTCTTTCCATAAGTAAGTCTCATATCCTCATAGTCGCTGTTTGGCTAAAGCAGACATCAGCTGCACAGGTAATTTGTGCGAGTTGATGGAGGGGGGGGGCTCTCAACAGGGCTTCCCATTAATGGGAAAGCCTGTGTTCCAAATTTTTGGCACGAGCCCAAAAACCTGATAATCAATGACTGGGAAGATAACTAGTCACACTTTGAACAACCTCTGCTGACAGCTCAGTTAAACAACAAGCCGAACACGCAAGCCTAAATAATTCAAGAGTCAATTAGAGACTTCAGCAACGCCAGCAAGCGCAGAACCCAGGCACTGGAGTTCCAATGTGGAAGGTGAGAAAATGTTGAATTTCTTAAAAGGGCTGTTAAAGAAATGATTGCGCTACTGTAATTGGCAATTATTGAATGGAGCAGATGGTAGATCAATGCGGTCTTCCGTGATTGACACGTATCGCGTCATCGCAGCTGAACTACTCGAAAATAACCTATAAAAAAACTAAAAAGCTAAGCGGCGCCTGTGTCTTTTGAAAGGACAAACCGACGCCGCGTACAGCCGTTACACTTCAGAAGCGTTATATTCTTATAAATAAATTCACTCTTTATAGGACATTATCACACAGCCACTGACGGCTGCCATACTGCGCCTTACAAATGTATGGCACCTCATTAAACGCTGCTAGACACGATGGGAGAGCCAATGCAAAAAAAAAAAAAAAAACATATTTACCTATAAGACCAAAATTGCATTTCAACACACCATTATATTATCTGGGGGGGAAAAATAAATAAATAAAAATTTACTTGCAGTCAATATTTATTGAGCTACAAAAAGGCACGGGCAACCCACTATACTGCATTCTGGATGCATTGCACTCGACAATTAAATTCACAAAGTTTTGCTTCTGGCGGGACATTTATCATATATGCTCGCTGTTCTGTTGGTGAATATAAAGCATGGCCAGAGGTTGTGTTTCACACTCCAAAAATACATATCACTTTAGCAGTTTAAACCCATAGCCCAACTAAAAAACCAGAAAATGCATAGCTTAATGTAGCTATAATGCAGTTACCTGTTGAACTTGGAACCATGGACCGCAGTCACAAACTTTCGACTGCGAAAGTTGACTGTTATGCAACGTGTACAACAAACAGCAGGTTAAAATGTGCCGGTGGTTTTTTCCCTTTACAGAGCTGGAACCGAATTTCCTTATAGCGGAGAGAGAGACCACGTTGCACTTGCTGCGCATACGCACCGAGTGCAGATGTCAAATGTCACTGATGACCTGCCAAACTAGAACTCAGACACCCTTTGTGAAATCTGCCTCACTGCAAAGTCAAAACAGTGGTGGTGGTTGTGTAAGGGACTCTTAAGGGGGGGGGCTGTGAGTGCTGCCACCCAGCCAACAAGCCCGGAATTCAGGCATCCGGCCAATCAGCCAGACCGGCTGCCCCTGCTGGGCCAGGAGTCAGTGCGGTCTTTGTCACACTATAGCGTGCCCACTCCAAAGAGGCCAGAAGGCGGGACGTTAACCAGCCGGCCTTTCGGTCGATCAAACCGTTATCCAGCCAGTGATCAGGACAGGTCTGGTTGTCTGTTAAGTCTTCCACTCGGCATCACATTTGAGAACCTGGGTTGGTTTTTTTTCACAAGCAGAAACACAGCAAGACACGCTAAGGCAGCAACACACGGTCAAGCCTAAAGCAGATAAAGTCCTCGGCGGATAGAGAGTGTTATTCCAATGCTCAGAGAATGAAAGTACACAATTATGGAGGCAATTACGATGGCAGCTGCTGGCTGAGCTACGCGCTGGCCACTGTCATTCGTCTGGATAATATCACGTTCGCACAGCGTTTTGGTTAAGTTATGGCCGATGTATGCGCGGTATTTTCATGGCATCATCACGACCCACGCCATCATGGTAATGAAGAATTATAAATTCATAACTATATATTCTGGGTGTGTAAATCAGGGAGCAGCGTGTTTGGTGCTGACCGAGCTCGGATTAGGATGTCGAGTTAATTGGGGGAGTTGTACACCAAAGTTTGATCGCATACGTGACCTCGCCGTGGCAACAGGACCGCGTCTCGCTGCGCTCCACCATCTGCTCACCTGCAGCAAGAACGTCCATCCCGGAAGCTCTCTCTCTCTCTCTCTCTCTTCCTCTCTCTGCCCCTTAATGCAGTGCGCCCATCCACATCTACCTTGCCCTTCACCTCCTTCATGGAAGAAAGGCCCCGATTGTTCACAATTGCGTCCGGAGTGGTTGAAACGTAAATCGTTAAGATTCAATCTAATCTTAATTGTCTCACGCAGGACTAGGCACAGTCAACTAGAGACAGATAATCTCACAGAGCAGTTCACTCACTCATAGCTGACGGATGGCTGTGGCATTTCCAACAAATTATGCTCAAATAATAGCTTTTAAGCGTTCCCTGCAGAACGTTTAAAGCATCGGTTCTCCACAAAATCTTTACCCATGGTTGTGGCAAGCAGTGAATTGGTTATAAGGAAGGATTCTTCTGCCTCAGAGGACATCGGTTCTATCCTCATTTATCTGCATCCGCTAGCTACACCAGTATAGGAAAAAAAGGTTCTCGCTCTAACTACCAGTAGGGTCGAGACAAAAAAAAACGTGTTTTGAATCCAGACTCGGATTCGATGCGTTCATTGTGCAAAAAAAAAAAAACCCCTTCAAGCGCGCCCAGAGATCAAGAAGGTAAAAGCGCGGGAAGCGGCGTCGGTCGGAGACAATCAAAGAGCGCGGCGTTGAGGCGCCTCTGACAACGCAGCTCGCCGCGGCGTGTCTGAAGTGGACTCGGTGGCCCGGCCGGGGGAGCCGGAGAGCAGCGTGAACCTGCTGACTTCAACCGCAATTACGGCTAGAGGCTGAGCCGGGGTGGCCATCGATTTTTTTTCCGAAACGCCTCTCATCCGGCAGCTTACTCCCGTTCCCCCGCTCCGTCGCGTTTCCCACGGACGGATAATTGTTATGCAAAAGGGAGGATTTCCAAGCATGCGGTACCTGGGAACCAGCTACAGGAAGTGGGGGGGGGGGGAAATAAATAACCAAACAAACATCAAATACACACATTGGCATATCGACGGCGGAGCGTTCACAGCGAGATCCGGGAGTGAGAGAGAGGGTGATTTAATTACGTGGGCTGGGGCTAAGCCGGTTGCTTCGGCCACTCCAGTCCATCCCAGCCTGATTCCCTCGGGAGACCGAGGGGCCAAGTGTGTAGGCTGGGAGACATAAGGGAGGAATGTTTAAGCGGTCCGAGCCCAAATGGAGTTTCTCCATCTCCAGCTTGGAAATCCAAACAATGGATAGAGTCTCACGTAAACACCCGACCGGAAAAAGGGTGTATTTGTAGCACTGGTTCTACGATATGCCATCGATGCAGATAAACAAGGAGGCACTTTACTTTTGAGACGTCCGCTCTCAGTGCTAAAAGAAACCACATTGATGCATGAAGGGATATGTTTAGACTGCAGTGGTCGGCGTCCACGCAACCAGGTCATTGCAACTCATTGCAAGGATTCTGCGTCCCGATATTCACAATAACTGTGACGACACATTTATTTTTAACTCGCAAATCGCCCACATGCAAAAGTGAATAAAATCGTATCACCTCATGTGTGTACACAAATACATGTCAAATGTGGCAGGCGACAGGAAAGAGAACCGCGAAAAAACAACTCACAACAGGGAAACAGTCGAGAGTGACATCCAGTGATTTGTGGTTAACTAGCGGTGCAATCGGAGTAATCTCTTTCAATAGAAAAACGTTGTCAAAAGCAGAACTTGACTGCACGCATCACTCGTATGCATTGTCTGAATATTTACATTAAGATGAATGATCTGTAATCCAAAGATTACAGATCATTAGCTCGACAAGAAAAGCATGCATGTGTGGGAAATCATATACCCGTCGGTAGATATACCCTTTTCACCAAAGAAACGCACGTTTTTCTGAAGCTAAAACAGCACTAAACACAGGAGGAGCATTTGCTATTTATAGCAACAGATTTTGTTTTAAAGGAGGACTCTGCTGCTGCTGCTGCTCCAGCGCTCTCCTGTTCTTTCTCTCGCCGTATGTTGGTGCACAATACGGTCTAAAACCCAAGTTTGAGTTGAAATAAACGGCCCAGCATCGCTATAATGCAGAGAACACCCTTAGGCACAGTGGCTCCCTTCATTTTTATGAATAAGCGTCGCCCACTTGATGAATTTGTCATTGTTGGGGTCTCCATACGCAGCAAGAAGGATCCTCACTGCGTGTCAGCTGTATGTACACCAATACAGTACGCCCTGCCCCCACTCCCGCCCCCCCCCACCCTGCCCTGTAAGACATGGAAGTGAGCCGCCCCCGTGTCATCGACTCTCCACCCACGGGGCCCCCCCCCCCCCCCCAAAAAAAATGGGGGGGGGCGTTTAAAAAAAAAAAAAATGCAATTTTTTTTTTTTTTTTTTTTTTTTTTTTTTTTTTTTTTGGTGTAGGAAAAGTTTAAATTAAAAAAAAGCCGGTGT
>JAOPUH010000025.1:11055371-11066257 GCA_027123175.1 Urophycis cirrata
ATCTATCTATCTATCTATCTATCTATCTATCTATCTATCTATCTATCTATCTATCTATCTATCTATCTATCTATTTTGGTGACATTTGGGTATAAGCTTTAGGACTACAGGATGTTGGGGTGTAAGGTAGTCGGTTAGGGATGAGATGAGGGCTGGATAAAGTGGTTACGTTTGAGTGAGAGTCATCTGAGGTTTACATCAGGGTTAAGGATCAGGGAAGGGATTACCGTCACCGGCAGGACTGAGCGGGCTGACGCCACCTTAGCCGCCGTACCGTAAGCATATGTTTATTATTCTACATCGTAACGTTTCCATTTGTCTTGCTTAGGTAGTATACACGTTTGAATTGCATGGAATCGCATTTTTGCCTTCGATCATGCACATGTAAATAAACAAACAAGCAAAGAAACAAACAAGAAAACACATCTGCAGGGACGCATTCGCTCACACACCCGCGCGTAGGCTCACGCACGCATGCAATTTATGCACACACACACACACACACACACACACACACATACAGACACGTGCCCCTTACACACGCACGCACGCACGCACTTTATACATAAGAGTTTGAGAACTTAATTCGGTGCATTCTACATCGACATGTTACGACAGTTTTCAGAACAAGTCGTTAAGGCCTTGGGCATTTTGGGCAAGTATAGACTACTTGCAAGCCGCAGTCCAACTGAGATGCGGGGTAAGCTACATGTTGAACTCGCTCGTTTTTAATTTGAATCGATTGATAATGTTAGTGCTTAACACATCTTATTCCTCGCAGCGTTTCTAATTTGTTTCTCTTGAATGCATTTGTCAGACTGTCCGTCGGACAACGTGAAACGTGTGTAATGTTTAATGAAAGCTTAATTATTGTACTATGCGTCAATGTCAGAATACAGCGAGGTTAAAACGTCCTTTTCCATTAGTGCACAGAAATGCATTCGGCTATCGTGTGTGCGTAAAAGTTGCGGTTGTGTGTGTGTGTGTGTGTGTGTGTGTGTGTGTGTGTGTGCGTGCGTGCGTGCGTGCGTGTGTGCGTGCGCGTGCGCGTGCGTGTGTGTGTTGCGTGAGAGGTGCTGAGACATGCAATGCCAGAATTTGGTCTGTGCCTCGGTGCGCTCATTGGTGCGCCTCTCCAACGTGTCACACGTTTGCCCGGATTACCCCAGATATTACCAACATTAGGTGAGGAATCACTTCTCCTTTCTCTCAAACGAACCAGTTCACTCAGCAACAGGGACCTGGACCACCATCAACCAAAACCTCTGTAAAAGTTGTATTCTTCCATTTCGACTGCGAATACTTCAGGGACACCGCCTTTAAACCATGCTTACACGTGTGTTATTACTTGCGCTGCCTAATAAACAAAACGTGCGCACCACAAGAAAGGAGAGCAACATGCCAACGTCGATAATATTGCCAACGTTTTTATTGATAGCATCTCTGATGTTGACGGGGCTCCGGGCTGAGGTCACGGCTGGTAGTGACTCCCCTGGGTGCGTGTCCTGTGGTTTGCCGGCACTGGATAAGGACGCCGAGGAAAGACTGATGATAGAGGTCGCGAAGCAGCAGATTTTGAGCAAATTGCACCTAAAAGAGAGACCAAACATCACCCAAACAGTTCCTCGAGTGGCACTTTTAACGGCGCTTCGCAAACTGCACGCAGGGCGCGTCAGGCAGGATGGGACTCTTGTGCTGGACACCAATTTACCAACGAAAGACCAAAGCTACGAGATAGTAAGCTTTGCAGAAACAGGTTCGTTTTCAATTTTAACTCAAAATGTGTTTCTGAAATATAGGCCATGGCACATTATGTTTCTGTGAATACAAAAACGGCCAAGCAGTGACATTGGCTTTATAGACTAGAAGCAAATGAACTATTACACCTTATATCCAAACAACCAGTATGTTTTATATATAATTTATTTGAATGCACCTACTTTTTCCTCCATGGCGTTTCCTTTTTTTGCATGTTGCTCTTAAGTTTGAAGTTTAAGTTATTTCCACTTTCTAAGTTATTATTACAACAATTTAATAATCACCCATTTTCTTTGTCTGAAAACAAATGTAAAAGTGTAACAAGTAAAAGTGCCAGCTGCTCTAAAGTGCTGGAGTGTGGTTGCTGTTTCAGAGGACAGAGGCAGTGGGTACAACACCAGCCTCGGCCTCACCTTCCAGTTCCTGCAGGAGCACGGCCAAAACATGCAGGTGCTCCAGTCCTCCCTGTGGGTGTACGCCCGCTCCTCCAGCCAGAGCCCCCGGCTACGGGCTCAGGTCTTCCTGTCCGGCAACTCTGGAGAGTCCAATCGCACGCTGCTTACGGAGAAGATGCTGGACGTCCAGGAGAGCAACTGGCACGCGTTCACCATCACCCGCCCGCTGCAGGCCTTCCTGGACCGCTGGCAGAGCCACCTCCACCTGGAGGTCAGCTGCCGCGAGGATGGCGGGGAGAACATGTGCTCCCCACAGGGCCCCTCCGGCTTCTTCGGTAACCCCCACCACCAGTCATTCCTGGTGGCCAAGGTGCGTCACCGCGACGACCAGTACAGACACGCGCTGAGGAAGCGGTCGCTGCGCTGCGGCGACGACGTCACCGTGTGCTGCAAGCGGGACTTCTACATCAAGTTCAAGGACATCCAGTGGCAGGACTGGATCATCGCCCCCGAGGGCTACCACATGAACTACTGCATGGGCCAGTGTCCGCAGCATCTGTCCGGCTCGCCGGGCATCGCGTCCTCCTTCCACGCCACGGTGTTCAGCCAGCTGAAGATCAACGGCATCAACACGGCCGTGTCGTCCTGCTGCGTGCCCACCGAGCGCCATCCGCTCTCCATGATGTACTTCAACTCGCAGCACAACATCGTGAAGATGGACGTGCCCGACATGATCGTGGATTCGTGCGGGTGCACATAGGCAGGGGAAGGGAGACGGGGGGGAAGGTGGTGGATGTTAATGTCAGTGTGAAAACACAGGGGTGGGGGAAATTAGGATTCACACAGGTACTGCTAACACATACAAAGAGAAATTATTTGTATGTATGGATATATATATATATATATATATATATATATATATATATATGTACAAGTACCAACCCTCATCGAGTCTTGCTTTGCAAACAACTAACAACAAACATTGACATCTTTTGAGATGGATGCCATTTGACTCCTGCAAGTCATTCAAACAAATGTTTGATATGTATCTTAAATAAGTCAACATGCAGGCGATTAAGAATTCTAATGAAGGGGGTAAATGACTAACCTCATTCTGTTGTAATTCAATATACTTTTTCCTTTTTATCCAAAAACAGCCTAATACGAGACAATAAACAGGGATTTATATAGTGTCCTCTTTCTGATGGCAAAACTAGTATAAGTAGTTACTTTTATCATTCAATATGCTGCTGAGATTCTGCTCAGTGAGGCAGTATGATACAGTGCCTGAATAATGGGAGATTTACAGTTTGGAGTGGCTGTCATACTGTAATTGTATCCAACAATTACTTGGGTGCAATCTGTTTTGCATTGCATTGACTCTTCTCATATGAATGGCCCCTTTCATGATTTAGAGTAAACTCTGTACTCCTACGGCTTCCATAGAAATACAGACTACCTTAGCTTGTGTACCTGCTAAGCCTTCCATGCAGCAAACAGTTATTTACCAACTTAAATTGTGCCTTCAGCACATCCATTTGAGATGCTAAAAAAAACTCCAAAGAAAACCGACACATTTTTTGTATTTAAATCTTAATCTGATCAAGTGTATTTATGTTGGATATACTCATAGCTATGAGTCTTCCATTTAGAAGCTTGGTGTATCCAACATGCTTTTTTTTGTTTTCATTGCATTCTGTTAGCAATTTGCGGAGATGTTTGATGTGATAGCCTATGAATAATGGAAGGCAGGGCGAGAGGGTCCCTGCCGAAGTCAGTCACCATCCAGCATCAAGCATCTAATATCTAGACTCTGCTTTTGGAGCTGTATACATGTGCTTCATGCTGTCGTGAAATGAGGCTAATCAGCATCTGCACTGTATTGTTTGCTAGGGCAACCCGTTGGGCAACTGAGGCTCCGATGGCCTGAACTCAAGGTTGTTTCCCAGCCGCATGAGTAAACATTGAGCGATTGCTTCAGAACCAGGTAATGTGAAGGTCTGCGAAACAGATGGGTCATTTGGCATGTGTTGCAGGCACGTCGGCATTTGCATTTTCCAAAGTCTAAAGTCTTTTTTTAAAGTCATAGCTTCTCAAGTTCAAACCAAAGCAAACAATTGATTATTCATCTCATTTTGGAAACATCTGGTTCTTGCTATGCATGTCTTTCATTGAAGTTTAGAAGAAGAATGAAATGTTTGTTTCTGCTTTTTTTGTATGGTGTCTATCCTTAATGGCATAATGGCCTGAATGATCTGTACTGTACTGTTTGGCTGTCTCTTACCATCACAGGACTTAGAGAATGTGATATAGCTACAAAGCAACCCATAAATTGACATTACTGCTCTACAATTCAACGAAATACCAATCATGAATTCCTCCAATGTGTGTCATTTTAAAAATCTGTCCAACATCTGTTCATCGAATAGTTTAACCCCGCAGCCATCAAATTTAAGATGAAAGTTATTGTGTTTTTTTTATTTAGTATTTCCTTTTTTTGCAAGCACTTCCTCTTCCAGGTTCCCTCAGCAACATTGAGGTGCCGTACAAAGCTTACTAAGCACTTTATCAACTTACTGTACTTTTGTGTTCAGCTTGAAGCATCTACGACTCGTAGCATGTTTGAGTACTGCCTAAAATAAAGCAAAAAGCAAATGTTTTTGTGTCATGCTATAGTTGTGTAAAATGTATGATATTGAATATGTGTGAGGGGTAGAGTTGAACTGATGGTGAAAATGAATTCTATGGCATCATAATTCTTGTCTTCATATCAAATGCACATCTCTGTCTGAAGAATTGATTTGCATTAATAAGTTACCATTTTCATGATGGTTTGAAATTACAGTCAAATTGTATTTTAAATAAAAAAAAATCTGTTAAAATCCATACTTTAGTTGACACTTTAAATATCTGAGGGTCTTTTCTCGCCCATGTGTCTTATCATACTTTATCATACTTTCATCAAATTGAAATAAATTCAAGAAATTATCTTTCACATCCCATGAGAGACATGGGATTTGCCATGTCACCAGTGTGGTCCCCGAGGCAAAGGTTGTGTTTGCGCAAACAAAAGGTGGAAGTGCTTTGTCTATGTCTAAGTCTATGTTTGTGTTGTAAACACTTTTCAGATTCCCCTGGCACCTATGCTTTGGCATGTGCATTCAGATTAAAGTCACAATAAGTAATATTTCAACGAGCTCATATTTTAGAATGACCTGGACACATCTGTAGTCAATGCTGATAGATAATCATTTCAGTAATGTTATCAATAAAATCACATCATAGAACTGATATGATCTACTAATGGAGAATGCTGGCCGGCCCGTACCTCTCTCTTTATCTACATGCCATGTTGCACCACCATGTTTCTACAGCAGTCGAAATTGGACAAATGGCTTTAAAGAGGATGCATTTAAAATTTCGGCTTTTGAAGGAGGTCTGAGGGCTGGGATTTTTTTTTTTGTTTGGAAATTTAAAAAAAAAAATGGCTAACTGTGGTTGGTTTCTCCGAATTGCCTACCCCTGCTTTAATTAGAACAAAGCACAAAAAAAAAAAGCAAACATCAGGAAGCTATGTGGATTTGTTTTGGTCTGTTTCTGTGAGTAGGCTAAATGAGTCTGTTCTTCCCTACTCTAAAACAACACTGATATTTTCCAGTTAGTCACAGAGGTTGTGACTAGTTGTTTAAAGAACACTGGCTTATAAAATAAAGTTCAAATGTAGCAACTCCTGTAGAGCAGCCAAAACGGAGTCATGAGAAGCACAGGCTGTTACTGATTTATCAGGGTGTCATCATCGCCTTATTCTGTGTTAAAATGTCATTTCAAAGGCAAAGCTCCATACATCGTTGTTGCATTTTCCTTGTGAATTAATTTCTTACTGCGGATCCATAAGAATGGGGACCCGGTTCCTCAGCTTCACTACACAATGCCTCTTGAGCTGCCACATTTCAAGAACCACCAAAGCTAATCTAAGAGAGACTACGGGTGGAAAGGCCACTGAGCATGTAGCTGCAGGTGTGATGATAGTTGAGGAGCAGAACGGTTACTCCATTAATGCAAGGGTAGACTCTGTGGTGACAGCAAGTTGCATGACAAATGGATGCTTATCATGAAAAGGAGAGTGGAGATCACAGGTGTATTCATCGGTTGCACTCAAAGACCCATTGATTCACTGATATACTGGCACACTGACCCACAGGCCCAGTGATTGCTGACACTAAAAACCCTAATCCCTCACTCCATTTGCAATCCCACAGATCTCCCGGGCCGATGGGTTACACTGTCAGACAGGCATGTCCCTTGTTGTGTGGAGTTCCAACTGGCAAGATTATTTAATTGCATGCCTGTGCTTTAGGCAGTTGGCACGGTGAACCAGTGCAATGTGCAAAACACAGTCTCAAGTCTCGATGAAGAGATTGTGTGCAAGATGTTTAAGAAGACGACCTGAGGGTTGCCTTTTTTGTCCACCTCATCTATGTCTTTTGATAAGGCATAAAACATATAAAGCACATTAAAGATATGTATATGGTTGGCTGGTTAGTGTGTTTACAGCCTTGTACAAGCCATTTCAAATAACCAAAGGATCAGCACAGGATGATCTTGTTACGACAGACCCAGTTACCTGATATATCCCCACGTGGGACATCAGAACGGCTTTACTTCAGAACAAAACAAAAGGGAAGTCAAGGATCCAGATATAGGCTAGGTTTGTTATGTAATAACTATAACTAGCCTTTGTCCTGGTCGCGACTAGACAAAATGCCCAGTTGGGTGGTTGTCGGGGAACATTGAGGGGACACTAAGGGGTACATGTGTGTAGCCTGATTGGTTTTGAAAGACATGCAACATGTAATTCAGAATCATAATAACATTTCCACATAGCATTGTTTAGTTATTCAAATTACTAATACAAACCTTTATATATAAATACATTAGGCTAAAATGGGCCATGCTTTAAACAAGTTACAATGCTCTAAGTTTTGAGCTAAGACCTAAGCTATGTGAAGTACGCAATTTCCCTCAGGGATCAATAAAGTATGTCTGTCTGTCTGTCTGTCTGTCTGTAATCTGCAATCATTCTAATATTATATTATTCTATCTTTGTATTCACAAACATAACATACAGAAAAATATATATTAAATTCTATCAATCAATCTGGTGTCCAACGACAAAGCACACTTGTTAATGAAATCTATGTTAACTTCATTTTCAATGCCTTTTAACTTCGGGAGGCATGCACTTGGTGGCAGGGTCCAATAAGTAAGCCATCAGTCGCACAAATGATGATATGAGGATATGAAAAGGATATCCTAGTTCCAAACTATTTTTTAGACCTCACCACATATTCCATGATTAGATGTAAGACACACCTGTATAGCTCCAGCCGAAAGACCCCCTGAAGTATTTTTGCAACTTTTTTGTCATCAGTGACTAATTACTGGAAATATGAATCAAACCAGACAAACACGAGATAACACATTATTCGTCATGATTCTCATATCCTGACAAACACAAGGTCCACATTATGACTTAAGCAACGCCCTATGAGCACTGGTGAGTCATGAATGTCTGGAAAGCTTGACCGGCTAAACATTGAACATCTTCACAGTTAAGCGAGCCAATGACGAGGCTTTCAAGTCCCTGGGAAACAAAACATAAATCTGCCTGTCAAAATGATATTAACAAAACACACGTCAAACATGCCCCAACCAGGAGTGAATCCTGTATTGAGTCAAAGATAAAGCTATGGTACATGTGGCAACATGTCCTTACCTTCGAGACTATAGGCGTGTGAGTGCATGATCATTATGACAACAAGTTATGACCTATGGCACCATTGCTCTCGCAAATTAAATGGAAAAGCAGGGAGTGAAATTGGCAAATGTATGATCCAAAGGATGTAAGCAATAACTCAAGCTATATGATTATTGTATGCCTCGGGTATTGGCTCATTCAATTTGGCACAGCCCCTTTTAAAATTTGTTAGGAAGTTTTAAATGGGCATATTTGCCCTCAACTGTTCTGCCTTCAAGTCATTTCTTCAAATGTTTTCAGTTCACGACTGAATGTTGTAACCATCTTTTAGAAAGGGAAATACACAACCTATGCAACTAAATGTGAGCCTTCGTGTACTGACTTGAGCGGGGTTAATTCCTACTGGCAATGGGTGTCACACTGTCTGCTTCCACTGCTTAGTCATTTAGCAACTTAAAATACAGAGACAGGTCTTTAAGGACCAGCTAGGGTTGAGGCATCTTGCCCAAGGATGCCAGGTAGACTTTGGACATTGGAGATCAAACCCAGTAGCCCTTACCTGTGGATTGGAATCAAATTCCTTATCCCCTTCACTATCGGATCCTATCACTATCCTCTAATATTAGCTTTACGAGCAAAATATTTGCTTTCAGTCTGCAACAAATGCTGAAAAGACTAAACATGGACTTCTGGTCTTAATGCAGCTTTTATGTGAAGGAAGTTAATGAAGATTTGTCAAACTCAGACGATTTCCTGACCATATTTTCTCACTGTCACTGATTGAGTCTGATTCTACTTTTTATGGCATTTGATTTCACCATGGGTGTAGTTTGATGTGATTTTAATAATCTTCACACAAGGAGAGCAATCAACAAATGCTCTTACAATAACTATTAAAACCAGCTAGACATTTAGCAGTGTGACGCAATATGTCACGCACCTATTTGTGACGACGGCCACAGGATTAGAGAGCATACTTAGTTGCGGCCAATCGTGCCCTGGTCAACTCTAGCTTTGAACAGTGGTGCATTGTGGAACACTCACTGGCAGTGTTTCTGGATTTTGATTGTGTACCCCTCGCTGCCTGATTGGTCTGGAACAACTTGTCAGATGCATAGCTAATATCTGGGTCCCTCGCTGCCAGAACAGACCAAATTGGCCAGGTTGTTTTCTCTTCAAATGACCCATTCCTCGGTAGCTTTATCGAGATCATGGCCATGTGCATTCTGGCTGCTACCCTGGCAAAAACTATTCTGAGATAGAGCCCCTGTGTTGTTGTCATATGGGAATGAAACTCATGATTCAAGCTGCAGGAAATGAGGGAACAAGTGAACCAAATTGTCTGCGCTATATTGGAAACAAAACACAAGCTTCCAATGTACTGCCATGCATCTGATAGTGGTCCGGCAGCAGCACTGTCTTGTCCAAAGAAGCATGTTTCTAAATCCGACGGGCTCGGAGTATCAAGAGCAAGGCAAGGTACTGCGTGACACTCTCACTCCTGCTGCGGCAAACATTTCCTAGTGGCCGACTTCCGATATTGACGTGCGGTCACCAAGGCTCGACAAATTCCGATTAAAGCTAAATTCACCGTTCTGCGCACAGCATGTTTGCGAAGATCAAAGTCAGATCTTTGCAGAGCTGCATGCACGTATACTTCCATGTCACATTAAAATGCACACAAAGAGTGCACCCAGCATTTGTAACCCCAAATGTTCATGTACCAATCGGGAATCCGGTCACCGAATCACGAGAGCAAGTCTGCTCCATTGAAAGGTTGTTGCTAAAAGAAACATGTCCATGTGAAAAAGATCATTCAAATGCCCGGCAGTCCAAAACAAAACACTGCACCTGTACCTCTCTCAACCAATCAGCGGGCCCTTGACGCGAACCCCTTTAGAGAAGGGACATGTGTTTCTAAGCTCTTCATATGCGTAGGTCATTGAAAAGTGTGTCTACAGCCTCTGAGTAGCAACCTTCGCTTATGTTCACATCACAGAATGTGGATTTGGCCTTATCAACCAGGAAAAGTTAATAATAATGAATTGCAGTTTAACGTCCCATCAGAAAGACAGTGCCTTTCAACAGACACCGTCTGTGTCCTAAGAAATTGTCTAGAGCAGCCCTGCTTAGCTTCCAGAGAAGCCAGTCTAGCTAGGTCATAAGCCATGTTACTGGCAGTCCTAATATATCCAACTATCCACACGTGATCGTGCATGTTCCTTATTTGGAAATCCAAAAAGCAATTTAGTGCAGTGGCGTGCTGTGCAAATGGCCGGTAATTGTATCAAGCTGTCCTAGCCTCAACTTGTCTCATTCTTTTTCTATGAGCCTTCCTGTTGCAGCTTACAAACAAGTTTTTTTTTTATTAAAAACAATGGTCGGGGGTCTGGTAAAATTCTTTATTTTTCTCTGTCTTTTGTTTGGCCATTTATTTTCTTCCGACATAACATTATTAACAATTATTTGTGTTACATATATTAAATACGACACATTTTATTGAAATTCTTAGGTGGTTTCCATTACTAATGTTCTTGGCTGCAACACATTTCCCCTTCTTTCAAAGTGTTTGTTGAAGTTCCACACCGTTTCTATTAAATAGTGGTCAAATAGCTACTAACATCATAGGTTATTGGTCGTAACAACGGTATTGACCTGGGCTATCGATTTGTCCTCGAAGGCTAGCGCTTTGCAAGAAGTCAAGTGAAGAAGTGAAGAAGTGAAACGCAGACTGTGGACAGGCGCTCACAGACTTCAAAATGAGGCTGCACACCAAACGGCAGGCTCTTGCGGAACGGCTCATGGAATTAACGCCAGAGACCTTGTTGTTTCACCTTAACGCTCACTTGTATTCTCGGCTCTTACCACATACAATTTTCCCGGCAGACCTAATTCTCTTAGAGCAGTGGTTCTCAACCTTTTTTCAGTGATGTACCCCCTGTGAAATATTTTTTCAGCCAAGTACCCCCTAACCA
>JAOPUH010000025.1:11184180-11194991 GCA_027123175.1 Urophycis cirrata
CATGTGCGTATGTGTGTGTGTGTGTGTGTGTGTGTGTGTGTGTGTGTGTGTGTGTGTGTGTGTGTGTGTGTGTGTGTATCACCACCTGCGCCCTTCCCAGTGCCATCTGACCGGTAAACATGCAAACCTACAATTATGGTTCTCATTGAAATTCGCTCTCTTGCCTAAATGTCATATGCATTGTATCGTGAGGGCCACATAGTCTCATTCCGCACAGCACAAAGGGGTATCCAAGGACAAGCAGAGGGGAATATAAATACCTCATCATAGTCCACTTAACCGGCATCGCCTCGTGTTTCAGAGATCGGCAAAGCACAGAAAAACGGACGGACGACGCAGTGTCAAGTGAGGGGAGATTCACAATGAGAGGCGGCGGTGAAAGATCAGAGAGACAGAGGAAGAGAGCGAAGTAGACAGCAGACAGTGTGACTCGCATCCGAGTTCATTGATTGAGCCGATTGATCAGCAGGCCAGTTTGCGTTCCATCGGTCATTATCGTGGGTCTAACAAGCAGAGGTGACACATTTGCTCAGAACACTTTTTTTATGCACACACATGCCTCACAATAGAGAATATGCTCAACTACATGAAAAACCATAATATATGGAAAACAACACAGTGTCTTCCGTTTGTCTGCTCACATCCCACAACTAGCTAATTCACCTACAACAATTCACACGCAACAATGCATCTCCATTTCCCTCTTTGGCCACCACAATAGGAGAAGAGGTTGAATGAAGAGGTGCTGTGGAACCATGTAGTCCACCCTGCATTAAAAGGGTGGACTAGGGGGTCAATGTCGTCAACGTCGACATGGAGAGTTTTGCATTTGTACTCGGCTACGAATAAACAAGCGGTGACAACCATTTTGGGGAAATGCGAGACCTAAATTAGGGCAAATACATGCAAATCAGCGAAACAAAACGCATATTTGCAACGTCGGGGGGGGGGGGGCATGTTTTTCATGGCACGTCGCCAAGCGTATAGATCCTTGCCACATAGGCATCATTCCAGGACAAAAACAGGTGTCACTCAGCGCACTAATTATGATTCTGCTGTTTTTAACCAAGCGGACCGAGGCTGGCTCACTAAAGCAGCGGGGACAACGCGCACCCAGGGCCACGTGCCCGGCTACGCGACAGAAGCAGACCCAGATCATTTGTGTTCTGAGCGACACTAACGGTGACACCTCTGTGAAAGGGGTCTATTTCTTAATTTCCACTGAGACCAATTACGGGCCCGATCAGTATAAGTATTAGCTGCTACTAACCATCAATCAAATAGTGTCCCAAATACTGAAACGGATGGGTGCATTGGTGAGTGGTAGTTGAACCTGGTATCAGAACAATATCTGAAACAGCCATTACTGTTGGTATCATGTCGGTGTATCTTTCTTCGTGTGCTCAAACCGGCCCCGGCTGCGATCGACCAGGACTCTGTCGCAGTGCAGATTCTAAACTACTGCATTTTGTTTCTCTAAGTCTTGCAGTGATAGCAACGTGGACATATCAAGCGTTGGACACAGCAACATAAGTCTGGAATTACGTGAGTTTGAGTTTGAAGTTGAAAGCCAGCGCCTTGGTCTTCAAAAAGTAGTCAAGGCAAGTATAAAGTGAAGGAGCTACTTCAAAGGTTTTTCATCCTACCGCACGCTACATCCCCAACACATGCATATGTGCATTTACATATAAAAGACCTAAGGTTCTTTTAAATTGAAAAGACAAATTGGGAGCCAGCAGTAAGCTGCTTTAAGTGAGGACAGGATTTGTGAAAATCACGTAAAAATATGACAAATGTGCCATTTTCATAAGTAAACAAAAGGTGTAGCAATTCCATTCTGACGTCAGTGACAAAGACACGTTTGTGATCAAATCGATTGTTCCCCTTCAACATAATAAGAAGTATATTTTTCATCTAAAGTCATTGATTATTGTCTAATCTTAAGTTGAATCTGTGAACCGGGTGAAATTTGAAATATTACGTACACTATCAGTGCACGACCCTGGAGATATTTGTGGCTATAGAAGCAACAGTGTAGATATGCATTATTGCATCATTAAATGATTCAAAAGAACCATGAGCCTTTCATAATCTAGTGACAGGTTTTATTAAAGACACGTGACGGGTGGAGTGTAACAGCAAGCACTGGTCTCTCTCTCTCTCGCTCTCTCTCTCTCTCTGTATTAGACATATGCCTCAAGCCAAACCAGCCTTTCATCCTTCTATGCAATATTAATGAAGAGACTGGAGAGAGACACTGAAAGAAACACAGATTCCCAGTGTGACATTCCCTGTGTGTGTGTGTGTGTGTGTGTGTGTGTGTGTGTGTGTGTGTGTGTGTGTGCGTGCGTGCATACGTGCGTGTGTGTGTGTGTGTGTGCGTGTGTGTGTGTGTGTGTGTGCATGTGTGTCTATCTCTGGCTGTGTATGAACTGATGTGTAACTCCTCATTGGGTCAAGTGATTGGCTTTGTATGTAGCCTATATGGTACGTCATAATTTCAAGGGAAGATAACTTTTTGTTCACAAAACAATCACCACGGCGGCCAACCCATACAAACCCCAAGTTAAAGTCCTGAATGTCCATTGTATGACACACAACACCTGCTTAGCCACTAGGCCTCAGCAATGAAACACTTTATCACCCAACACCACTTTCACTATTGTATGTTGTGTTACTGATGGACGACCTTTCTAAAACAAAGACAGAGAAGATGGAGCTATGATGCCCTTCAAGAGGTCATTACTTTACCCCCGAGGCAATGTAAGAAATCACACATTACACTTCAACGAAACGATCAGCGGAATATGCTGATACACCACGTCAGGTGGCGCTTCAGTCTCAGCCTGCCTGCTGTGAGAGAGCAGCTGTCCCGTTGGCCAAAACAAAAACCTCACGACAAACCAGACTCGTGTCCTCATCGCCACTGCGGCGGAGGCCCGCTGCTGCTGCTGTTGCTGCTGCTTTGCCAACAGGAGCGCCGGCCGCACATTGACGTTCCTAATGAAGAGCGCGGGATTGATCCGGCGGGGAGTGAGAGAGAGAGAGCGAGAGAGAGAGAGAGAGAGAGAGACGAGGGCGAGGGCAAGCTGTCACAAACTATCAGGCCTGTCAGAGGGCCTGGCTGGCGAACGCTGCACATCCGAGTCTGCAGCGCCGCGGGGGGGAAACAGTGGAGAAGGTCCGAGCCTCCGGAGCCTTCGTCCAGAGGCGAGGCAATACCGCACACACACACACACACACGCATGCACGCACGCACACACGCACGTGGCGTCACGGGACCACAAGGGACAGATACCGGTTGTACATAAAGGAAACCAAACAATAGTGAATGTTTGACATCAAAGGGCTATTATGTCTATTATACCCCCCATCCTGGTAACACAGTGAATGCCATGCATTCAAGGTGAATGTGGGGTGACTGTGCGGTGGATGTTGGCATATTATACGACACGATGTGTCAAGTGATATGTATAAAATATGTTGCCATTCGTTTCTAATATGTAGGCCCAATTGGCAGCAGCCAGGTTCAGCATGCTAATCATCTTCATGCATTCAGGAATGAGAGGAATGCAAAAATGCAAGTGTTTTGGGGAAATTCATGTTTTTGGTGTTTGAATATATGTTAATGACATCTTAAAATATGCCTTGTCTACTTTAACCCTAATTTAAAAAAAATATTGAACCAAAATGTGTTTTTAATGCAACGTGTCAGGAAGGTTAACACTTGTAATGGAAACATAAAATGTCATGCAAGCATCAACTGCACTGTGGACAACATCGTGTAATGATGCATGTCTCTGTGGTTCGCTGTGTTTTCTCACTCACACGGTTCACACACCCACACACACACCCACACACACACACGCACGCACACCCACACACACACACACACACACACACACACGCACACACGCACCCAGCTGGCTCTGCATCCCGTTTACACGGTATGAGCTGACCCCCCTAATGAGTAACATACACACAGCGAAACACTAGACTCCACTGCACCAATCGCTCCGTGACATGGTGTCCACTGCATCAGTGTCCACTGCACAGTAGTAATCAGAGCTAACGCCAACACAGCGCATGGTACACGGCACGTTTAATCAGGCAAGTTGCAGCCGTCATCGGGGACTAATCTCTGAAAGCTGGGGTCAAATATGAGCGAGTGCAGGCAGGACTCACGGGGAGAAAATCTCTGGATTTTCTAAGGCTTTGAGAAAGGTTATGAAACAGTGGAAAATGCAATGCCTCAAATGTGTGTTTTTTATGATTATATTCAAATCGATGTTAAAGTATGCATGCAGTGGCAAATAAAACATGCAAATATGCCTGTGCAGAGATAGGCCTTCATTGCCTCCCTGTTTTCTGAAGTTTATGATTATTTAGTATAGGCCAGGTCCGTAATATTGTTCATCTGTGTGACCCGTCACAGAGGAGTAATGAGATAAGTGTGATTAGAACGTTTCTCAGTACTATGGTATTGAGAAATGTCTGAGCATCAGCATCAAATGTAGTATTTACTCAACAGGAAACTCATCAGCGCACACAGAAACATCAACCCATCTGCAAAACCAATGGTTACCGGCAAACTAGAGAGACCAGAAGTTAGTCTTTCAGGAAACTGAAGGAAGTAGGCCTAGTCTTACCCATGAGTCTTATTTGACTCATGCACCATTGAGGTAGAACTTTAGACATGTAGAAATTCTGTAATCTCTTTGACATGCAATCTACAACAAACACTACATGAAAGAATAGCCTTGTATTTTTGATTCCTAGGGCTAGTCTACAACTTTCCCCAGTTGTTTATTATCACTAGGTTGTACAGCACTACAACTTTATTTGGAGCAATTGCATTATGCTTTGATTGTGTTCAGCCTCACTTGGAAGTCGCTCTGGACAGAAGCGTTTGCTAAATGACTTAATGTCAACTGCGATGTGGTTAAAAACAACAACAACAACATCAACAATAACCGGCAAGTCTTTCGAAGGCTCTGAGCTGAATGCATCCACGGGATGGAGCCTCCAATACACAGCCTACATACACGTACCTTAACGCTACACATTACAAAACATGTATTGTTACATCAGTAGTAATACGCGAATACATTTAGTAGTGATACACGAATTACTACAGTAGTAGTTGGAAGTGTTTTTAAAGTAATATTTATTTTTTAATATATGTTTGGACGTAACATTTGGATGCTCTATGACAATGGCTTGTTTATTAATTCTGTCCAAAGCTGATTTATAATCTTCCTTTCCTAATGCAAATTCACTTGGCATCCGACTTGTGTGGAATATTTATGTACGGCGGCATCAAACAAATGCTGTTGACGATCATCCTAAATTAGTTCAAATGGTTTTAGTTGAGAGAGCGAGAATAGGGTGAAAAGTAGGCTCACCTTTACATCAGGGTGATGATGCTGGTCACGAAACGCGCGCAGCGACCGCTCGTTCAGGACATCCGTGAAACGGCCGATCTAGAGCAGAAACAGCACCTCTATCATTTCAGGGGGGGAAAAAACATTAACTTAATTAACTGTTCCTAGTGCACTTAAACTACTTTACTTCAAATTCTGCAAACGCGTTGGCAAGTCAACTGAATTAAAAAAAAAAAGCTTGCGCCTGGTTGATTTCAGTTGGTTTCAAATTGGTTAAAAGGTGCCATATGGTTAAATATTGGGCCAACCAGAGTCGAAGACGATCTCCGCTGGGGTGCGCACAGTTATTGTAATAACGAGGAGCAGGAGTGTTCTACTTCGTTTCATAGAATCGCAACCGATCTGCCCCGCCCGCCGTTGCTATACTGAAACTGTCAGCAAGGGTATCTTTAAATTGCTGCCGGTGACGTACACGAATAAACCGCTGGGCGTCGTAGTCCAATGCAGGTCTAGACAACATTGCTCCGTACGTATTGGATTTTGTAAAAAACTACAATTTCGCCATATGTAATCAATTGAACATTGCTTGCATCAGCGCATGGAAACGGCACTCGCCGACAAAGTTAGTAGCTGACAGGAACTGTTACACCTATTGTTGGACCACCTTTAAGCCAGTTTTTATCCGAAATCCTGTTCCTGCCGGCTCAATGAAGCTCTATATAAGTGAAGGCAACCCACATTGCCTAAAAGTAATAGCTTCTCTAGAACTGACTCAAGTACAATGTGACGTCCAATGTGTCAACCACGAAGGTAAGAAGCACGGCTACATGAATGGAATAATTAGTTGTGTGTTGTTGCCATTATTCTGTTCCACAGTCATGAATACGGTCTGTCTTCACAAGTCGATAATAAGTGCAATTGGGATAATTCACTGCGTAACTGGCGTTATTTTGCCTGTAAACTAATTAGTCACTTGTAACACATCTATGATCACACACACCATTGACATGGAGAAATCAGTTGTGGCGATGCGATGACAAGTATTGTGGCCGTCGCACCTCAGAAGCAGCTAGAAAAGAAGAGACAGCCAGGTATTTTGTTCAAAATGATGTATACTCTGGACTACTAGAAAACAGTGATGCAATCTAACAACCTTTTGGGTAATTCACTACGTCTCCAGCGAATACATTGACTATGTTGGCGGACACCAGGATTTGCAAACGTTTGAAAATAACTTGGAGGTCGCTGGTGTCATGGGTTAGGGTTGGGAATGCTGTCACACCCTACCAATCCCTAACAGGTTTTCTTGACTAGCTGTGTGGCATCGGTGATTGGATACTAATGTGTCACGCTAGACTGACGTGGGAGTACTATGGATCACACTTGTAGTTGTAGCTATCAGAATCCCAGAGACTCATTTAGTACCAGGTATGGATAGGATATAACTGTTCTATGTAGCATTCCAATCAGATTCTAGGTCCATGCCTTCAAAAGTGTATTGGTCATCTTGTCCCAGTTTGCCAAAACACCTTAGCCCGGCCACATCCACCTTTTTCAAATATTTGAATTGACACCTGAACAACTTATGTTGTGTTTTATATTGTGTGTGTGTGTGTGTGTGTGTGTGTGGTTATGCATTTGCTATTGTTGTTTTTTTCCACTGTACACATTGATGTTTTGATAGAACCTGTTGCATCACAAATCTTGCTTGTTTCAAAGGTATGCGAGGTTATTGCTCTGCAAAAATAAAATGCAGTATCTGCCTGCGTAGTTTTGTTTGCACAGAAGGGCTTTAACTCATTTTAGTCTTACTGGTCAGATGGATAATGTCTCACTCCCTAACCTTCCACTATCTATTTTGGATAATCATTTAGCTGGACGTTGGGTTCACAAACATTTCACACAGAGGGTAAGGAAGGAATATTCACACAAAGGACATATTGAAAGAACAGTGAGCCCACACTGTGAGTTATTGTAGCTCAACAGAGAGTGCTTGGTCTGCTCAGTCTGCTCATATCGCATGTCCATCCTCAGCTGGGTTGTGTTGGTCTCATCTAAGACCAGGATCACATCTCGAGTCAGCCGTCACCATCTGGCATGTGGATCAATGGCACCGACGGAGGGCAAAACCAAGGCCATGTGTAGAGTTAAAACGATGATGAAATATGTGGATTAGCAAAATCTTCTTGTGTCTTAGTGTTGAATCCTGATTGCTTTCTCGATAACATTGCATGCAGTGACATTACTTTAAAGTATTTACAGGCAATACCATGTCTCGTCGTACTGCAATTCAAAATTGGCATTTCTTTCTTTGTTCACTATTTGTTAATTTAAATGAAAGAAGTCTCACGATGACTTCTGACTGAGGACGGACGGACGAGGTGCATTATTTTACTTGCATTTTTGAAAAGGCGAAATGTGAGCACACGTTAGGTTCTATGTTGTATGTCTTGAATATCTATGACTTTATTTTAAAGATGGGGTTGCTACAAAACTCCTCTTGTCCATCCAGCGGTCACTCTTTGAGCGGTCACTCCTCGTTGAGCCACGAAGCTGCCGCAGCACGACAACGGGCCGCGGCATCGGTCAAACCCATGGACTTGGTGTGATCATTCTGTGTTTCGTTGCATGTCTCCTCAGAGAGAGTGGTGCCCTTCCTCAGCCGTCCTGCTCTGCCAGCGCTGCTCCTGCCTAGCGGAGGTCACCTCTTCAGCTCCAACACCATCTGCCAGTCAGTAGTCACCCAGCCACAGCGCAACTCTCCCAAGACACTTATACTTCCTGTTTTGTTGCATCTTGTGTCCTTGTTGGTTGTTATAGATTAAGGTAGCATATGGCGTTGTAGCAAATATGTATCTGACGGCTTGACAGGAGAATTCTCAAGGCCAGCCCAGTCTGAACTGGTTATACCACATCGAGGTTGACGCTACTGCGAGTATTATCAAGTGTGTTGTACCACAATTAAGGTGGTAACTCTTTTATTCTCCTCTGTAGGTACTTGTTTGAAACAACTGGACAGAAACCCAACGCCCTCATCACCCAGTGGCTCGAATGGGAGTCCACCGAACTCCAGGTAGGGCTTGTTGCAGACCAGTTGGACCCGGCATACAGTCGGGCACAGGAAGGCCCATACCCTCCTCCTGCTTGCACGCTGTCGGGTTTGCTGAAATGTTAAACCAGTTTTTTCCATATTTGATGTTTGAGCTGAAGAGATTCTGAAGAGATTCCATCACTCCTCGTCGACCATCTCTCTGTGTGATGTGTGTGTGTGTGCAGCCCGGGCTGCTGCAGGCCCTCCATATGGCAGTATCGCAAGGCAACGCAACAGAGGCCCCCAAGAGCCTCCAGAGGCCCCTCCACTATCTGGACCAATGCCTGAGCCAGGGGACCGCGCCATATCTAACCGGGGTAAACCGTGACACACTGACACGGCCCTGCATGCGTGCGTGCGTGTGTGTGTGTATATCAGTACACACCGTTGAAATGCAATATTTGGAATATAAGGATGATGTGATTATTGAATCCCCCCCCCCATGACTAGCTTGTGCATATTCCTATCAGCCAGCCTCATAGTTTGCGTGGCGTACCGTTCCCGGGTCAAAAAATTCATGATACACTTTTGGAAATGAACGCCGCTATCTCGGCCTCCCAGGGGCTCTCTGGCAGCGTTTTGTTTCCCTCAGCATAGGCTGCATATATAACTTGCTTAACTCTTCCCCCCCCCCCCCCTTACTGCGGCTCCCTGTGGTATTTCAAATGTGTTTTTTGGATAGACACACTGGTGCCTTTTTCTAAAAGGATATTTGTATCAATTGTGATGAGGAGCACATTTATGTCAATACAATTTGTTTATTCGCAGAGATGTCGTGTTGTTTTCCTAGGACGCTCTCTCTGTGGTTGACGTTGTGCTCTGGGGCGCTTTGCATCCTCTTCTGTCAGACTCCAGGGTCGCTCTCGGTGAGTGGGCCCTTCTATGATTACAAACCGGTGTCAAAATAAGTCGGAAAAATGTCCCATGCATCATTTTGTATCTGGAAAATATTCGAGATATATATATATATTTATTTTTGTAATGTTTTTTTTTAACATTTTCTCCCTTTTCTTCCACTTGTGATCGGTCTGCCCTCTCCATCCTTTGCAACGCTCCCTCGCGCCTCCAGGTGAGTCCAGGTCCGTGCGGGCGTGGTTCGAGCGGCTGGCGGGCGAGAAGGCGTGCCAGGCCGCAGCTCAGAGGGTTCTGTGTGGGAAAGGCCTGGAGGCCCTGAAGAGCTTCATGCAGAGGCAGCCCGCGGCCCACTCCTCCGGCCAGCGCAGAGACGCCCAGTCGTGCAACAGCAGCCCATCGGAGGTAGCAGCCCGGTTACGGCGGTGGGGTGGGGGGGGGTTTCTCCATTGGGCGTGCTGCACGCAACTCCATTATTTAGTTTGGATTTTGGAAATATGGCCGAGTGGTTTTTAGCTCACCGCGTACTTCAGGAGGACATGGTCAGTGAAAAGAACACAAAAATGGTTTTATTTCTATTTAGAGCGTCCGGCTGCTCTAAATAGTTAAATGCAAGGGGCTTCAGGAGGAAGGGGGGTTTCATGTGAAGAAGATGGTGTCTCAGGGCAAGATTGAGCGTAACTCAACTAAAGCTAAATTAAATATCCCTATTAGGCTATAGAACATGCTGTATATAGGGATTACATCAGAGTTACGCGATCCCTTTTATTCTCCTTCCTGTGGAGGCACTTCTAGACAAGACAGCTGTTGAGGATGTGTGGCGTATGCCACCTTTTGGAACAGTTTCCCGGATACATCCTGTGATAAAGTTGTTAATGTGTTCTGTTGTGTGGTCAAACGGTCAGGAGTGGAAGAAGGGGTCCTGGATCTTAGGATCTGAAATAATTATGTTAATTATGTTAATAAGGATCATGAATATAAATAAAGCAGTAAGATGGTATCCCCTCAAAATGAGTGAATGAAAATGAATACGATGCATGACGCCTACTGACAAACATGCGAGTCGCCCCATTGCCGAAGGCCGCAAGAAAAAGGTCATTGTTTTGAATGCAACGTGTCTCCAAGGGCGAGGAAGCGGAGCGTGTGGTCTCTGAAGAGGAGATGGAGTCTGCCGCCCTGACCTGGAGCAAAGGCCTGCCCGCCTGCCCAGAGGCTGCGGAGAGACAGCACCCCATGTAAGCAGGAAACACACTCCTGTGTCATCAACATATTGTGTCACGCTTCCGACGGGTCACCTGCCGTGACCCACTAATGTTTGACAGCCGTCCGGAGACGAATCTTGGCTACTTGGCAAAAACATCACTGTGTGTGTCTGGGTCTGTGTGTGTCTGTCTGTCTGTGTGTGTCTGTGTGTGTCTGTCTGTTTGTGTGTGTGTGTGTGTGTGTGTGTGTGTGTGTGTGTGTGTGTGTGTGTGTGTGTGTGT
>JAOPUH010000025.1:11208679-11219152 GCA_027123175.1 Urophycis cirrata
CTCTCTCTCTCTCTCTCTCTCTCTCTCTCTCTCTCTCTCTCTCTCTCTCTCTCTCTCTCTCTCTCTCTCTCCTCACAAATTGTACCGACAGCTGCTTTAATGAGAAGGTAGGGGTCAAGCATCTATAGGTTGCCCTCATTGTACAGCCCCCTCATCGGGGTTCAAACACTCTACCGGTAATCTAAAATGGAGGACAGTCTAGTGATTAGTGTTTAACCCTCGGCTGGCCCTCTGCTGACCGAGCAACGCTCTGCATTCATTGAGTGTGTTGATGTTTGTGCACTCGCACACTCGCGTAACTTACACATCAACAGCTCCTGCCCTGTGTACACCCACGCACAGAATGCACACTGCATAATGGCCTGTATACCATTTTAACCAGAATGACCCAAGAACATGCAACAAATATGTGTTGCTCTGTGTATACCGACGCATTTATATGCAATTTATACACACACGCACACCACAAACGCACATGCGCATTCCCGCGGACACACACTACACACGCACACACTACACACACACACACGCGCATGCAGGCACACACACACACACACACACACACACACACACACACACACACGCGGTAGCCGAGCAGGTGTATTTGTGGCTCAGCCTTGTTGCAGTAGGTTAACCCAGAGCCACTTGTCACTTGGGGCCAGATTGCCAGGGTTCGGATGGTTTGGATGTGTTGCTCCCCAGCAGCCTGCCATGTCGACTGACAGCAGCTCAGGAAAGACGAGGGAGATGAGGAGAGAGCTCTCCTGTCGTCTCTCCGCCCGCCGCGCGCTGATGTGTTTGTCCACAAGTTCAAATCACAGCATTAATCAGCGCTTCATCTTGCCCTTGGTGTGTGTGCACGGCGTCCGTGTCCGACCTCTGACAGACACACACACGGACCGCTGATTGAAGATCAGCAAATTCCCAATAATTGCGTGAGCCCTCCCGCCGCCGTTTACGATCGCGGTTCTGCAGGGCAACATTTTAAGGTTTTTTTTTTTTTTTTCCCGCGTATCGCGAGTCACGCCGGCCACAGATTCGAGAACGTCGTGCAACTTTTTTGATGCGCTCTCGCAGTCATCGCTGGTGATAATCCTCCCGCTGCAGGTCAGTCCGTTGTTCCAGAAGCTGGAGGCGGACCAGATCGAGGCTTTGAAGAAGAGATTTGGCGGACAGCAGGTACATGATGCTCATGGGGAGTAATGGTGCTGTGCTTGAGCTCAGTCAGGTCTTTTTCTTCTTTATAAATAATTAAGATAAAGAAAAATACTTGGAACAAAAAAAAAAAAAAAAAAAATGTGTACACTGCTACGACCGAAGAATGTCCTCTTGAGCCACTGCGGTCAAATTGAGTGAATGAAAATTGACCGTCTCTCCTCTCATATTTTCACCTTCTCCCTAACCTGTCTTGCTTTTTAGCCGGAGGACGAGCCACCCGTTAAGAAGGTAGCCAGGCCCGAGCGTGTGTGTGTGTGTGTGTGTGTGTCTGTGTCTGTGTCTGTGTGTGTGTGTGTGTGTGTGTGTGTGTGTGCGTGTGCGTGCGCGTGTGCGTGTGTGTCTCGCATGAACACCACTCACGCCCGGGTGTCACTGTAGTGCAACCGTTAGTCGTGCACTTTTCACCAGATGGACCTGTCACCGTAGTGCAACCGTTAGTCGTGCACTTTTCACCAGATGAGCCAGACCGACGTCAGCACTTCATCTCACACCGTGTTTGTTTTTAACCCCTCGTCGTCGTCTCCAGTGTGCTTCAATTCCGACGCGCATGTGTTGATTAAAATATGACATTATTTCATCACGCATGTCGTTAGCCTCTCATTCGTGGTGATGTGATTGTGCATTTTGTTTCATTTTTTTGTTTTTTTTTTGCAGGTCCAGGCGGCGGCCAAAAACCCAGCGGCTGCCGCTCCAGCGCCGGCTCCCGTCGCCGCTAACGAGAGCGCGGGCGGCGGCGCCGACCCGGAGAAAGCCCAGCGGCTGACGCAGGCCGTGGCCGAGCAGGTGAGGCACGCCACCCTGATCCTACACCCCCCCCCCCCCCCACCTTCCCGGTGCCGGTCGGCGGCTCTGCGGTGGGATCACGGTGATTCACATAACACACACAATAGAATAACGGCAAACCAGCCAGTGCTTTTCCCGAGCCCACACCTTCACACACAGACACATTCATTCACACACCGCCGACGGTGTCAGCCATGCAAGGCAGCAGCCAGCTCGACGGGAGCCGTCGGCCCGTTAAAGCAGGGGCCGGAACCAGCGACCTTCCGTCTGCCAGAGAGCCACAACTGTGCCTTCTGAGCCACCGTCGCCCGTAGACCTCCTGGTTCCTCCCAATTATTCACTTAAGTTTGTTAGAACTGGGGTGAATGATGATACCTTCTTTGATTGGGTTTCTTGAGGGTGGATTCATGGAGCGTGTGACTGCTTGATGTATGGTTTGGTGTCCACCGGCTTGGTTATTTTAGTCACTAACAACACTCAGGGCCGATTGGCCGGTCAGTATAAAATCTAGTCTCGATTGACCCAGACCGCCTTGACGCAGAACAATTAACGTAGAGTCACATTTTTCTTTTTTTTTTTCCATTCGTTGAGATTTGCGGAATGAGGAATTATTTTGCAATTGGGATTAAAAAAAATAAAAAATGTGCGCTACCTTCTGCGATACACGTCTCGATTCATGAATTGTATTGTGTGATTGAAAGTGAAGGAAGTCACTGACTCAGTCTCAGACTACTTACTACCACTTAGTACTTAAGTGGTACTTGGTAGTACTACTGCTACTACTACTACTATTAGTGTCCACCGCCGTTAGTAATGTTGTAGAACAAAAAGTGTGTGTGTGTGTGTGTGCGTGTGTGCGTGTGTACGTGCGTGCGTGCGTGCGTGCGTGCGTGCGTGTGTGTGTGCGCGCGCGGGTGTGTGTGCGTGTGTGTCTGTGCGCTTATCTTTTTTAATAACAATGGCTCTCCTGCGGCGTCCACTGCGGCGTGTAAAATATTTAATCCCGACACGTCGTCGTCGTCCCCCCACCCCCACCCCCACCCCCCCGGCAGGGCGACAAGGTGCGGGCCCTGAAGGCCCAGAAGGCGGAGAAGGCAGCGGTGACGGCGGAGGTGAACAAGCTCTTGGACCTGAAGAAACAGCTGGCGCTGGCCGAGGGGAAGAGCCCTGAGCCCGCCCCTCAGAAGGGCAAGAAGAAGTAAAAAAAAAACCCGACCCGGAGGTTAGTCGACCGCGGGATGACTCACAACACGGCTGGAGTGATCACACGAGGGAGGGAGAACAAGCTGTACACCCAGGGAGGGAGACAGACAGACAGACAGAGAGAGAGGGTGTTTTAGCTTAAGGCAAAGCCGTGACGGGGAGCGGAGACAATGTAACAGCGCTGGCACCGAGGACTCGAGAGGCGCCGGCCAGGACGGGCGAGCAGCCGGGCCAGACGCGTCTGAATGCAGCTACAGAATCGCAAGGGAAAAAAAAAAAAAAAAAAAAGATAATAAAACCTCAACCAAACAGAGTCCATTTTATACCTGCCTTTGTGAATAGGGTGGTGGCGTGTTACAGATCCAACACTATATTGTTTTTATAGAGCCATTCCCTGGACATTGTTCTTATGCCATTTGCTGAAAATAAATGCCCGCTGAAAATAGATCATTTTAAGCCTTTTGTTTTTTTGTTTCTGCGGTTGCCAAAAAAAAACGTGTGTTTTAACGTCTTAACGTATTTAATCCGCACAGGACTGCATAAACAGAAGTGTATGCAAAATGCATGCGATGCGTTTTTTTTAACAGTAAAATTGCAATCCATAAAGTATCACACAACACTAAAATATAACAATTTAATTGTTTTTATTCGAATGAAAAGATTACATGAAACCGAACTTGGCAATGGTAAAAGACATATGAAGTCAATAAAAAACACCATGCAAGTAAGGCTGCAGTTCACCATCTTAGTGACTACAAGGAATAGGTCAAGTGGATGTCGATATATTACAGCATAAGGTGTTTAAAGTAAAATTGGTTATCATACAAGATTATATAAAAATAGTAAATTGGGATTGAGTAATACACAGGATTTCTACTTCTACCTTGTATAGAAAAAGGTCAGTATAGAAAGTGTAGCTGGGCCCTAATCCGATAAAATGCACATACAGACACACAAAGGGGGTTGCTCAAAACAAAACAAAAAAATCAAAAAGTAATCTTCCACAAAAGAAACGCCTTCACTGAGTGCTTCAACTGTTCCTGAGCTCCTTAATTCTCATAATAATGGGGAAAGTAATCTCTTTGAGCCCGATTTCTAGCCCTTAAAAAACGATGAATTACAATTTATTGCAAGATGGTGGAAATGAAATGCATCCTCTCTACGTCCTCTCTACGTCCCACGTCGACTTCCGCTCCACTGCGAACACACAAGACACTAAGGCTTTTGCACCGTACTGAATTTTGCAACGCTTCAATTGGAAATTGATTGTATTCTTTCTAAATGCACTTATCAGAAACATTGCATGGTATTCCCGTCCAACTTGAACCTCTCGTTCCCTTGCATGCCGTCTTCCCCCCCCCCCTCTCTCTCTTTCTCGTTCTCTCTCGTTCTCTCTCACACACTGTTGCTATCTCGCTCTGCTTTTGCCGCAATGCTGCTGCAGCCGTTCTCTCTTTCTCCCTGCCACTTCCATCATTCCTTCCTAATATTCCTATCTCGCTCCAGTTACCTTCGTTTTGGAAAAAAAACAAAACAAAAACAAGTCTTTGGTTTCTACCTTCCTCATGTCAGAAAGATGCATTTCATGGACACCACAGAAGCACCATCACCCGTCTGCCACCGTTTCTCCCCCCCCCCACCCCCTCCACCCCCTCCACCCACCCACCCACCACCACCTGACCCCAGCACCTGCAGAACCTGGCCTACCTTGGAGAGTTCCTCGCCCTCCCCCCCTCCCCTTTCCCCTTCCCCGTCACTTCCTGGTGTTGACCAGCCGCTCTATCAGCGCCCGGCGTGTCCTCTGCACCTCCTCGCCCAGGCGCTCGATCTCCGCCTTCAGGCGCTCGTTCTGCTCCGTCAGCTCCTGCACCCTCCTCTCGTTCTCCTGCTCGCGCTCCTTCCGGCTCTTCTTGGCCGCCGCGGAGGACGGCGAGGAGGACGAAGAGGATGACATGTTGTTGTTGTTGTTGTTTGTGGCGGCGGAGGACGAAGAGGAGGAGAAGAAGCGGGGGCTGGAGGAGGAGGAGGAGGAGACGTACGCGTTGGCGGCGCCGCCGTTGCGGTCGCCGCCACCGCCGCTGCTGCTCCTTCGGCGTTTACCCAGGCGCTGAGGGGCGGCGGCGGTGGCGGGCGGCGTGTAGACGGACGGCGAGGGGGCCGGCGACGAGGGGGGCGAACCGTTGGGGGCCGGGGACTGGGGGACGGAGGAGGAGGAGGCGGAGGAGTCCTCGTCGCAGGTGGAGGAGCAGGAGGGGGAAGCGGGTACGCGGGGGAGCTCGTCTTCCTCGCTGGCGGAGGGGGAGGAGGAGGCGGGCCGCTGGGCGTGGGTCTGGCCGGGGTGTTGGTGTTGTTGGTGGTGGTGATGGTGATGGTGGTGGTGCTGGACGTGGTGGTGGTCGTTGGCGTGATGCGGGTGGTGGTACCCGCTGCCCACCACCGCGGCGCCGGAGTCCTCCACCAGCTCCACCCCGCCGTCGCTCAGCAGCTCGAAGAACTCGGGGGGCAGCAGGTCGCTGTCGCCGCCCCGCCGGCCCTCACCGGCGCCGCCAGAGCGGCGCTCCTCGGCGGCCGTGGCCGGACTCAGGCAGGAGGACGAAGAGGAGGAGGAGGAGGAAGAGGAAGAGGAGGAGGATGTGGAACCGTGGTGCAGAGGTGTGGGGGTGTGGGTCTCCTCGGTGACGCGCTGGACGCCCTCGGCCCACGTCTGGCCTCCGTCCGTCAGCCAGGTGAGGGAGCAGCTCTCCAGGACATCCAGGAACTCGGGCTCCTTCTGTGGAAACGGACAAGACACCCGAAGACACGGAATGAGGCGGCGAAGCGAGAATGCGAAATAAACCCAAAAAAATTTTGAAAATCAAAAAAAAATTTACAAAATATTAATTAAATCAAAATCCACGTCAACGGCCCAACAAAATCCTTTGTTAAACAAAACACATGGAACCACATGAACGTCTAAATTCTAAAATCATACACGATAGACAAAAGCCATGGGTGGTGGTGGCGGTGGCGGTGGCGGTGGCGGCGTTGGTTGAGGAGCGACAGGCGACCAGACTACTGACCTCGGCGTACTGCGGGGCAGAGCGCGCCAGCTTGGCCCCGCCCGCGTCGGAGCCCAGGATGTCCTGCAGGTCCTCGTACCACGCCTCCAACTCTGCACCACACAGCGGGCCCACACCGGGGGGGTATGGCGGCGGCAGGTGGAGCCACTCGGCTGTCATCTCGCCACTCAGCAGCAGTCACTCAGCTCAACGTACAGATACTCGGCCACGCGGCTCTCACTGGACCTGCAGGGCGGAGCGAACCCACACACAAAAAAAAAGGGGGGGGGGGGGGAGTGACAAATGGGAGGGCATGTTAGTTGAAGACGAATTTGGCTCCGCCTCACTGATAATTTTTTTCTTTAATTTGTTGATTAGGTGAAGGCGATCTGGTGGTTTGCTCTCCTTTGGATAATTTACAAAAGCAACTGTTTTTAAAAAGCAATGCAGGGTTGAGCAAAAGTACGGTTTATTGTGTATTCAATTTAAAATCCAAAGTGCAGAATAGTGACACTAACTGTACACGTAATGGTATTGCACAATTAAATCACAATAATAATAAAAAAAATGTAATTACAGAACGATCAAATTGAAGGAGCAATCAAAACTAAATGTTGATGTGTCCTGTGTGAATCACCTAATAATAATAATAATAATAATCATAATCAAGAATAAGGATTTTAAATAATGTATCACCTTGAGTAAGTCTTGCTTAATCAAGTCTGCCAATTTGTTGTTGAAGACAACGTGTCCCAATGAATCTAAGAGAAAGAAAATGTCTCAGTGGTTAGCCACACATTGAATTCTCGTAGTGGGAAATGTGCTGAGATTTCAGAATAAATTGATGATTTGCAGAAATACACTAAAAAGGTGTATGTATACATGGGTACATACAACTGACAGTTTAGCATTTTATACGAATATTTATCATAGTTATTGGAAATATGTGATTCGTGATTAAAATAACAATTCAGTTTCAGGTTGTTTTTCCCCTTTCCGTTTATACAAAGAACCCGTACCGACGGCGCCCCCTGCTTTATGGTCCATAAATCGTTTAAATCGATAAACAAGTCTTACCAAGGCAATGTTAATATATTTTCCAATCATGATTATTATTTTTTAAATATTTGATATATATTTGATTTTTTTTTATGAATCGACAAAAATAAAATACACCTAAGTCAAAGCGTGGTGAGATGTGTGGTCTGAAAATGAATGAAAACAACGCTTGATAAACAAGCTTATTATATTTTACTATAATAACAATATAATCATATTTTACAGGATACGACACGTAAAGACGAATAGCTGCCATTAATTGTCTGGTTTTAGTCTTAATATTTGAAGAGTTAAAACTACCGCCATTCCAAATGCCATGTGGTAATGTTCACGTTTCATTCTGGATATCAGATGTCAAGCATTCCTAAACACTGCCCATTAAGTCCTGCGTAAATCTATGGTAAACGTACACCCAACCATGTCGTTTTAGATGTGTAGGTATACGCCTATGTGATTTTCGTTTTTTTATGGATTTCAGTCGACTTGGGTTTCAGCTCGACTGTCTGCCAAGACAATGACGTCATGGAATCGAAGTCCTGTAGAGAAATTGGTGAAACAAAAGGAAGCCTACAAAGAAGACAAACGTCCATAGGCGGCATACAATTTGTATTTTTTTGCTAACTAGTTTTCATGTCACACAGGATGTGGACAAGAAGAGGTCGTCTAACGCTGTGTCGGCGAATCCAGGAAACACTGGGCTAAAGTTCATGTGTGTGACAGATGAACTGTCAAAACTTCTGCGAAGTCATGACATGACAACGGCCTTCTGCGATGACCATCCCTAAATAACCTGGTTTAAAACCGTCCACAATTGAAGTTGATTCAGATCGTTTTGTTCTTGTCGTCCACTAAGTTGTCATGGTAAAGTTTCCAAAACATGCACTTCTGCCAAAGTAAGGAATCTCACGGAAGCTGCGGAGCATAAAGTAGACCATTTAAAACGACAATCGCAAAGCAAACCTGAATATTTGTTTTCACTTACCCTTTTTCTTTTATTTGTTCGTCTTCTCGACTCTCTTGGATTAGGAGAATATAGGTATTTTAGTAAAAATGGGTGATAGCGCATGTTAACCATTGTTCAGTCTTGATGGCTGAATGTGCTTCTTCTGAATATCCCGGTGCGCTTTATATAAAGGAAAGGCCAACCGAACTCGGTGGGAAGGCAGTTTATCACAACCTAACAAAGACCATTAACTATGACTGCAAAAAGACGTGCGAGTCAGCCAATCGCAAGCGTCTCTGCGCGAGGTTTTGCTTGGTGACATCGAATAGGAATCCTTTTCCCCAGAAGGAAGGCGGAGCTTATTGGCAGCACTAGTTGTTCTCGGCTCTATAGTTTGTATGATCTGTAAATGTGATGCAGTCAGAAGACGGCCAGGACGAATTTGGGGCGTATGGGAGTCACATGAAAGGAATGATGCAATGCTTGGCAACCAATTTCTAGTCGGGGATAACACCAGCAGAATCAGAACATGTTTTATTAAACACTGTTGGCTCTAACAAAAAAATCTAAAAATATACTTGTATGCATGGTTATCGTAGCCTATTATGTCGAAGAAAAAAATCTGTGGCACAATTCGCTTTATTTAGGAATTGGGTTATATTTAAAAAAAATAATAATAATAATAATAGCGACAAAACGAGTTTATTTCCATTTTGTAGAAAACCTATTTTTATTGGTTTGTCATCATGCTTATGAGCTGAGTAAGTGTGTTTTTGTTTTTTCAAAAGTGCAACATTTGAAATTCACGTTCAACGCGAGCAGTCACATTTTATTGAAAAACACAATATGAAAATCCACAATTGACAGGATTTATGTCTGATGACAATAGCTATTTAATTGAAAATAATCTAATGCTGTTCTACTATAGGCCTTCACAACACATGCCAGCGATATGCAGGTATTTGTTGGCATTTCATAGCGCGCGCTCCGATGCGCGGCGCGAGATATCAAAACAAGCCTACAGCGCGTGGTTCACGCGAGCGGGGGAGCTGGGTGTGTTCCATCATCAGCGTCCCACTCCACAGATCTGCTGTTTGATGCTCGGTTATCAACTCCACTGAATGCGCCTCGGTGTTGATGATGATGAAATAAAAATCAGAATCTAATTAGTTTGGGATCAAGACTTGCCGTCAATTGTCTTGTCTGATAGCAATTACATTTTTTTTCTTTATCAATGATCACTTTAGAAACGTATTATGACGATACAATTGTTGTTACATTTGATAAGACAAACGGCAGATTTCTATATTATTATTATTATTATTATTATTATTATCTATATCTAATCAGTATGGACACACGTGCTTGACCTCATTGACTATCCCGCCTTAATCTCAAACTCAGCACACAACTGTTTTTAATTCATGGTGCAGCGTGCGCACGGCTCAACATGCACAGCATAGCAACAGCGCAACTAGCGAATAGAAACCTCAAATACTGTCTCTAGGACCCGGGTTAAGGCGCTGGAGGAAGCACCATTAACACGTCACACTTTGAGTGGCTGTTGCTGAGTAGTTCAGCATACTTTCCCCGTCTCCCTCCCGCCCGTCTGTTTATTTTGTCGGTCCGGGCGTCTGTGCTGTTGTATTCATTATAAAGCACTGTTTACATCCCCAGAATCTGGGTTGCCGTCGACTTGTTTTTTTTCCCTCCCCCTATTAGGTCATAATTATGATGTCTAGTGTTTCCTTTTGTTCTCTAATTGATGCCGTTAATTAAGACTTTCCAACAACAAGCCCAATGGTAGAAAATTGTCAGCCGAGCTGTTTGTTTACATACATTATTCATCTGTACCACTTTCTATGTTATTTTCAATGAACAATAACAAGCACATGTCTACCCTAATCACCTGTTCCATAAATACAGGCTAGACTAATAACATCAGCTGTGTAAAAACAAGATAATCACTCAGTATGTAGTCTGTGTGTCTTGTCGGTGTCTCTCTCCCTCCCGAAGCAGTTGTGCAGTATAGCCCCGTTTTTTCATTTATTTATTTTTATTCATTAAAAAAAAATATGTCTGGGGAATTTCCATAGTCTCTCTCTGTCTGCTGTGTGCCCTTGGTCAGGGCTGCACCCCTTATCCCCAGCAACCCCTCCCTACACACCCCAGCTGTCGGGGGGGGGGGGGGGGGGGGGGGGGGGGGGGGGGGGGGGGGGGGGGGGGGGG
>JAOPUH010000025.1:11302862-11323985 GCA_027123175.1 Urophycis cirrata
AAGAAAAAAAAAGAGAGAGAGAGAGAGAGAGAGAGAGAGAGAGAGAGAGAGAGAGAGAGAGAGAGAGAGAGAGAGAGGCCTACATTGTCAAGTGTCTTATCTTTTTCTATTTCGCTGTTGATGCCGTAGGACTGGTGGAACTCTACCTCCTTCGCCAACTATTACCGTACCTGGAACGTGGTTGTCCATGACTGGCTGTATTATTATGGCTACAGAGACTTCCTCTGGGTGAGCATGAAACACAGTCTCTTTTCACATGAACGCCCATGGCTTGTCTATATAGGAAGGGGACCAGTGAGGAAGTAGTCAATGTTTGTTTGCTTCATGTTTGAGGCACAACTTTTCCTCTTCACCCTGGTGACACGAATGTTAGCCCTCAGCACTCAGGCCTGTGAAGAAAAATACAGTGGAAAGTGTACAATTTAATTAAACCCAATGGGTTAACTTCACCAGACGAGGTCAATGCCTCAACATTCTCCAGCCCATAACACAGCGTAACGCCTGTTTCTGTTGCCATGCAATAAGACTTGATGTCTCTCTCGCTCTCCCGTCTCTCGCCCAGCTGTCCAACGGGAGGTTCCGCACGTCGGCCATGCTCTCTGTGTTCATCGTGTCGGCCGTCGTGCACGAGTACGCCTTCACCATGGGCTTCGGCTTCTTCTACCCCGTCATGTTCTGCCTCTTCGCTGTGTTTGGCGGTGAGCAGCTCAATATGTGGGAAGGTCACGGGACTGATAACTCGTCATGTGTTCGAGGTTATCTGTGAGCCGCTAATGATATTGATTACATATATGTCAACGGACGTGTGGGGGTGGGGGGGGGGGATATTGAATCTTAATCACGTGACCATGACTTTGGACGTCAATCTTCTTTTGAAGGCGTCAACATCAATTATTAAGTATGTGTGATTAGACTTGAAGTGACATTGGATCAAAGTCCACATCCGCTCACTGATTGTGTCTGGGATATAGAATGTGATCCGGCAGTGGCTTTGTTGAATGTCTTATTCTAGTTCGTTGACTGACAATGTGTGAATCTCGTGGGTGGTGTTGAAATCTAAAACCTAGTCATATCCCTGTTGATAAGTTATTCATTCAAACATAAAACACTATTGAGTATGTTTTTCGTCCCCCATTTATTTATATCATAATAAACTCTTCCCTTTCCATTCTCTCTCTGTTTATGCTCCTTCTCATGTAAACCATGAGATAACAGCGACACATAGCCAAGCGCGACACAAGACGAAACAACTGCACAACTAAACCAAAAAAGAACGAAAGAAACTTAATTCCTGTGTTTCATTTTCTCCCGTCGAACCCAAAGTGATACTGAACTTCACCCTCAATGACAAGCGCCAGAGCCCACTGTGCAACATCTTCATGTGGACCGGCCTGTTCATCGGCCAGGGGGTCCAGGTGTGCTTGTACTGCCAAGAGTGGTACGCCCAGATAGACTGCCCACGCACAGGGGTGAGTCCGCGTTCGCCCTCCTGCCTTCTCTGCCGCAGGGTACATTCGCAATGCTCTGCGGCCACTTTGATTTACAATACAAATCAAACCCCGCCTAATTACGGTAATAGTTGGTAATAGTTTTTTTTTTTTCTGTCAAGGAGTCTGGCTGCTTGTATAAAGTGATGGATAAGTGATTTCTGTTTGACCACCTGGGAGGTGAAAACATTGTGCTCCTTTAGATGTGTGATTAATGCCGGAATTACACGCTGCCGGGATTAATCTCTGCGGGTCTGAAAACCTCCTTCCACTCTTTCTCCATTTCATTATCCCAGCTTTTGTGATTATCCCTCCCTCCCTCCCTCCCTCCCTCCCCCACCGGTCAGCCGAGCATCCTGGGCATGACGTGGGCATCGGCCCATGGTGCACATGCACACACACCATACAAACACAAACACAAACACAACATTCACTCCCTCCCTCAAACCCCTCCCTCACCCCTTGTCCCAAGCAGTTGCTAAAGCGCCAGATGTGAGGGCCCATGGATTGTGATGATGGCAGATGGCCAGGGGCTGTGATTACGTTCTACGCTCTACTCCTTTGTACAACCGTCTCTGTGATGTGACCCTCGGTGACCAGCGCCGCCCTTTGACATGTTTCAGAACAGATTAAAACACTGTCTCAACGTAGAAGTGGCACACACACAGCATCGCATTGTTACTAGGATCGACGATGCCATCTTAAACATCACCAGATGTGAACAGACTAATAAACACTAGGGTTTTTGCTGGGTTTGAATGTACATCCTCCCAACCGTCTCTGGTGTTTGTTTTTTTTCCCCCATGACAGACTAGCTTCTGGGAGCTGGTGACGCCGCGGTCGTGGTCCTGCAACTACCCCAAGTGAGGCGGAGCCAGCTGGGGCCTTCCTCAGGCCTGGGCCCCCGGGGCGGGACACCGAGGAGAGGAGAGCCAATCACGCTGGGTGCTGACGTGTCACAGTTTACTCAGTCGAAACGGATGAGGAAATGAAGGATGTAATGAAGACAGAAAAAAAAAAAAAAAAGCAGACGACATAAACGGAAACGAGAGACTGACTGTGCGGCTTCATCACGGAGATCAGGAGGGACAAGAGCAAGATGTTTACAATGTCACAACTCACTGGCTCCTAATCCCCAATCTTTTGGTTCCCGTTGCGCTGCGGCCATTGTTTGATGAAAATGAAATCGTTTTCGCGACCTTGCTTTGTGGCACTACAAAAGAGGTTCTGCATCACATTCTTATCTCGTACAATACTATTTGGGCCAATCATGCATGTAGATCATTTATTAGCAGCAGGGGCAAATTTACTTGCGCAATAGTCCTTATCTCCTCTTGCATTCATTCCTTCATTCCATCGGGCCGTATACTGAAAAGAGACAGAAACTACTGTAACATCAATTTTTTTTTAAACGTATCCAGGGGTAAGCCCTCTATAATTTAAATGACCATGGTTTGTTCTAATTTTAGAATTTTACCACATGTTATTTAATCAATCATTTATTTAATGATGTCTATAGTAAACATCTATGTATAAAGTCTGAACAAATGTATCAAACTTATCAAAACTTGATGAATGACTTTTATCTCGGCAAATATTGAATGAATTGGGGAAAAGCCAACTGGACACAGAGCAAAAGGATGCAATGTGTCACCTGTCCTGCAGGGCGCGCTGTGCAGTAATCCTGCCCCAGTTCACGTTCAGCTCCAGTGTGAGGGGGGTGTGGTGAGGACCGGTGGGTGTGGCCACCGGTGTGTTACTGGCCAACGCCGCACTGGGCACTAGTGGCGTATCGGTCTGCCACTGCGCCTGTGTTTGCCTGCTTGCGATTTCCCTGTAAAGTCATACAGGCAGCAGAGGATTACAGCGTGCACTCGGTACAGTGTTTGCATTAGTGATGTAATGCCATGTAAGCTGACACCGAACAGGTTGCCCGATTTAAACCTGGATGCAAAACCACGTAAAAAAAACCCTGAGTCACAACCCCACCGTCGTGTGTTTGTTGACACTGAATTGAGTGGTGTATGTACAGCATCCGAATCAGGATGAAGGTCCTGTAAACTGTTTTTTAAAGGTAAAGGGGCATTTAGCAGACGCTTTTGTCCAAAGTGACCTACAATCAGTGAATTTGTGGGGTTTGACATGTGGAGGAGGGGGAGCGAACCGCCAACCCTACGGTTAGTGGACGACCCGCTCTGTCCACCTGCTCTACCTACTGATCTACTGCCGCCCCAGTATGTGTTTCCAATCTGCCCTTTTCATTGACACCGCTAGAACGACTGCAAGTCAGACCTAACCCAAAATGCTGACAAACCTGATCCTGTGAGTCTGCAGTGCCGGCTCCATGAAGGGCAAATCGGTGCCAGTAGGTTTGCTCAGTGAGGATATGGGCAAGGGTCTCATGGACAGTGGAAGGCCAGATGGTGGAGGTGGTAGGGGGAAAGGGATTGGAAGGAGGGACCAGTGAAGTTTCTTTGCTGCCACTGTGAGTGAGGGCTGCATCAAGGGACAGTCGAAACAGCTGACTGGCACGGCCAGCTGTAGGTGGTAGTCAAGTCTAAGCTGTGGACAGTACAACAACTCTGTCATTATTATTGGTGCTAAACTAGTATCTCATGTAGCTGCGTTTGGTATGCGTTGATGTCTCTGTGGTTGAGGCATGTGATTGTAGATGACAGGCTATATTATTGAGTATTGTATTTTATTGTATTGTATTCAATACTATTCCATCTCAGTTTTGATCGTGTGAAAACCTCTTGCCTTTGTCGGTTATGGTTGTTAATTGTATATAGTTGTCATGGATGTAATTGCACTACTGTTCAAAAAGAATAAACATGTTGCCTATTTGTGCTCTGCACTACTGCAATAAATAACTTTCAAGGAAGGAAGGAAGTGATAAAAATGCCAGTGGTTTTCAATTCATATTTCCAAATGACCAAGACAGACATGCAAGCGTATTGCTGTTTGAATGAGTCATACGTGGTCATGCAAGTACAAGTGTGTGTGCCTGAGTAACAGTTTGTACTTACCTGCCAAAACAAGTACCGCAGCTGCGCTATGCGTATGGACCGTGTGCGTTCGATGGAGACTTGTCTCTTGCGCCATAGCGCCAAGACCTTTGACTCGTAGCTGTCCAGTTTCTGGAGGGCTGAGTACAAGCCCTTCAACAAACGCCCGTCCTCCATGTCCATAGCCCGACGGAGCCTGGCGTTCAGCTGCTTTCTGGACAACAACGTTCATCGAGATTCTGTTTTTGTTTTGAACATCATGTCATACCAACAGCATGGCTGTTAGTGGGTTACACCTTGTTTCCAGTTTTAAAGATATTCTAGAGACAACCACTCGTGCGAGTGGATAATCCTTTCAGGAGATGACGTTCAAACGTATACATATTTCTACACTGGCCAGGCTACAGTGATGTTGATTTGAAACCTTGACCAACGTTTTGTTGCAATGTCCTAATTCTGGCCGAGTTTCTGTTCGCTGTTAATAGCCAATTACATGCTTCCTGATCCCCGCCTCCAACAACATGAGTTGTGTGACTAAATAAACGCCCTCTGCCCACCTGACGTGTTTCAGAGCTTGGCGTCTTATGAACCTGCGACAGAGACAAGCCAGCCTCTGCCCTACGCTACCAAGAGCGCTCACGATGAGGCCTTTGATCAGCTCGTACAGCTCGGCCGAGATGCCTCCATTGTGCACAGCCTGTGTGAGGAGTTTCAGGTTGGTCCTCTGCAAGTCCACAAGGAGGACCCAGGTCTCTTCTATCTTACTCCCCTTAAGCAATCCTTTCTTCTCCTCTCCCAGCTTCTCCGCTATGGCCGCCATCTCCGTAATGTAGCGGCCCACGTGGTGCATCGTGGGACAGGGGATCACGGGGATAGTCTCGGGGTTATGGATCAATTCAGACTGCTTTCTCCACTTCGGCTGCCCTCTGACCGTTTTCTCCTTCACTTCCCTGGCCCGGTTGTCCGACGTCTTTGGAGACAGCTTGGGGCCAGTAGCCAAAAGACAGCAACTGGACTTCTTCAAGGCCAAACTCACATCTATATCCGGGACAGCACTCATCTGGTTTTGCGCATCCACCATGCTTTCCAGTGTCCGCCGCATTTTACATATCTGCCTCTTGCCCTTGTCGTTAATGTTCTTCAGCTGACACACCAGACCAGCCACGGCGCGGTGAAGAGTTTCACCCTTCATGTTGACAACATTTTGTTGGTTTGGTCCAAATAAGTCTTCGATGGTGAGGCTGGCCTCTTCCACATACATTTCCTGCTGCTTTATGTCTTCGCTCAGAGCATTCAGCAGGTCAACCGGAGAAGTCTGGGTGTCGTTTGAGTACTCCGACTCCGGTTGTACGCTGTCTAGCGGGGGTAGGTCGACACTGCGTTCTGCTACCGTGTCATCAAAATGATGGACCAGGTGCTGGAAGGAGCCTTTGATGATGGACTGGAGGACGTTGTGCACTTCAAGTAGACTGAGGGCCTTGTTGTCTACCCCACCACACTGCCTGCATTCATCAATAATTTTAAACACTGAGTTCTGGAAGTCCTCAAGGAGGGTCCCACTCTTCTTCTCCACCTGCTCTGTGATGTATTGCTCTTCCTCGGGACGTGTTACTACATTAACAACAACAACCTCCTCCTCCTCCTCCTCCTCCTCCACCACCAGGTCTTCAGCCATCTCAGCAGTCTGGCTCAGTGATTTACGTGGTAATGGAGGAAGTTTGTGCCCGGTTGAGAGGGGTTGTGTGGCTGGCCGGCCCGATAAAACACCCCCCACGTTTTGTGAAACAACCTCAGGCAAAGGCTTCTGTGGCTGTGTGGTTCTGTGGTTTCGCTGCATTGTTTCGATTTGTAACAAAAGGGCCTTATTCTGCTCTTTGCAGGATGACAATTCCTCCTCCGTGGCAGACCGTTTGAGCTTTGAGTCTTCGAGTTGTATTTTCAGCTGAGCCATCTCAAAGCGGCAGTCGGCCCTCATCAGCTCCTGCACCTCGGCCTGGTGGCGCCTGGATTCCTTGTTGCACTTCTGAAGAGCCTGGTTCAGATTGTGAAGGCCGAGCTGGAACGACATGGTGGTACAGTAAGACCATGTCTGAGACCCGGAACAAGTCTATGGTCTGTGAGGTCTTCACAAGCCCTCGTCGATCACATTTAGCAATCAGATAATGAGAGGGGACTTTCAAGTCCTCAAAGAAAACATTTACCTGGACAAACTTAAAAGCCGTCCTCATTGGTTTGTTTAAGTCCATCGAATCGACTATGTCTTGCAGCACGAGTGAGAGATCGGCGGACCATTTAATACCCAGACAGGGGTCTTTCAAGATGTCTTCCACAGACGGGGGCTGGAGGCATTGGATGCGTTTAATTGTTTTAGCGTCCATCTTCTTCTCGCTCCACCATCTCCGGACACCATCTTTGTCATCTTTAAAAGACACACACAGTGTGTGTACACACATGGTGTAATGTTTCAGAAAACAGATTGTGTATAGTACAAAACATTTACACTTACAATTAAATTAGGAATAAATAGAATGTATTCCACAGTTTAGATTGAGTTGGTAGCCAGTGTAAAAAAAATCACAAAATGGTTTTAAGGGAGTTGAGAGCATAGGAAGTCTTAAACAATGAACCAAGAGGAAACTAATTAATCATGAGGTTAGAAATCCAGTACTGCTATGGTGGAACCAGAACAGTAAGTTCATTGCTCTGCTCGTATTACACTGACCAGCTTCGTCTTTCTTTGTCTTTGTGACTTCCGCGTTAAAAAGCCGGCTGCAGATGTCATCCAGCGCGTGAATGCAGCCGTCCACGTGAGCCAGGGACTCTTCCAAATTGTTTGTGATGTTGCTGATGGACGTGGGGTTGACATTCACCTCGCTCTGCTCATCCAGGCGCTGCATGGACCGTTCTGGGGCAAGGTGTTTGTGTGGGTGTGGGCCGCGCAACCCCCCCCCCCCCCCGAAAGCACCAAGACAATGAGACAAAGACAATGAGACGCACAATAGAAAAAAAGAAAGGCACAGAAGAACAGCAACCCTCAGTCTTATTAATCCTGGACTTGCAAGGAGAACTGTCAGCTATGTGCTTGTTCTGTGGAGATGAATGCCTGCCTTTTTTGCTAGAAGGCCACTCCAAAGAGGGCCTTTGAATGATTTATTCTGAGGCCTTTTAAAATAGAAAAGCGGATGATCATTTAGCATGCTTTCCGTCAGAGTGCGTCTGCTCCATTCAACTCATTACATAAAATTCTGGCCAATCGTGTTATTGTTGTCTTCCTTTTGATGACTGCATCAGTAAATTAGTAAGTTATTCTTTCATTGTGTGTCTAATTGCTGTATTTCTTTGGGCTTATAGGAGCAGCTAAAACATTTTTGTGAGTCCTGTTTTTGAAGGGCCGCTCATTGAATGCATTCAATGTAATCACATTTTACTTTTAATGTATTGCATTGTGATATTTATCTTGTCATCATGTATAACATCAACACTTAGCCTACGTGTGGACGCCAGCCATTCCAGAACCTCAGCAAGCTGTTTTTTCCTCTGCAGGACTCCCTCCAGAAACACGCTGGTCTGGCGGCGCTGTTGGCCTCCCCGGCCCGGGTCCAGGTGAGGAGCACCACGAGCTCCGTTGAGTTCCTCTTCGTCAGGTTCATGGCAGCAGGCACCCCAGTGGGTTTTATACGCCATGCCTTCTCTGCAGCTTGGCGATGGACCAACCTGTTGAGAAACTCTATGAATCAGCACACCATAATAACATGTCCGGGCCGGCGATCATAACGTGGTCTCTGACCTCAACCATGTCCTGAAGAGTGAGGTAAGCGTTGTGAGATGTGTGACCATCAAACCAAGGAATCAACCATGTGAGGTTTAATATGTTATTATATATCTTTTCATGTTTTTTGTGTTTAGTGTTGTGTTGCAAATTGAGTTGCTATGATGAAAGAAACATGTCAAGACTTGTTGTGTCATATATTACTGTATAGGCCTACCTACCACACTGTGCAGACCTGACCCACACACACGGCCAAACTAACGTTGGAGACCAGTTTACTTATTTACAAGACTAACGGTCAACGACATCGTGAATTTGTTTGCTTTGTGATGCCTTTCCAAAGTTTGTATGCGTTTGTTGGCGTCCCTAACGACTACGTAGACACGGTATAGTGCAGATTATATGATTTTCGTCTCTGCAGAATTACAAAAAAAAACTGAGTAAACAACATTGATGGAACCGTGAGAAACGAGTGACGTTTTCTCACACGTGGATAAAACACTGCCGAGGTGAAACTGGAGACCTGTGATTAGTGAACAAATGAAGGACGGGCGAGGTGCACGTCAGGCGAGGGCTGAGTGTCCTGGTAGGTTTATATGTACGTACCCTAGTGGTCAAGATTAGAATTGTCTACATTATATTTGAGCCTCAAACAATATAGTATATATTGAATATATAAATTGGCCGTAACTGTTATGCGGACAACAACATCTTCGTGTTGGTACGCCAATGGAGGGATTTGGATTGGAAACACAGCGCACAAATATATTGGGCCATTTACCTAAACAAATAAATGACCGAGAAAATATGCACAAAAAAAAAAACATTTGCGTGAAGAAACGCGTTGCCTACCTGTTCCCCGGAGATCAGATTGTTGACAACCGGCCAACCGCGCGTCAACGGCGTCAGGAACCAATGGCTACAAGGATTGTTTATTTCTGACAGAAGCCCAAAATTGAGTGATTACAAACATGGCAAATGCCACCAACAAGTTGGCCTGAGAACGATTTCGTTTTACGTTAATAGTGCCGTATGTAACAACATGATGTACTAAATCCATGGTTTAATTTAAGGTTTGATGTTCTATAACCTAGACCATTATTTTTTTTTTTTCTTAAATGTCAATGCATTGTTTTATTCATTAATGTATTATTGACCTTGTAGTTTGCGCTTCAAATACCATCAAACAAAACAACGGCATCAACACAAAACACATTGTTATACACATGAAGTGGTTTATTGGAATATTACATGGCAGCTTATTGCCACAGCACCATAAGTAACAAACTTAACACAACCACGACTTGCGTGTGTTAATAGCTGCAAAACAAACGGCTGCAAAAAAAAAAAAGAGTGGTAAAAAGCAAACACAACCTTCATTAGTGGTTACTAGCCTTTCTAACCGAGCACAAACAGATGCGCACAGCATACATGTGATGACCTTATAACATGACATAGTGCCAACAGAACACAGGAGAATTTCGAGCAGGGGTGGCAGCTACGTTCACATGGGGACAGAGACTTTGACGAGTCAGAAGCTCGGCACACTAACACCGTGGATGAAGAACGGGGGGAAGGGGAACACAGTGAGACTAGAACCACTGGGATTAGGGATCAGTGAATTTTCACACAGTCCGGTTACTTCCGCAACAAAAATATCAGCCAGTACAGAATTTGCCACTGCTGTGTGCGTGTGTGTGTGTACATGCATGTGTTTGTGTGTGTATGGGGGGGGGGGGCAAATCGGCTTTGACTGGTTGATCCAAAAGCGTCTCATGAAGCCCTCGGTGGTCTTCTGATTCGATCCCGATAATGTTCATTAATAACATTTGGAATACCGTCAGGCTTTAGAGAGGTTAGGCAGCCGGCCAGGGAGAACTATGAAAAGCACTCGTACAAGACCGAGAGAGTAAGACCAGGCGTCTTTTTAAAAAGGAGTCCCCCCCCCACCCCTGGGACAGAGACAGACTTCACGCTTGGACCATGAAGTGGTCCAAGACAACACTGTATCTCTTCATAGGACCGGCCCCCAGTGCAGCCAGCAGCAGCAGCAGCAGTGACGGGCCTTGGCACTGAGCGACGACGCCAAGCAAGAGCGCATGACACTGACGCCATTACTGCCGATTACGGCGAGCTGCGCTGAACTGAGTCATGTGGCCGCGCGGCGATTACGCTACGCTAACCGAGTTACCAAGACGACGTGCTCGCGCGGCAACGAAACACTGGCGCTTTTATCTGCGTGTGTGTGTGTGTACTGTAGCGCCTCACTACATCTCCAGTATTTTATATTATTTGCTCCGTCTCGGCCGCTTCACAAGAACAAGTGACTTGGTGTGTGTCCAAATTTGGTCCAAGTGCTGTGAATGCGAACAACAGACTGGCACCACATTGAAACTAATGTCTTCCAAAAAGACTGCTATGGCGACTTCAGTATAGGGTTTTGAGTTATCCATGAAAACTAAACGTCGGCCCTTCGATATCTCATAGTGGTGCATCATCATGGATATCCCTCAGTTAAAACTAACAAGCACTTAAAGCAAATCCACTCCAGCATTTAGGCTCAAGAGGCAGGGAAGGTTTTTTTTTTTTGTGTGTTTAAATCGTCATTCGTGTGGCGTTCAGAGTCGAGTGACTCTCTGGACAGCACCTTCCTTATTTAGTCAGACCTAAAGCCTGTGTTTATATGCAGCAGAGTGCTGGCAGTGGAATGTCCCTGTCCTGACCGGGCTTGTGAGAAAGCCGTCCTGCCTGCATTAGCCTCCGTGCAACTGTCTGCCAGTGGCAGATCGGGGGCGGATTAGCACACTCAGACATGTTGGTGTTGTGCTGAAATAGCATGCCTTTTCACATTCAGCATCGACGCTTCTGGAAATAAAACACCAATAATGTGGAAACAAAGTTGCTATTTTTCGACAAACGGCAAAGACCCCGGACTCCGATATTTTTTCCGAGCCATGGTGTGCAACCAGGAGTCTTGTTCTCTTCGTCCACTGATGATTGTTTTACTTTCCATGCAAGTGCTACCTTGTTCAATTGACAGCGCTACACGAGGACATTCACTAATTCCACAAATTTCAATTCCTCACAAATGTCTTTGTCATCCTTTACACAATGAGTCCCGTGCGTCACTTTCCCTTGCCCCCGCAGGAGCCCAACAGTCTTTCGGGTTTCGTGGGTTTTTTTTTGTTTTTTTTTGCAGAGGCCGTTATAGGCGACACCTATTTCCCAGGCCGCTGCCTGGCGAGTCGCTTCATGAAACAGCAGGTTATCGTGGCGATGATGACGATGCCCACAAACAGGGCGGACGACACTCCGATCACCAGCGGGATGAGTAGAAGGTCAGCAGCTGGAGACAGGAGGGAGAGAGAGTCATTTAGCGCCACAATGGACAATGGGCAACGACGGACGCTAACAATGGACGCCGGAAAGCTCCAAGTGGCCCCAGGGTCACGTTAGCCATGTGCCATTCACGTTCGCTTCACCTTTGTAACCGTCGTTCTATCGTTTCAGTCATTATCAAGAATACACCAAACATCAACGATGAGGGGGGGAAAAAAAGTACCGCACAGATGTTTCACCACCTGATGAAATGAGACACGCCACAATAACCTTGTTTTAAAATGCTCACGAAAGGTATCAGTATTATGACACGGGGCACTTACCTCGGGCGTACAGGTAAACCGTGACAGCCAGGGACTCTGCCTTAGCCTGGGTGTTGTACCACCCGCCGTGGGGGTCCTGCCCCCACACCTCCGCCTGGCACACGTACAGCCCCTGGTCCTCCGGCGTGGCCGAGTGGACCCTCAGCCTGTAGGCACCGTCCGACACCCGGTCGGCGCTCACCTCGCTGCCGTTGGTGAACACCCGGGTCATGCCCTGGTACGTCAGGGCGGCCACCGGTACGGGGGTCTCCTCCACCGGGAGCAGTGTGGCGGAGTCCTCCGGGTCGCCCATGGCGATGAGGGGCTCCGGGAGCGGCCGCCGCAGCCACAGCACCTGCACCTGGGCGGGGCCCGTGGTCGTCACGGTGACGTTGCAGAAGAGGGTGATGGTGCTGCCTCGCTTGAGCAGTGGGCCGCGCGGTAGCTGGGCCACGGCCGACACCAGCACTTCTGCAGAGAGTGCAGGCAGAGAGAGAGAGAGAGAGAGAGAGAGAGAGAGAGAGAGAGAGAGAGAGAGAGAGCAGACGATGTAACATCGCAACGCAACATCGGAGGCAGAGCGGATACAGAGACTCAGTTTACAAGAGGAAACCAGACCAGCTTTGACTTTTAATGTTTTAAGTCCTTCCGGCCCAACGTGTCCGACAAACAGCAGCGGTAATGAAGAGCAGGAGGAGGCCTTGAAAGGTGAAGGAAAAAAAAACCGCGGGGGCTCTAACGGCAAAATGTTTCCCGTGCCGGATCTTTTCCATCGACGCATACATCATTACCCAGAACAGGAACCTGAAGAGTCTAGTCTACATCCTCTGGTTCTACTTCTCCACCGACGTGCGCGTGCCACACTTTGTAGAAGCAGAAGTGAATACCACACACGACAACTAGGACAAGGAAGTCCTGACCAAGATCCAAACGTGACCGAAACATTGACCGGGTTTATATTGGTGTGCAGGGACTCTGTGCTGTTACCTTTGGTCTTGAGGTTGACGCTGACGCCCTCTGACCTCTGGGTGAAGGTGGCGGGGGCCGAGGGGGCGGGGTTCTTGCGGCCGGCGTAGACGCTCACGGAGCAGCGGTACACGCCCGAGTCGGAGGGCCGGGCGGAGAAGAGCCTCAGGGTGTAGCTGCCCTCCGTCACCATCTCCAGAGCCCCGCCGGTGGCCCGGCTCAGGTCGTCACCCCAGCTGACCGCTCCGTCCGGGCTCATGCGCGCCACCTCCACCTGAGAGAGAGAGAGCGGGCGGCCAAGGTGAGCCGGTGAGCCATCGTTTTGTACCGCTGCGGAATTTACCGCACGTCGCGTGACACCGGGGAACGCACACGATGCCCACGGATGGACATCGTCCCTTAAAAGAGTTATAGTGTCAATGTCAAAATGATTACAATTACAAAGATCTCAGCAAAAACCAAAAACTGCAGATCATACTGCAGTCTTGGCACACCCCTAAACACGCACGCACGCACGCATGCACACACACCTTTTATTGACACCATCAAACAAAACCCCTTACCTCCACCCCGCCTGCACCAATGGCGCTGGCGTCGCCAGAGAGAGAGCCCCTCTTCAGCCACTGGACCAGCAGGCCGGAGGTCCCTCCGGCGGGCAGCCCAGACACCTGGCAGGTGAGGGCGAGCGGAGAGCCGGCCTGCAGGCTGATCCGGCCGCTGGGGGAGGAGGTGACCCTCATGGACTCGGCTGGAAGAGAGTCAAAAAGGAAAATTGAGTGCATCTGTATTCAATAAGGGCACTGGGAAATCAATGATGTAATCCAGGTCAGCTTGTATGAGTACTATAGTGTGGCACATTGGTGGATGAGGGTTGTGTTAGCCTCCACACGGTAACCTGTGGAAATTGCTATACTATTTATTTAACTCATAAATATGATAATTGTATGATTTGAATGGGCTTTTGAAACAGGACGGACGGACATTTTAGTCACGCCAAAAGCAAACATGGGCTTTTCCAGGTCGCCATATGCCATCTAGTCAAAGTAGCATTTTCTTTAGTCCATGCTTCAACATGATGAATAACGATGGAAGACTGATTGATGGCTTAATGGTGAATACATGAAAGGTTCCTGATGAGCCAAGCAGGAGCACATGCTATATAAAACGATCTATTTTGATTCAAAAGTACCCGTGATATTCAACAGCAACAGATTCAACAGATTTCCATTCAGCCCGACCTACGGTAGGATGTAATTAAGCAAACAGTCTGAGAGAGTATTTACCAGCCGTGTATCGCTAAAGCTCTGTTAAAACAATGACTGCTGTAAACACGACCCATTAACACAGATAGAGCTGCGGGGCTATTGTATCAGACAGACTGCAAGGCACATGAATAATTACTAACCATAATAGTGCTGGCAACTGCCTACAAGTGGAACACTGAACTTGAATGCATTAAAGGTATTTTATTTCCATTGTTATTTTCATTCCATCGTTTTGGAAGTGGAAAGATAATACTTGATTCCCTTCAGGAACTACGTTATCGTGTGAATGAAGAGGAAATAAACACAATTAAATGCAGAACCCTTTGCTTCACAAGATAACGATTAAAGACATGTAAGATAATCGTTTTGAAAATTACACAAATAGAAATTAAGAAAATGTACGATAGTGATTTTTCCTTAATGTTTTTGAAACTCCTATTAAAATCTAGGGCTTTATTTGGGCTTGCTGAAGTACAGCTTTAGTCTCAGCACCTGCAACCTAGTTATCAAACCCACTGTGTAGCTAGTTATCAAACCCACTGTGTAGCTAGTTATCAAACCCACTGTGTAGCTAGTTATCAAACCCACTGAGTAGCTAGTTATCAAACCCACTGTGTAGCTAGTTATCAAACCCACCGTGTGGTTAGTTACCATACACACTGTGTAGGTAGTTGCCGAACCCACTGTGTAGTTAAGTTACCAAACCCACTGTGTGGTTAGTTACCAAACACACTGTGTAGGTAGTTACCAAACCCACTGTGTAGTTAGTTACCAAACCAACTGTAGCTAGCAGGGATGCACCAATCGATTTAACCTTTTCCCTTTTGCGATGCGGCATAAACCTATTGACACCTTGCTATGGGCTATCACCGTAAAGTCTGAAGGGCCTTGTGAGTTAAGACAATTAAATATTAAACAACATAAATACCTGGAAGCATTTAACTTTCATATTGCCTACATTATTATAGCCTGTCTATGCCAGAATTTATGTCCATAAAAGGAGTGCGGTCGATTGCTTCATTCATTCATTCATTCATGAGGGTTCACGTACAGCAGACTGCTGTTAGAAAGTATAGGATTTTAGAAAGCCTTGTTTTGCTTCACATTGCAGGAACTATGTAGACAGGTAGGCACTGAGGCTGCAATCGGTGTTAAGAGAAATGTACGTTTTTTGGGGTTGTGTGATCAGCTCCTGTAGTCGGCAAACTCTTAAGTTGAGCAGTCCATGTTTGGCGTTTGTACCGGCCCACAAGATTGGTGATCGCTCGCTCGGTGCCATCACTCGTAACTAGTTATCAAACCAACTGCAACATTGGGTAGGTCGATAATATAATGTAATGTCTGTCTACCAGTTACACAGGCAAGTAGCTTGTTGTCAGTGATTCAGTATGCCGGGCAGCCACCCAGTTCATCTGAAGCCAAGAAGCGGTTAATGCTGCCAGACAGGTCCTGCTGATGGATTCTGTGGGAGAGCTACAGCTTGCTCAAGACCAGGCCTGCTGCTACCACGTTTCATGAGAGAGATATCACACTAATAAACAAGCAACCTAACCATTTTCAACTGCTGCTAGGGCAACATGTACAAGTTGAGCCCCATAACTCAAAAAATATGCTCTGTGAAACTCTGGGATTAGGAATGATCAGTTGGACAGTTGATCAGGATTGACAGTACCACAGTAACACGAGTGTAGGTTGTGCACCAAAGGGGCTTCATAAAACAATCCAGTTGTGGACAAGAGATTACGGTTTGGCCCTGTGCCACCATGCAAAGTAAACATGCGGCAGTGCAAAAACCTTCACTGGCGTCGGCAGAAAGGGTAAAGGGGGCATTTAGCAGACGCTTTTGTCCAAAGCGACTTACAATCAGTACATTCGTGGGGTTCGGCATGTGGACAGTTTGAGGAGGAGGGGGGATCACAGGGATCGAACCGCCGACCGCTACGGTTAGTGGACGACCCGCTCTGTCCACCCGCTCTACCCGCTGAGCGACTGCCGCCCCAAGAGAGCTTCACGGCGTGCGACGCGAAGCACTTACAGAGTCTCTGGACGGTCAGGTTGCCAATCTCCAAGGTCCTCTGCGCGATCTTCTGCCAAGATCGGTCCGGGTCCAGGATCCACTGTGAAGCCTCGCAGAAGTACGAGCCGGAGTCTTCGGGCTGCACTGAGAGCAACCGCAGGATGTACGTGTCCACCCCGGCGCCGCCGCTCCTCTTCTCCAGCAGGATCTCGCCGTCGTCGTAGCGCTTCCTGTAGGACGGGCTGGACCCGGGCGTGACGGCCAGCACCCGGTCGAGGGAGATGATCTCTCGGAGGGTGCTGACCTCGCCGCCGGTTGCCGCGTCCTCGCCGCCGGCGCCGGCACCACCGCGCTTCCCGAACGTGATGGACAGATGGGTGTGCTCCCTGGATTGGATGCCCGCCGAACACACCAACGTTAGCTCCGCCCCCTCCGGCATGGGCTGGCCGGTCAGCTCTCGGGAAAAGCCAATCTGGAGTGTGTCTGGGATCACTGTGGAACGATAGGGGGGGGGGGGGTGTCAGGTGGTTCATATTGTACTTCTAATGCTCGTTTGCTTGCACAGTCCCACGTTCAGAGTTCTCTGGAAACTCTAAAACTGGAACTGAAACTCAACTGAACTGAGACTTACATTTAAAGACACTAGCCTGAGATACTGCTTTGTAAAATCGACTGAATTAGGAAGAGGCTGCTCCCAAACACAGCTAGCAAACCAAAATGACAGCCCATAAATTTTAAAAAGCAGCGTTCAGGGTGGAAAGATGGAATCTGGAACGGTGCATATTTAAAAAATACATGTAATCTGACACCTGGCAAGGTGAACGGAAAAGCCGAGCGAGCGAACAAAATAAAACACACAGCCGAACTAAAAACGAGCGAGTGAGAGAAGTAGCGGAGCAAAGTCCAGATGAAAACAAGAGATTGATCAGATAAGATCCAATAAAAAAACAAAGAACGTGTGCCGACTTAACGAACAAAGAGAAAACCCTCTCCCTGCCGCTCAATGTCCCAAGCGGACGGACGGACGGACGGCGACACAGAGCGGCCGGTTCGATGGCGGCCCGCCTTCGCCGGGGGGCCTCGAATCCCTCGCACAAATACCCACCGCCTCCCTCACCTTTGACGGCCACCTTGTCGCTGTAGTTGCCCTGGTAGGAGGAGTCCGTGCTGGGCGTGTAGCACTCATAGCTCCCCTGGTCGTCGGGCCGCAGGCGCTGCATCACCAGTCGCACCTTGTCCCCGGAGTCCCGCTCCACCCTCACCTCGCCGCTGCGCACGCGGGCCTGGAAGGGCGCGTAACTGAAGCCCTGGTCCAGGGTGGACACGATGCCGATCTGCCGCCCGTTGGCGTCCTCCCGGTAGAGGAACCACTCGAAGTTCTGCGTGCGCGAGCCCTCGTAGCCCACCACGGTGCAGGGCAGCGTCAGGGGGAAGCCGGCCACGCGGTACAGCGGGCCCACGGGCAGGAAGACGTCGCGGGCCGCCGTGTACCGGAGCACTAAGTGGGGGGGGAAGAAGGACACAGAAGAGAGAGAGAGAGAGAGAGAGCGAGGGAGGGAGAGGAGGGGGAGATGGAGATGTTGAGAGGAAGGCGAAGCAGGACTTTGATCAGTGTAATTAACGCAGCCTTCTGGGCCTTCTGGTCTCACCACGGCGCGTGCTTCGGAGGGGGGGGGCGCGATATAGACACGTTTCAGTTACATGTGTTTTTGATACTGCTGGGTCAAAAGCCCAGTCAGGAGACTCCATGTTTTATTCTCCCTGTCATCTTGTCATGTTCTTATTCATTCTCCTCGGGCCGGCGACTGTTGACTGACGTACACTCATAGAACGAAGGACACCGGAAATTGTGTTTCGGTAGATCGGATACGGGATAAAACTCATGACCTTCTCGCAGCCTGTATATGACCTCGGGTTTTTGCTTACAGGGGAAGCATTGGCTACACTGGCTGTCAGTCACTTTGGTATCTCCAACACCGAGTTGCTCAACACAAACGAGACACTCCCTGATAGAGGATGGCAGTAGTAGTATGTAAAGCAGATAAGGGCATTTGCTCAGTGGGTTGCGGCAGGCCTTGTCTAGATGCATGCTTAGTGCGTCATCATTTCCACCACTCAATACTCCATACAGATTGCTGGCCACAGGGAAATCAATTGATCAACCAAAGTGTGGGAAACAAATGGCCTGAACATTCTGGGAGAACTCATAAAAAAAAACACCACAGCTAATGGCAGAGCCCACATCTGACAGAGCTTGTCATGGATGTTCCTAACTGACATGGTTGAACTTGATGAACTTCATCTGACAAACACCTGGCAATAACATGCTTCATATAACATGACCAGGTTGATCATGCGTCACAGTGGCACAGGAAGTGTAAAGAAAGTGCTTCATTGTCTATTTTGGGGGGAACCTTAAGTAAGGCAACACACCTTCTTCCTCACCCAACATTTGACTGTCAGCTTGTCAAACTAGAAATACTAGACAGGTGACGAGACTACTCACTCCCCGTCTTGGTTTAAGGCTAGACTCCGAATCGCAAACTGAAACTGTGAAACGCAGGTTACTGTGAGACTAGGGCACGGCACAACACGCCCACTGGAAAAATACATGACGGACCACTGGCAAACGTAAGCGGATTAAATCCTAATTAACAATGAGTCTACTGATATGGATGGGGGACATACATGACTGTGTGTGCACAATGTGAAGGGCTAGTATTTGCAAACCTACATGGGATACTTTAGCCTTTGGAATACATTTAAAGCAAACGAGACAACACATTACGCAGAACAATACAAGGACATAACTACATTTTCTGCACAGTAGAATAAATATTGACAGTATGGCAATCTGGCAGGGGGGATGGGCATAGAGACCAACATGTTGTCATGTATGACAGATTGAGACTCTGGTAAAGTATTTGTGTGTAGTGCAAATACAAGACAACGGCGTTATACTCACTCAATTGTAGAAGAATAACGACTGCTGTGTGCCACAGAGCCATCGTCCTCACTGATGCAGATGAATTAAGCCGACAGGGATTTCCACTTCACAGTGTACTCTGAAATACTGATCGTGTACTGCTCCTCTTCTCTCAGCGCATCACGCACACCGGGGCATGTCGTTCTTTCACACAGCGAAAAAAATATATATGAAACGCCTTTTTTTCAAACACTGTCAGAATAATGATGTGATTGCGCTTCTGGAGAATTGCGAGTTAGCAGCACACGCTAACACGAAACGCATAGAAACGGACGCGGGTGCGCAGCTGATTGTATAGTTACATGTACAGGGCATCGCCGCATCTTTCTCCACACAGCGACTCTTGATTTCGGTAGCCTTTTGTTTAACTCATCTTCGTTTGTCTTCACTTGAACAGACTACCCACTATCACAGAAAGCATCATGCGCGGTCACGGGAGGGGGGGGTGGCGTATGTTGTGGAGAGTGTGGTGGCGGTGGCCGAGGGGGAGGGGGTCACTCAAAGGGGCGGGGCTTGTATGCAAAATCGCATAAGAACTCGCATAGGCAAAATAACACGAGGCCATTGGTCAAGAAAGCAAAGATAACATTTTGAGCCAATAGCAATGGCCGGGGTTGGAAGTGTACGCGAACGCTTGGTCGAAAATGGAGTAATTCATTCAAACCGCCGAGCGCCGCCGAGCGGTGGTTGGCGTGTTGCATGGCGACTGAGCGGTGAGCGCAACGGGGTGTCCATTTATAACATGTATTAGTTCCTAATACAATTTGTTATCACTAGTACCATAGTAAAGGCCCTATTGTAATCTATGTAGATCTTTAGGCCCTCCTTGCTCGTCCTCGAGCAACAATGGATGTTGGATGATTGTTGGTTGACTACCATATTTACACTATATAGCCTACATATTTACCTTTCATTGTTTTACTTATTTAAATGATAAAATCATCATACATATTTGTTTATCCTCCGAAATAAGGTCATTTCACAGAAATGGGCTTGTTCCACATACGACCACGGGGTGGCGATAGAAAGCAACGAACTGAGACTATGACGAACTATTCGAGCCGTCAAAGCTTACTCTGACAATAATTTAAATATTTCTATGTATCTATATAGATATTGTAATTTTTTTGAATCTAGGAACAGTGACATAAACCAACCCATAAATTCTGTTCCCTATAAAGTCTATATTCCAGAGTTCTTGTAAATGATCCTGAGAAGGTATGTGGGCCCTCAAAAGTGAGACGCCACCGTTATTTCACTATATAGTGAGATGGGAAAATGTATAGTGAGAATTATAGCAAAACTTGAATTTACTTTACTATGAAACCACAAATGGGCCTATAATGCACATGACATGCTGAGGCACCGGGACACTTTGGGGGATTTAAACCGTCAACACACACCTCATTAATGGTGACCAGTCGTTCACCTCGCCAGCCCTGACAGAGCTTTCCTCATTTCCTCCATTCTTCTTCACCTCTTCTCTCAACCCTTCTCATCTTTCTCTTCTCCTCGCACCCTTGTCTCTTCTTCCCCTATCACCTCTCTCTCTCTCTCTCTCTCTCTCTCTCTCTCTCTCTCTCTCTCTCTCTCTCTCTCTCTCTCTCCTCTCATCTCTCTCTCTCTCTTTCCTCCTCTGACTGTTCCTCTGCTCCCCACTGTTCATGTCTACTCTGATCTTTCCTGATTTTGTTTTGCTTCTGATGTCTGTTTCCTCTTGCTGATCAACTCTGATAACTGATTTGATTAGATTCTCCTCTCCGCTGCTCTCCTCGCCTCTTTTCATCCTCTCCTTTTGCCTCTTGCCTCACCCCCCCCTGCTCTCACCCTCTCTCCTCTCTTGTTTAATCCGCTCCTCTCATTCACCCTCTAATCTCTCTCGCCGTCCCTCTCTCCTCCGGCCTCTTCATCTCCTCCTTCGTCTTCTCCCATCCTCTCCTCTCCTCTCCTCCCCTTGTTTTATCCTCCTCCTGTTCCCCGCCTC
>JAOPUH010000025.1:11377027-11387234 GCA_027123175.1 Urophycis cirrata
CAGGGGGAGGGGAGGGGAGGGGGGGGGGTGGTGTCGGGGGGGGGGGGTTACGAATGCCGAATGCCCGCCCCAAATGGACCCCATTTCTCTTAGCGCTAAAGCAGGAAGAGTGGACGATTCACTATTTTAAGCATCTATGGCATTTATCAGGTCGGGGTGAGGAAGTGGCGGGGTTATTAAATGTGGTGGCTTTAATTACATATTTTCCTCTTGTAAAGTCAAACTATCATTGTCATAAAGGGAAATGGCACTACAATGCCCACGCAACAGCCAAATTCAATTCTTTATGGAGATTGCAATAAAACATACATGTTTTATGTATTAAGACGGTATCATGCAACCAGCCTTTACAGCCTTATGTGAAAAGGTAACACTATGGTTCTGTGTCAGGCTTAATGATGCCTTTTCATTGACCCATTGATCTCAGGTGTTTTCTAGTTGGCGATAGACCCACAGCTTGTGTAAAATGATCTACCTAAGGAAAGACTTGTTGGAGCCATAGTTTAAGCAATATTTGGTTTTCAGGGTTCGCCAATTGCCTAGAGTCATGCTTAAAGTTTCAAACTGTACGACACCTTGGATGATGATCGATGACTTGAGGATTTGTGTGAGAATTTAAAGCACACTCCTCCTGTCACAATCCTTGTGACACCCTTTGGTACACTTAAAGCCATCATTCTTTGTTATGTCCATAGCAAATGCAACCATTTTTGTGTGTATTGTATTTTCAAATATAAAGGCCTCTTCAACTACAGAATGGCGAGGATCAAATTTAGTTGCAAGAGATTCTTAATGAGCCTACCATACAATCTTATGTTACTGTTGCAATACAAATCTGGATCTTGTTTGGGAACTCTGAGGCCTATTATATGACTGTTCTTTATACAGTATATATCTTTCAAGGTCATTGGTTCTTCTGAAGCGTTGTTATCACCTTGCTTCTTGACTCGCCTGAAGATATGACAAGTCACACATCCCACTCCCTCCCTAGACAGCTTTTCCTTGTTCAGTTTAATCTCAATTTGAGAATGTTCCCTGTCCATGCCGTTATGTCCAGATGGTGTAACTAAGCTCAAACCAAAGGTTCATCTTATTTGTCCGCGAAAGGAATGAATATTGTGTCCTTGGTTGGTGAGGATTTATTGAAACGATGTTGGCTCTTATAAATGCAGACTTGGAACTGGAAAGCTCTTTTTTGTTGACAAATTTAATTCAGGGGTCTAGGGAGACTTTACTCACCGTTTAAATGAATTGTCACTATGTTAAGAATGAGTACTTTGTCAAATGTATTAATTATAATTTGTAACCTCAAACTCTTTGTACTAAGTTGATGGAAAAGTGCCCTTATGCATCATGTTTTTGTTTTATTGGGGGAGGTTTTTTATATTGTGTATACTTCTACAAATGCCAACCGCTGGATTAAAATTATGACTTAAGTCACATTGTCACCTGTCAAATTTGCCACATTTAAAAAACAAATGACCCAGAATTTGCATCAAAACTAATTTTATTTCAAATGGAAATCACATCCAAGTAACTGTTTGTGCACATAATGGATATCTAAAAAACGAATGGCTAGTATCTAATTAAAACCAAAAATCACAAATCCTCATCTTCCTCGCCACTCTTCAGTTTGTTACGGAGGCTAGGTGGGAGACAAGGTTAGTCACGTTAAAAAGACAAGACATTTAGCATGCTCAACCACGTGTTGCATACATACGCATTATCCCCAAAGTACACAAAAACACTTCTCAATTCTTAAAATCAACAATCCAGACGACTCGTCCATCTGGCCAGCGAACCAGTTTTGCGTCGATGAATGGGGTCTGTAAGACAAGTGCCGGTGTCGACTCACCTGCTGAGGTAGGAGTGGACATCCGAGAAGCCGTGGTACTGCGCCAGGGGGAAGAGGATGCCGGTGGGACAGCGGCCCTCCCTCTGCCGGCAGAAGCTGCAGTTACAGATGCCCCTGCATGGCGGGCAGTGCCACCCCTGTACCAACACAAGACATGACTTAATTGCTTACGTCTATTGTGGCTGCATTGGGGGGTTTTTTTACAGCATGCGTGCAATCAAAATGACCAAAAAAAAGTAAGGCAAGTGCAGTCATTTGTGTGTGTGTGTGTGCGGGTCACCGGATCAAGCAGAGCCTTTTTGACATCTTCTCCGTATCGGTTTCTGAGACACGGCCCGCAGAACTGCCCCTGAATCCCGTGACACTCCTCGCTGCGGCAGAACGTCTTGGTGTCAATGGTCTTCTGGCGACACTGGTGACAGGTGGAGCCCTGGAAATACACTGGTGTTGTTTTAGTGGTCCTTTTAACGAATTTATGTTAAGAAAAACGGGTCTGAAGATGGGAACGGTGGTTTTGTCAAGTGACAAACATCTTGAAAGCTGGAAATTAACTGACTTACATTTATTGAACCAACAACAAAGGATTTCTCCAAGTGCTTCATGAACAAGTGACAGACAAAACAACTGGACAGTGCAGAGTACAGACAGGATTAGAAAGACTAAGAAGAATTAGTCTTAATTAGACTTAAGAATTAGACTAAGAATGTATTTTTAGTGCATTATACAGTTCATTCCCAGAGGAGGTATAGGTAGTACATGCTCCCAACCAACTGCATTCCAACATCAACATCAAATTCTACCCAACAATTAAAGCAAGTGTCAGTGCATGAGATTAGTTTTTTTTTCTTTTTAAATCCTCATGTCATGAGCGGAAACGGGCTTGTTTTCAGCTCTGGTCGTCGAGCAGCTCATTTCATGAGATGACGCGATTCAACTTTTATTTTTTAAATGTTGAACGATGGCCGACGTGGAGACCACGGAACCGACCGTGGCTTTGTTGTAGACCTTCTCCGTCATGTTGTCGGCCACCAGCTGCAGCTCCTCCTCCGTGATGTCCTCCACCGGCCGGACCACGTGGGGTCTGCTCTGGCTGGGCCGCCGCGGGCCCCGGCGGGGGGCGGGGCGTACCTACGGACCAGCACAGCGAGGGAAGAGAGACCCATGAGGGAAGAGAAGTAAAGAGGCTCATGTGGTCGTGAATAACGCCACGGCAGAATAAAATGTATCACGCAAAATATACTTTGTGGGGACGAAAAACGACTAAATCGGCAGTGGCTGCACTGTCCATCCCGCAGTGTAGTAAATTACATTTTCTTTCATGGTTTTCTGAATTATTATTAGCATTGCACAACAGTAATCAATTTACTATAATCAATGCTATCCAACTGCTACCCAACTTATTTTATACCTCTAAAAAAAAGGCCACTGGTGTTATATTTTTGGGATCAGTCCCTCATCCCAGTGCTATAAAAAGCTAACGTCGAGATAAGTGATGCTGACCTCCAGTAGCTCGTCCTCCAGGCTGAGCTCCAGCTCCCTGTCGGGGGGGCCAGAGGGCTCCTCCTCGCAGCCCCCCATGGAGCGCGTCTGCCTCCGGGTGGCGCGCTCCGGGTTCCTCCTCGACTCCCCCGCGGAGCGAGGCGGCTTCTGTTGGAGCAAAGCGACACCCTGTCGAAAATCACCTCCGTGTATCAAACAGAGTCAGGCTAGAGTAGAAAAACGACAGCGTCATGTTTTGGGAGACAGGGATCCCGGGGGAGGAATCACACTGGTCACAAATCACAAGTGTTGCAGTTGTGAGCAGAAAACAGACATCACGTCGTAAATCTGGGAATGGAGTCGCTCTGCATTGGTTCTGAGTGTGGTTATACGCACAGTGCTTCTCTCTTTAGCTTTTTTGCTGTTTGTGTGTTTTTTGAGCATCCCTGCACCTCCAGGCATCTCGTGCAGAGCTGCCATCAGCTGAGCCAACTGTAAAAAAAAAACAACAACAAAAAAACAGAAGAAAAGAAAACAGGCCAAGATCAACATCGATTTAGGGAGCTATTTAGAGCAGGAACACAACTAACACAAAACACACAGATGTCTTCTGTTCTCCAAGTCCCGACATGCATTATGCAAAACAAAATGCATTATCCAAATGGGTGGATGCACATCTTCTACTTACAGCCTTGTTTCACAAGAAATTGCCCAATTGTAATGACATTATCACAATGACAAATGGTCAATGGACTTTCATTATATTTCATTCACCTGTACATAGGCTATATTGTGTTGCCCCCTTGACCAGTTTATTGAGCAGTATAGCATAGGTCTACATTATATGGGGGTGTGGGTTAATATGGATGCATTCACCATCGCTTTGTTATCCCTGATGTTCTGGTCCCGCTTGGATAGGAAGGTGTCCTTTGCGTCACCCTCGGAATCTGAGCCACGTTGAACAGGTAAAGGGGCCACGGCCACCTCTTCCTCTTCAAACTTGACGCGCCTCTTCTTCCTTGGATTAGCCATGCCCTTCTCCTTCATAACCGGCTCTTCTTCAACCTCCTTCTCCTCACCCTTGGTCGCCTCGCCATCCTTGTCGTTCGAGTGAGGCGTGTTGGAACGCAGGCGGAGGGAGACTCTCAGGGTGAATCGCTGAGCACCACCGGGCCGTTTAGAGGAAGTCTTGTTCTCGCTGAGGGGTGGATCAGGAATGTCCTCCAGTCCATCTTCGAAGCATGAATCCTGGTGCCCACAGAGGTCAGAGCAACAAAACACGATTAACTCACGTTAATCTTAGGACTTAGGATTTGAATCATGGATTTGTTTCCATTGCTTATTTTCTAAAAAGAAAATGTATTAATTACAAAAGTGAGCGAACTTCCAGTCAATTAAATCAGTTCCAAGTCAATGTTGGAACTGATTAAACTTAATATAATCTCTTGAAGATACTGCAGTATGCGTCACGCACGTTGACTTACCTGATTGTACAGGTCGCCAATTTCATTTTCAGAAAACCCATAAAATGTTTGATCGTTTTCAGACTCCTCTGCAAAAATATCTGCCAGCTCATTTGGGGGAGAGTGCATTGTCGAAAGACCTTCCTGAAAGAAGTTAAATACATTATACGAGCAGCACGTTTAAATGCACGTTTATTTCTTCCATTTGATTGCATTTATTCAAGTCTGCTTTATTTTGAGACGGATAAATATGCTAACTTTACCATTTTGGCCATCGTCATTTTCAATTTCGTCTTATTTAAAAATGTCCGCCCTTCTACGGGTAGTTCTATGGTTGTTTCAATTAGCAAAAAAGGAAACTGGGTGTGCGTGTTTTGTTTACAGAACACGCACAGGCGTACGTGACTTCCCTTGTCAATAAACAATGAAACCCCGCCCGCGTGGTTCATTTCTGCGTAGACAAGCTAGGCCACAAAAATAAAGTGTACCCTTCACTGAACTTTTCGTCGTCTGGAATTTGGTTAAAGAATTTGGAGCATTTGCCATTTATATCAACAATTGTGTGTGTTTACTGTATGTTTCGAAGAATGAAACAAACATTATTTTATCATTTATAAATTGGGGATGGGAATGTGTGTGTGTGTGTGTGTATGTGTGTGTGAGAGAGAGAGTGTATGAGAGTGTGTGTGCTGTGTGCGTGCATGCATGCACACATGTGTATGTGTGTGTTTGTTTTGGACAGGCTACTTCGGTCATTAGTTGGCAGGTATGTGCCTACAGATAGAGCCATGTGCAGCTGTGTGATAGTGGGAGTAACGGTGGGAAACTGAAGGAACTCCTTTCTCTTTCCCATGACTGATAAATGAATGTGTCTGTTCAGGACAGCTTGGTTTATAGGTGACCATGAGCCAGCAACAGTGGCTGCTTATTGCAGTTGTGGGTATGTAAAATGGCTATGTTATGTGTCGTCTAATCTTTGTTTGTGTTTTACTATAAAACAGTAGTTTAATAATTTACAGCAACATCTGAGTTAGAAATGAGGAGTTATTGTTTTGCGTGTGTCAGTTGTTTTCCTTATATTTTCACATATATCATGTGTTTGTCTTCCCACTTTAGAATGCATGTTCCTGTGCATAGCTGGGCAGTTGGTCCCTCAGCGGAGGCGATGTGCTTTCCAAGTGAAGCCACAAAATATTGACTATAATATGGAATACATGAGTGCCGGCGATGTGAACGGATCCGTGCAGCTCTGCTCGCACACCCAGTGTTGTGTGGGTTATTTTCTCCTCGTCAACAACCAACCAGAGGTGGACCTGCTGGGTGAGTTATCCACAAGAGAAAAAAAAGGCACAGCATGTCTTGACAGTCCCTCTATAACCGTGGTAGCCTGCAATCATTTCATTACACCATTACCATACCATTCTGTAACCATAGTTATACACTTGAAAGCTAAATAATGCTGTTGTCGTTGTACGTCTATAAAGTGGGCTTCCCTTTTGGAAAATGTTTTACAAATATGAATTATTTGACCCTCTGCCAGTGGACAATTGCGTCAATGTTAACATGCTTTGAAAAATAAACTAGTCCAATGTGGGTTCATTTGCAGCTTGTAATGTGGCTGAAATCTGCCAGGATGCAGTCTGTGAGCCACACTACGACAAACAACTCATCAAGTGTGTGTGCAATGAGGACATGTGTAACAGAAACATGACTTGGAGGTAGGGCTGGCCAATGATTCAATATTAGAGTTTTGTGTGTTTGAATGGTATTGTGTCATCATGACATTAAGATAATGACCTCTTTTGAGATTCAGTTTTATAGTCTAAAACATGCCCATAAATTGATCAAAATAATAGTTAGCTTACCATACGTCAAATGTCCATGTACTTTGATGTAATTGCCCTAAGTGAGACAGTTAAGAATGGCATTTCAAATTGATAAGCATATTGTGATCTTCAATCTATCGATAAAGTGTCAAATTCCCCATGATTATTGTGATAATAATTTTTTCCATATCGCCCGGCCCTACTTGGAGGCCACAGCCAAACCAGCTCCAGCGCACGTCCTATATTGTAGGTAGGAACTAAGAATTCATCAAGTCACATGCCTCTTTAACTGTAGGTAGGAACAACTCATTTATCAAATAAACATAGGCTACTGCAGGGGGAAACTAGGGAGTTATAAAGTAACACGCTATCATTTCAGTTATGGGTCTCACAAAATATGACACTTTTTTTATACTATCAGCCCCTTTGGAACATAGCTGACATGCTTTGTCATGGTACTTGGTAATCCACTGTCTCAGCCCTGAGCCACTCAAGATGTCTCCCAACACAAGTACATAAATGGTAATGGTAAAAAAAAAAAAACTAAGGACATTTGCATAGAAATGTTAAATACAATAAAAATTTGGCCATTTGAAAGCAATGCATAAAATATGTTGTAAACTCCACTTTTTCATCCAGCAGATAAAGTGAGCTCAACCGCCATTTTCATTCCTGTTGGAGCCCTCCTGTTTGTGTTCATCATGCTCATGGCTTTTAAGTGGAGACATCTTTTCAAGGAGCAGGGTGAGCTCACTGTGCGTTACATCATGGCATTCAAATAGAGTTTTTTGTACCATCTTACATTGCTTGCCATCTTACATGCTGCGATTTCATTCATTTCAGCTGTACATTTTGTGATCATAACATTGTCGATAATAACAATATCTTATACAAGGCCAACGCTGTGAGATAGCAGGGCTTTGATGTGTCACATAGAGGACAAAAGCCATCTTGATACTTTAAACTGTGGTTACACTTTAATCTTTTAAAAAGAAAAGAATGATTGAGTTAGATTATTAAATACAATAATAAAATAAATCATTATGGAGTTATCTGATGAATACAGCATGGGAAAAATTAATTCACATAAATAAAAATGTTCGGCTTTCTTGTAAATTTAAAAGTTGGTGTTTGACCTTGGTAGTATGTTTCACTCTATTTTTTCCGATTCTGTGGACGTCCTTGGCTTTTATGTGTTGATACTCCCTTTTTGCTATCCTCCCATCTTTCCTGTCAAACACGTCTGCAGGTTTCTTCAGTAATCACACATCCACTAATTAACAACTAACACAACACACAACTGTTGAAGAATCCATCACACACACACTCACACAACACCTAGGCCCTACGAGCACAAGTGCGTTGGCCCATTCCATTGTGACCACATTTTCTCCCCGTTCATCCCAGACGAGAAGACTCTGACCTCAGTCCGTGGAGACGCTCTCTCACCGCTGTGTTCCTGCCAAACAGCTGCAACGCGTCCCATCAACAGCGCTGATGTGAAACTACAACAAGTTAGTGCAATTACAAAATGCAATCACAAAAATGAGGCTAATTATAACCCATGATATCAATCAGCGACATCAAACAGTGACGGCATTTGTCTTCTCCTTTTGGTGTTGAGGCTGTTTGTTTGTTGTGTGTGTTTTTTCACAACCCTCTAAGGCTGTTGGCCACGGCCACTTTGCAACAGTGTGGCAGGGCGAATACCAGGGCTCTGCGGTGGCAGTCAAAGTGTTTCCTGCCGGCCACAAGCACGAGTTCTCCTCAGAGAGAGACATTTATGAACTGCCGCTGATGGAGCACTCGGGCATCGCCCGCTTCCTCGGAGCCGGGCAGAGCCGAGACGGGAGCCAGTGGCTCATGGTTCTGGAGCTAGCCCCGTGTGTGAGTGGCCACCACGGGCCCGACGAAAGCCTTATTGTCATTGTCATGTCTTATTTAGGATATGTGAAGAGTACGGAGATAAACGTGAGAGGCCTGATGCATACTTTACGTGTGTGTACATGTATGGCATTGAATATAGTGACATAGTTGTCTTTCCCCATTCTAACTTGAGTATATCAGATCAATGGGTAGGCTGGTAGTGTAAGATATAAGCTGTGTAAAATGTATTAAAAGCAAACTTTGACTGTGTGTATCTTAGGGTTCCCTCCAACAATGCTTGTGTAATGAGAGTGGCAGCTGGACAGCATCCATGAAGATGTCCCAGTCTCTATCACAGGGGCTGGCATACCTGCACTCTGACTTTCACAGACATGGTGTGTAACTATGTAACATGTTAAAGCTGTCAATGCAAATTTATGTGTGTGTGTGTGTGTGCGTGTGCACACTTTTCTAAACACATTATCCTTTACCCTTTTATCCCATAGGGATGCACAAACCTGTAGTGGCCCACAGAGACCTCAGCAGCAGCAACGTGCTGGTCAGGGCAGATGGGACATGTGCCCTGAGTGACTTTGGATGCTCCACCGTCCTGCGGTCCTGTTGGGGTCGCCCCGGCTGGCAGTGTCCCAGGAGCATGGAGGTACACACCTGACTGTACTTTACTCATCCAGAAGGAACTCGTTGGTCACAATTGCTGCGCTGAAGATGGAAAATAATAAAATGAAAAATATATATACCAGTCAGTAAAGACACGAAGAACAAGAAATGTACGTAGAATATACATATAGAGTATGTATAAACAATATTGAACTATAAAGCTGCTCTGGTGGTGGAGTAGGTAGAACAACAGTGAATGACAATTGCACATTGAATATTGCATGTCATGTTAGGACCAGAGGGTGAATATTGTCCAGTTTAATTCCAGGTACAGTAACAATACATTACCTGTGCTATACACTCACCGGCCACTTTATTAGGTACACCTTGCTAGTACCAGGTTGGACCCCCTTTTTCCTTCCGTCTTCACTCTCCGATCCGTGAAGCCCATGAACATAAATGTAAAAAAAAATACAAATGAATACCCATAGAGGCAGGGTTGCATAAATGACGCATCCTTGCAGGAACCAGGGCAGGTGGGCTCCCTGCGCTACATGTCCCCTGAGATCCTGGAGGGCTCTGTGGACCTGAGCAGCGGCCGCTGTCTCGTGCAGGCGGACGTCTACTCCCTGGGTCTCCTGCTGTGGGAGATCTGGACGTGGTGCCCGGACCTCCTTCATGGTAATGGTGACCTGATGGAGTCTGATCAGGTGGTCCGGGGAGGTCGCCGTCCGCGTGGTGTGTAGGATACACATTGCAAATGTGAACCGCTGTGATAAGTAGAGGGTTCCTCTGGTTTAGATTCAGGCCGTGCTATGGGGCACATTTGAAGGGAGGATCCTTCATGTGCTTCAGGAAATGCATTCTCTTGTGGGAAATGTATTGGCAACATGGTCACATGATTGGCAGTTTGTGCAAGACACGTGCATTTGAATCCACAACAATCCACACAATTAAATCCACACCTCTGGTCTGTGATATGTGAGAGATGAGATGGGATCATAATATTGCTGCGTAAGATACTATTAGATTAGATTCAACTTTATTGTCATTGTGCAGAGTACAAGTACAGGGACAACGAAATGCAGTTGGCGTTCTAA
>JAOPUH010000025.1:11438304-11454012 GCA_027123175.1 Urophycis cirrata
TAGGGCATTAAACAGCGTCCACAACACACTGGCTGACTGCGCTCCAGTAGGACTGCAGGGTTCTTTCTCCATGATTGAACTGTTCCTTCAGGCGCAGGAGTGTGGCCTCCAAGACCCTCCACTTGCGTCGCCGTGGTGGTGGTGGTGGTGGTGCATCTCCTCGCTCTGCCATCATGGCACTTTCCTCCGTCACCGTCTGCCGATCTTTGAGGTGGCGGATGAAGAGCCACAGTCCGGGGTGGCGCACTTGAACAGTGTCATTCATGACCCGGTGGTAAGCTGTCACAAAATACAATTTTAACAATTAAACCAAGACTAAACAATAAATTGACTTGTACACAGACATTTTGTGTCTGCACACATTTGACCGGCATTTGTAACAGCACTCACATTCAACATGGTTATTTGTTCTCTGGTCCATGCCCCTCTCAAAGACGTTCCACAGAGCTGGTGGAAAGGTTGATCCAGGTTGGATATATGTGTTCCTCATGTAGGTGAGGAAGTCTTCTAAAGCAGGGTACTGTCTCACAAGGCGTCTGCAACGTCTGCTAATGGCCAGTGTGGTGAAATTCATCTGTACCAGCGCAAGTGGGAGGTAACCCAGAGCCATGAATTTCCGGATGGCCCGAGTCAGACTGGGGTCTTGGTGGTAGGGAACAGCCAATCCAAGCTCTTGGATCCTCCTCCACAAGGATTGGTTGAAATGAAAATAACAACCACTGACTCTGGCTTGTGGGAACTCGGTTTCCAGCGCTGTTTTCAGGGCATTTTCAAAGTCACAAACAACAAATTGTGGGAGCCAATTGTGGTGGGTCACCCGTCGGATGGCCACTTTGACTGCTTGGAGCACTTGCCTGTAATGTCCAGTGGTGCGCTGCTCCATAACCACGTGGACAAGAGGCAGAACAAAACCATGATGCTTTCCCAGTATGGTAAAACACTGTCTGTAAGGTCAAGGGCAACTCTTGAAGGTGGCATCCATGTATGTTGTCCTGCATTGTCTTAGCAGGCGCAGGTTGCCGTCTGTTGCAAACACCTGTATGCCCCAATCATTGTCAGAATGCAACAAAAAACGTTCTTCTGCCCATGTTTGGGCCCATGGGCCTGTAACCTCCACTTCCTCTACAGTACCTGGAATGGGTGGCATTGCCTCAGACCTGGCTCTTTGCATTGTAGATCGGATGGACCTAAACCCTGGTATTGGTGGTCTGTCACCTCCTCCTTGGCCTGCACGATGACGATGTTGCACCAATTCTGCATTATAAACCCGTCTTACTGGTACAGTTGGATTCCGCCTGACTTGTGCTACAGCATGCTGTTGGAATTGAGCTCTGCTCACCATGGCTTGCTCCTGGGGGTGGGGATGATCCTGCTCATGGAACCCCATCACTTGGATATCTCGATCCTCCCCCTCATCATTCAGCAGGTTTGTATAAACCTTCGCTCTACAGTCCTTACGCCAGCAACGCCAATGAATCTTTTCGCCCCTGGTCTCATGCCGGTGAAAACGGAAGTTCTGGACAACTAAAACCTTTCCTCCACGGTTTCCAGTGATCAAGCGCCCATAAATATCAGCCATCTCTGCATATAAATATCCTCCTACCTTGTTGAATGTGTGTGTGTTTGCAGCACGAGTTCTATCTTTATATGCCCCTGCTCTACCTGCACATATTTGAAGACAATGTGGGACCAATGGGCTGTGGGACCAATAGACTGTGGGACCAGTGGGCCTAAAAAAAAAAAAAAAAAGTCTTAGTGACGTGGGACCAATGAGCTGTGGGACCAGTGGGCTGTGGGACCAGTGGGCTGTGGGACCAGTGGGCTGTGGGACCAGTGGGCTGTGGGACCAGTGGGCTGTGAGACCAATGGGCTGTGGGACCAGTGGGCCGTGGGACCAATGGGCCGTGGGACCAATGGGCCGTGGGAACATAGACACGCTCCCATATTTGTGTACGCAGTCGTCCTGTAATTTAAAACGGCACGTTGTTTTCATTCACACGCGTTAGCTTTTAGCTCTAAGAATGGCAGCGCTACGTTCAGCTGTAATGGCCATAATGTAATGAACATATCTGGCTCGAAGAGCGCGCCAGTGAAACACCGACTTCACTCTCGCGCGTCATCACCTCATATCCGCCGCTTAGGCTGCTTATTGGCCCATATGTTCGCCGGGTGGCGCTCGGGATGGAAAAAGTAAATGCTGCAGTATGATATTTGGCTTACTGATTAAGGAGCATCTGCTGAATCAATCTGCACAAACAATGGGGGACAAAAAATAAAGTTAGTTGTGGAAGGCAATTAGCATTTTTCAATTGAGTTGATTCTGGCGATTTTTGATTCTGTTGACGACTGTATTAGTATTGTAATTTATGAATGAACAAATACAGGTAGGGTATGGAAGTTTGAAAGAGTACATTTTTTCTTGCAGTATTGTAATAATGTTTTGCTAGAAATATTACAGAGAAAGTATTATGTGTTTTGTATTTTCTTTTTTATATTTAATTGCAAGGATTCATTAAATTATACTGCATTACATACAGACCGTTTGAAATCATCACAATGTTTGCATGGGCATGGCAGCGCATTGCATTGCCCTACACTAGATCTGGGGATCGAAATGCAACACCACAAGGCTCTCGCCGACACTTAACTTGCTGTCTGGTCAACGCTTGCCTGCTCCTGCAGCATCGACTGAACAAGACGCGGCACGGGAACCGTCCCTTCTATCTCATAAAGGAGAATGTGTGGGAAATCTCTCTGCTGCTCTGCATCTTGGCCGAGTGTCAGACACTGAATGCCGCTCAGTCCCCCGGGACCCGGAGGCCTCTAGGCTTTTTCAGAACGCGGCGGGTGCTCTTCCAGCAGGATCCCATCCAGACACTCAGATGGCCATGTCGTTATGTTTACCCCCCTCGTCTTTTCAAATCACCCGTCACCCCTATCGTTCCCAACTCACCTCCTCCGCCGCCACAGTCCACGGTAGTCTCGTGGTCATCGGTGCAAAGAGCTGCCTCGGCTCAGCCAATCAGCCGCCTAACGGTCACGGTTAGCCCCGGACCCCTTTAGCATGTCTCCACTTCATTGGTCGGTGTATTTGGTGTTTGCTGTCCTGGTTAAGAAATGACCCCCGCTTCGGCCTTCAAAATAAAACATCCCAATTATCGCATCAAAGATGACTTCGTCATCAAGCCCTCTCGCTGTCACCCTTGCATCTGATGCAGGCCTTTGTTGACCAAGTTCAGTTACACATGCGTGAGGCCTTTGTTTCCTGTTTGAAAACAGCATCTCACTGCGTGTACATTAAATGATATCCATCATAGATCATGATGCTCTTGTTATCAGTTATACACCAATGTTCCTCCAGAACTCATAGTTGCTCTGAATAGTGAGTCAGATGATGTATGCAGACCAACTAATAGCTGCTCTGAACATTGTTAAGCAATTTCCCTCTGGGATTATTAAAGCATGTCTGTCTGTCTGTCTGTCTGTTTCATGCAGAGCCCTTTTCAGCTAGTAATACTTGTCACACATAGTGTTGGTATCGATCCTCGTGGCGGGAGGGAAGCGTCTAAGCGTCTGATTGGTTGGTCACTGCTGTGGTGTTTTTGCCAACTCTATCTGCGTCATCTGCCAGCAGCCAACTCCGTTAGGGGATAATTGAGCTTGGGGTATCATCCCAAGATGGGAGAAACCAATTAGTTGAATATTGTTCCAGTCTTTTGTTTGTCTTTGCGCTACGTCTTTGCTCGTGAGCTGCCATTTTTATGAAGCACTCTGTTTCGCAGTTATATTCATGTCATAAGCTTGGAGCAAAGCTGGATGTGTGGTCCTCAGCAGAAAACAAGCAGAACGTGTCAGATCATTAATGCACAATGATTAACTGTATGAACGAACATGTAGGAGGCACAAAAAATAAATGTAGAAATGAAAAATAAAAAATAATTATGTGTCTTGCAAACCTCGCCTAGAGTAGATAACAATGCATAGTAAAATATGAAATCATTATTAACTTACTGGAAACAACAATTCCATTGCAGCAAATCCTATATCCATAGATCATGTAATTCAGATTCAATTCTGCACTTTATGAAACCCATAATGTCATAAGGTCTTCCTGATTTTAATGCTCCGTTCAGAATTCATTCATGGATTCATTGTTTTCATATCTCCTCATAGACATAAAAAAACCCTATAAATATGCTGCAGTACACACTGTTGACTCCTGGGTTGATATGGGCATGAAGGTGGAAAAAAAATCATGGTGTGACCAGCCTCACCCCTGACCTCAACCATATTGAGGTCCTGTGGAGAGCCCTTAAAGGTAGATCTGAGGGGGAGGGCAGTGTTCATCAAAACAACAGCTCTGGGAGGCAATACTTGCATCCTGAAATGAAGTGGAGGCCGAAACGGTCCATGGACTCACAAGTTCAATGGATGAGCGGGTCGTTAAAGTGATCTTAGAGAAGGGCTCTTGTATCAATATGTAACTTGATCTGGAAATTGATTTTTTTTTTGTTTAAATTGCATTTACGTATTGATAAACAATCTGTTCATGCAACAAATACAACAGATTTCTGTTTTGAATTTGTGATGACCTCTCAAATTTTTTTCAAACTGCGTTGTGCATGATCATTTGGAACAATGCGCTTTGAGCTTTTTCAAAATAGTACAACCTGTGTCATCAGTAGTTTTGCTTGTAATAACATCCACATTATAATATCATTGTTGGGGATATGAAAACACCCTTAAGCGTGTCGACTGTCGAGCAAAAAACAAACGAACGGCCTGCGTCTAATAACTTGGAGCGCAGCGCAGTGTCGTTAGTCTCTCAAAACTCCAGATCAATATCTTAAGTCTGATGGCAGACGAGCTCCAATCTGGGAGAACCACACTCTGCTGTTTTCTGACCATTCCCCCTCCTCCCCCGTGAAAACCCCTCCCTTGTGGCTGCAGGGTGTTTGGCGAGAGCTTCCACAGCCTGTGTGCGGGGAAGCCCTGGGTGACCAAGCTGAGCTCCGCCGGCCTGGTCTATCTCCACTTTGGCCGGCAGCTCCTGGCCCAGCTCACCGGGCTGGGAGAGGGCGACCGCCAGCTGGAGGTGCTCTTTGACAAGGTGGGTGACGAGGTGGAAACGCCGTGTGTCGTGTGTTGTGTGTTGTGTGTGTGTGTTGGGAGAGAGAGATGTATGACTGTGATCGCTTGTCCTTTTGTCCGTCTCTCCATCCTCTGTGCGCTTTTCGTTCAATTAATTCTTCCGCCAAGGGTTCTGTCCATCTAGTCCCGTCTATTCGCAATAATGGCCAATTGTATTATTGTAAGCAAAATAATAGCAGTCCACTCTGCCTTCCACATGGGGCCACATGCACCACACCTAAGTGGCTTTGCTACACCTTTGCTACGAGATAGTGTTACTGGGCCCCTCCCACAACGTTGCAGAAACTCAGTTTATTTGAGAGTTGGCAAGATGGCTGAGCAGGTGGTGAATGCTAAGATGTCAGTTCTGATGGCCGGGATAGCCTGTGTGCGTTGTCTGCCCAATGGGACACACAGGTGCGCCAGTGCCAGAGAGAGTCTTGTCAAGTAGGGGGGGGGGGCTCTCTCAATACCACAGTACACAGAGTACACACACGTCTCGACTCGCGTGCTTCTCAGCTCGGACATGGCAGGTTCCACTTCGGGAGCGCAGACTCCTGAGTGCAGACCTCCGAACGCAGTGCTGTCATCCTGCAGTCGGAGCAGCGTCCTACTTGACGACGTTGCCATCGCCGCTCCTCTTGGCATTGCTCTGGTTATCAGCACCCAAATAACAGGCAATGTGATATAAAACACAAAACCCTGCCTCTTTTTGTGTTCATAGAAGAAAGGGTCTTCTGACTTGGGTGGGTGTCAGGTGAGGCTGCTTAAACCAGCCGTCAGCCACTGCGAGGGCGTGTAACTCACGCAGGGCATGAGGTGTTGACCTCGATGTGTGTGTGTGTGTGGTTCGGGGGGGCCCCCCCCCCCCCCGGGCGGGGGGGGGGGGGGGGGGGGGGGGGGGGGGGGCGCAGGGGAGAGGCGTGACAGCCGTGGCTTTTTAAATGGTTGCAGCAGGGAGAGGGTGTGGGAAAGTGGAAATGCAACAGCAGTATAGTTGAGCTGTTTGTTTTGTTTTGCTGCTACGAAGCCCCGGTGGAGGCTCTGGGGAGGTCACCATGGCAACGTCCTCCGCTGGCGAGGGAGGGCGTTGCCATGGTAATGCGGGGGGGGGGGCTTACCCTGGTGGGCGTGGTGAGCTGCTGGATGCGGGACATGCGGTGCTTCTCCGGCCGGCCCGGGCTCACACCGAGGGACCCCCGTCTCAGGGGACCGGGGTGGGCAGCATCACAGGCTGGGGGGACACAAGGAGGTCATAGCATTGTTTTATATACATGATGAACATCATATTATACAAGTTAACACAAACAAAAACAAACATTGTGTCAAACGTAAACATGTAAAGATGAATTACTTTATACATTGTCCATCTTCACTTGGCGACAGCATGATGTCGTAGTAATAAAAATAAAAATACTATGACTATAACTACAGCACGTGAATGAACAATACACACACATATCATTGCACACATATAATTACATGGCTGCCCCACACCACTTACTGCAGTCAGGCACTGAAGGGCTTTTCTGGATGGAGTCAAAGGGCATCTTGGCCCCTTCTGAAGGACACCTGAATGAAACAGGTTTTTCATTTCATCAGCAAAACTTCACAATCTCTCAAAAGTCTCTCTCTTCTGAAAGCTCCATGTGACTTTAAGAGTAACATTAGTAGTAGTAGTAGTAGATAGTAGGAAGAATTCTTGTGATATTACAATATACAAAGCAGCACACACACACACACACACACACCTGATGTGGTCGTAGAGGTGGTGCCAGCGCTGGCCCTTGGGCACGGGGAAGGACATGTCCCGGGGCATGGGCCCTGTCCCCCGGGACGAGGACAGACCTCGCTGCTTGGCCTCGCTGAAGGACAGCCCTTTCAGAGACAACACTGGATTCATCCTGTGATCCCGGGCCGGTGGCTTCCTCTGACAAGCACCCGAGGAATACTAAAAGCGGCCCAATGACTGTAAAGGGTCTCGGTTCGATCCCCTGTGTCCACACCTTCTGGAGATTCCTCTCTGTGCTAAACAGTAAAGATCTACCAGGGAATCTACCGTGGAAGCTGGAGCTGAGTACCGCTGCTTCCCCAGCAGGACGTCACCGACCGCCCAGTGATGCGGAGGTGGAGAACCGCGGAGGGGAACCTCACCTGGGTCCAGCAGGAGGTCACTGGTGAACATGTTCTTCACCGCCATGTTGGAGCACAGCTTGACACTCTTCAGGTGGCTGTGGCGACGGTTCAGGTAGACGGACAGGATGTAGTGGAGGTCCAAGGACAAGCAGGTCCAACGCACCGTGGGGGGTGCTGGGCCCACCAGATCTAGAGGGCAGAACAACACTTCAGTGCCAACATGTCCGAATCCAGTCGCGCTACTGCAAGACTGGACTACTTTAAAATTTGAAAACTACTTTTAAAATACTATTTCAATTGGCTGCATTGATAATGAGTGAAATCCCAGCTTGATGACATGTATACCACAGACCAATCACAGAGGATTTGAACCATCAACCCCATGACTGAACGCTCTCACTACTCCAGCCAAATGACCGTAGTCTTGCTGTTTCCACCATTTAAAGCCCAATGTTACCATGCTTGGCCGAGCGGGCCGTGCTCTCGTAGACCGAGTCCTTGGCAGCGCCGCATATGAAGGGGAACTGGAGCGAAGTGGCCGTGGACTTGAAGTCTTTGAACATGTTGGAGAAGGCAATGCGGACCACCAGACCCTCCTACAGCCCCACACTGCACAGGAACATGCATTCAAACACAGCTAGAGCATGCATATGTCAAAACATATTCAGATAACATGTGAATAATCACATTAAATAATCACATTTCAGTCTGGACCTTCACACTCATCAAACATGGGATGAGGTGGACACATCACATCCTCACCTCCACAGCCACGTCTAGGTGCACCACAAAGTACTTTGAGGGGCTGGGCCTGAACAGCAGGTAGAAGAACCGCCCGGTAAGGGCCAGGGTCTGAGTGCTGGCCCTGGGGACCAGGATGTAGTTGCTGGCAGGAATCGAACCCTTGATTCTGAAGGCAGAACACTTGAGCTTCTTGTCCTGGTGGGAGGGATCCACAATGTTGGTACTCCAGGTGTATGCTCCAGATGTATGCAGAAGGTGTATGGTCCAGGGGGTGTGTGCAGCAGGTGTGTGTGCAGCAGGTGTGCCCAGAGCTCTCCTCACCATATACACGGAGACATCGCCCTCCTTGGTGGACCTTTTCCATTCCTCCACCTTGACATGTTTGAAGATGTTCACGTAGGGATGCTGCCAAACTGAGAGAGCGTGTGTTTAGTAAATCAACAGCAGCCAGGGATGAGTTATAAAGTGAGTTTATCTTGGCAACTTGGGATGTTAGGTTACCTGTGGAGGCCATCGGCGAGCAGGTTAAAACTCTCTGCTCAGCTGTTGCTTTGCAGCTTAGCAGCTTAGCTTGCCGCCGCTAGCGTCGTCCCTGTCAGATAACCCACACGCCGTTTCACTTATCTTAATAAGTTAGTTTTAGAAGTGTCTATAAGTTACCACTGACTCCATGGTGACCAGGTAAACAGACGCCGTGTTTCGGACATGATGGTAATCCTCCTTCAACTCCCGCTCCAGCCCCGCTCCTGAAGTGACGTACGCCTGACGTCAGCGCGTAACCGTGGGTTTCTGGGTAATGGAGTTTTTACAGTGTCTTTGATTGAGGCCCGTTTGGATCATAGATCATGACTGATGATGACTAGATGGATGCTCTCACGAGGCTAACATGATAACCATTGTCATTATACACCCATGGGCAACTTGTGTGTTAAACTGTATGAACCAATTCACACACTATTTCCACAAATGTGGAGTTCAACATCATTTTTGGCATTATTTTTTGCCAATGATCATACACAGACTTATAATGGCACATCAATGCTCTTAGCAATCAAGAAAAATCTGACCTCATTTCACCATAGTTACAATCCAAATGGCAATACATAAAAAAGGCTGAAATATAAATATGGGTTCCAAATCAAGTTCTACAGGCTGAGTCTCTCCAAGCATTTGTAGTTTACTTCACAAAGTGAAGTTTATAATTGCACTGTTCTTTGTTTCAGGGTGGGCCCTATGACAGTGTTGGTAAGTCATGCTTTGTTCTGACGGTAGAAACAGAGGGCTAAACATTGCCATACGCCTCGTTTGTGACACAAATTAACCAATTCTAGAAAGCAGCGGTCACTGACGTCAGCAGGTTCTGAACATGTTCACATGGCCCTCGAAGAGAACCCCGGCCTGGCCTGTGAGACGAAAAGCTCTAGAAGGTCTAGAAGCTCTAGAACCATCACTGCTGTTCGGAGGATGCTCTTTGTTTCAGGTCAAAGTGTGTTTCAGTGGCTCACTGCACAACACTGCTTCACTACAGCCTGGACTTGATCTGAGGACCTCCTGGAGGGAGTCTGTCAGTAGGCCTGTACGACAAGGGAGAGACTCTAGAGATGCGTGATCTTTATTTCTTATGACCTGAAGAGGCTCATTGAGAATGACACCCCAGTCAGAGTGTTTCCAGCTGAGCACCAGCTGGAGACAGTGGTCCTGGAGGACTGACAAGATGTTTGATCAATATGCTACCAGCACATAGATCATTGAAAAAAATAAATAAAAAACCTGTCACGAAAGCGATATCCAAATTGATCACACTTTTTATTTTATTTTTGACGCTTGTAATGTTAAAACAGAGAGGTACAAGTTAACAGAAAACATTTTTGAAATAGTGCTGAGATGGATAGAGCCAAGCCCTAAATCGAAATAAACAATGACTTCCTTTCTTAGGAACAGAACCCTAATAATCACGACGTCCAGCTATACGTTGAATATCTGTAATAGTGAAGTCTGTGTGGATATAGCTTTTTTTTTTTTTTTTTTTTTAACTTTTTCTTAAACAAAACATACATTCATGTCAACTGATTCACAGACATCCCATGACACATAAAGATCCAAAAACACATATTCTTGAAGTGTACGTGGGGTTTGCAGTATGAAGGCTAGGTGTCATTCGTTCCCTGACGTGACCGTGCCTCGGTCGGAGCTCACACCTCCAGACTAACCCCCACCCGTGTGTATGTGTAGTCGGCTTCGTCCTGAATCCTCCACCCACAAGGCTCTGCCCCTCCACCCACACCTCGTCCTTGGAACAACGCGGAGGCCATCTTGGTTGTCCACTTGTTCCCTATATAGTGCACTATTTGGGGCACCACCATTTTGCAGCACTGCTGTCCGAATCGGAGTGTACAAATCTGGTTCCCTATATAGTGCACTACTTAATACCCATAATGCACCCATAAAACAGCTGATTATTTCAGCTCTGCATCCCACTGAGCTTCCCATCGTCACCAGACTCACCCAACACATCTGGGGACAGCTAACGACGGCTTGTTCACGCGACAGATTCAAGTCATGATATTAGCGGCCGAATTCCCCTGGCTTACTTGTTCCCAAAATAGTGTGCCGTGTAGTGCTCACTGTGTGGGGACTAGGGAATGAGGGAACAAGTGAACAACTTCAGACACAGCCAGAGAGAGAGAGAGAGAGAGCTGAAAGATGGTAGCGACTAAGAGATACGGGAGAAAGCTGACAAAGGCTGTGTGTGTGTGTGTATATGTGTGTGTGTGTGTGTATAGGTGTGCGTGTATGTGTGTGTATGTGTGTGGGGGGGGAGTCCTAAGAGAGCAGTTTCAGTAGACAACTGTTTTTTTGGCCACTGAGGTCAGGGAGGGGCATTCTTTGTAGCTTTGTTTTGTAGGCCTAGTCGTCGTCGTCTTAATTCTTCCCAGGTTGCCGTTCCCACTGCCGTCCACAAGATGGCGCCGTTTTCCCGTTGACCGAGGCGGAAGTCCAGGCTGCCGCTTCTAACAGCACTGCTCGGCTTCGATGAACCCTTCCTTCTCGTGGTGGACCCCGAGCTCCACCTCGGCGTAGGTCGAGTGGCAGCCCTGGTTGCGGAACTTCATCGAGGGCCAGTAGTTATTAGTGCGCCGCTGTAGAGACGAATAAAACGCAGCTCAGCGCCAGTGGTAATGAGCGGCACTCCATCAATGTCCACCCATGTGCTGGTGGTTATTGTGCTTGTGTGAGACCGAGTTAGCGTGTGTTTGTTTGAAACACGTGGAAAGAAACACAGACGGTGAAAGACACAAAGAGAAACAGAGAGAAAGAGAAACAGAGAAACCAAGAGAAACAGACAGAGATATAAACAGAGAGAGAGAGAGAGGGAGAGAGAGAAATAAGGCTCTTAAAAAAAAACATTTTTTTATTTATCAAAGTGTGGAGATCAAGGAAGGAAGTCGAGTCGAGGCTGACGGTCGTCTGATTCGCCCACCTGCATGAGGTAGAAGGGTGGAGCCACCGTGGGGTGCGTGTTGATGTAGTACACGGCCAGCAGGGTCAGGGCCACCAGCACCACCAGGGCAGCCACCACCCCGGCTATGATGGCTGTGTTCTCCGTCATCCCCGGGTGGGGGGGTCCCGTCTGCGGACCTTCCAGGGAGGGAGAGGGAGGGCAGTGGAGTCACGGAGAGGACGCTGAGTGTGTGTGTGTGTGTGTGCACACCTGTTACACCTGTCTGCAGGTGCAAACAGGAGACCGTACACCTGAGGAGGCCACCAGAGAGTTGGACTGGAAATGCCTTCCGTAAAATGACAGTTACAGTTGCCCCCGATCAAGGCAGCGTCATGTAACTGGTTAACATCTGGTTACCATCTGGTTAACATCTGGTTAACGTTGATCTACTGGTTCTATTCCGAGCGAGTGGACTGACAATGAGACATTGTATTCAGTTCCCAAGACGATGCAGAAGCATGTTCAAAGTAACTCGATTCATAGTTCAAAATACCAGTGTAGCCCGAAAGCAGACAAGGTGGTGAAAGAACACAAAAGAATGACAACAGAGAGAACGCACAAGTGATGGATGATGAGGAAAGGGCGTCGGTTATCACAACATTAAACACGCGTTGTTGCTTTTCTTCAGTAAATAGTCATAAAATGTCCAATATCCACAACACATGACGCCATCGCGGTGGGCGGTTCAGTTCACACACACTGACACAGGAGAGCTTCAGACTGCTCCGCTCAGCGAAACAGAAGGCCAGGCCCAGAGACCAGCATGGAGTTCAGGCCACAGCTGGGTTGTCCTGTGGGGACGAGGAGTGTGTGGCAGGATGGGGACGAGAGATGCGAAGGACACGCGAGATGCCGGGAGCACAGACAGCGCGGCGCTTCTCTGCTCAGACTCATCACTTGGATCTGCAGCCAGAGGTTCAAAACGTTAACACTTTTCGTCTGGCGCTTAATGGCCCCGAGAATCTTCTTTTACAAGGGCCCTTTTTATTATGCAAATTCTTTTATTTGAGCACTGACAGCGTTGAAAGTTTTACTGTCTCTGAATAACTGTTGGCTCTTCTGGCCATCGGGGCTGGCCTTTGTGCATGGATTATGCTTACAGCCACACATGCCACGGCATATTTTAGACCTATCCTTAATCCCAAACATGTGTGTCCGTGGTGTTAATTCCACCATCGTCCTCCACCAAGTGCACTTTGTTATTGCTGTAAATTATGGGGTGTCTCATTTCATTCACAGCCTGTAAATATGTTTCTCCTCCACAGTACATACACTTGCAATTTTATGATCATGCTCAATTACATCCAGAATTCAGAGCAGAGTTCAGCCCGCGAGCCCTCAAAACCCGCGGAATTCACACGCCGTGACGCGCAGGCGCGTGGTCGCTCACGTGACCTGAACGGGGAGGCCGAGCGCTCCTCGTGAGGATCACGCGGTGGTTTGGGATCGGTTTTGTGATCAGACACGCGTGTTTTTGGGTTTCTGGCTGGTCTGTGCTGTCACGCCACGCAGTGTGTCGTGTTTAGTGGTGCTTTTGACCTCAGAGCCCCCTCGACCGCTGGCCTCGGGTTCACAGCGTGCCCCGGCTTACCGTTATCTTCTGCGTGGGCCTCCCACATGGTGGAGGAGGAGGTGGGGCCGCTGGAGGGGCTGAAAGACGGACTCCACACCTCGGTTCCCCCATGGCTGTAGTCTGCACATGTGCCCTTGGCCTGCGACATAATTGATCATGTTACAGGCGGTACGGGTCTGTGCTGGCCTTGCGTGTATGTGTGCACGTGCGTGTGAATTATTGTGTTACTCGTAATACAATCATTCATATTGTTTCCCTGATTAAACCACAGCACTGTACTGTCATCAATTTTCCTCTAAATGATTTGAAATCATGCATGTCTCAAGCGCAGATCCCAGCCGCGCGTGGCTCAATCAACTGAACTGTTCTTCTCTCTCTCTCTCTCTCTCTCTCTGGTCGACGGAGAACCATAAATGAGCCGCAGCGGTTCTCCCTCGAACGGCGGTTTTTGTGGTCGGGGCTGTTATCACGCATGTCGTTCAACTGTTTCATGAGAGGAGACAACAGAAGAGAGAACCTCTTCGGAGCAGTTGTAGTCCAGCCACTCCTGCCTGTGCCGGTCGATTCCATCGGAACAACTGTAGGACGGAGCAGACGGAGCACAGGGGTCTCTGTTACAGCGGGAGGTTAAACACATGACACGACGCGGTACACGGGGCGAACCACCGGGGGCAGTAGAGGTCTCACCGCTGAAGGGTGTTGCACCAGCCGCAGCCTGCCGTCTGGTTGAACGAGAGGCAGAGGTCGCAGGTGGTGTGCTGAAGGCAACCTGGCGGAGTGTCGGGATGAAACAAAGCAGTTTGGTTAGCGGGGGCGGGGCAGGGGGTGGAGTCACAGTGGGGTGTCACTCAGGTGTGTGTGTGCCTCCCCAGGTACTCACTGGGCAGCGGGGTGAACTCGAAGGCCGACCTGGAGACAATCTTGGTGGTGTTGATCTCAACGCGGTGATACTCGTAAATGTTGCGCTGCTTCACATCTTGAGGATAAACGTGTGATGAGTGAATCGTACTGACAATTACTCACCAATACTGCAGGAATCAACAACACAAATGCAAACAATTCCCTGTCCCGTTCTAAGCCTGGGGCTAACAAAGAGCAGCAACCAGTGGGGCAAACCTCAACAAAACAGTCAGCCACTGAGACATGAATTAACATGGCAGCATCAGTTCATTCATGGCTTCCTTCCTACAGATCAAAGGCTGACACACGCTCTGCAACCCGAAAGGCCCCCGCGACCCCACTTCTGGGTCACGACCCGCCAGCTGACGCCCGCTAGCCAAGAGCACGGGGGTAGGGGTGGTGGTCTCTGCAGCTCTGACCTGTCTTCAGAGATTCCAGGGTCATGAAGGCGTCCGAGAGCCCCACCTTCACCGGATGCTCGGTGGAGTTGATCTGTTCCAGGGGGACAGGGATCTGACGGACACACATAGTCACACACACACACACACACACACACACACACACACACACTCACTGTCAGCCTCACCACGGCACACTCAAGGCAAAGGTAAAGGCAGTGTTAGCCAGTGCTAACTAGCATCATGTCCTTAGCATGTATTTCTCTGGGAGCTGGTGATGGAGGGGGTTGCCACGTGACCGTACGTCTCTGTAGTTGAACACAATGGTGCCGTTGCTATAGAGAGCGGCCTGGAAGGTGAAAGCCCCCTCATCCTCTCGCCCTTGTAGCCGCACCTTGTCCCACTGGACCACAAACAGGTTACCTGGGGGAGAGGGAGGAGTCAGGGGGGCTCATGATATCCCATAATAATCTCACCGGGAGGCATCTCCTACCCACCATTGTCCATGAACCACACGGTGGAGTTTTGGGAGAAGCTGGGGTCAAAGTTGGCCATCAGGGGGGCGATGTACTGCGTCCGGGTCAGCATCCGATGGGTGATGTCGCCAGTGAAGATGAAGCCTAGCGGAGAGAAGGTCAAAGGTTAACTTTGGGTCACTTTCCATGTAATCATCTAACACATACAAGATCAGGTGGAATAAACAATAAGCACACATTGTCCAAAGATCAAGGCGCTTTAACTTTCAATAAGCCTCGTCATCGTTCATACCTCGAGTCTGCATGCATCCAGCTTACCTCCAGTTGCTATGGTGATTTGTCTCAGCATGTGCCCGTAGAAAGGGAAATTAAACGAAAGGGCCACCCTCTGTGAAACCACAAAACAAAGAGCAAAGTCTCAGTCACGGAGAGCCGTGCACCGCGTGCTGCCGTGTGTGTGTGTGCGCATGAGTGTGTGTGTGCGTGTGTGTGCACGTGCGTGACCCCTCTCACCGCGGCCTGCCTGTGTGTGTGTGTGCGTGCGTGTGTGTGTGTGCGCGTGCGTGACCCCTCTCACCGCGGCCTGCCTGTGTGTGTGTGCGTGCGTGTGTGTGTGTGCGCGTGCGTGACCCCTCTCACCGCGGCCCGCCTGTGCGTGTGTGTGCGCGTGCGCGACCCCTCTCACCGCGGCCTGCCTGTGTGTGTGTGTGTGCGTGCGTGTGTGTGCGCGTGCGTGACCCCTCTCACCGCGGCCTGCCTGTGTGTGTGTGTGCGTGCGTGTGTGTGCGCGCGCGTGAGCCTGCTGAGCGGGGCGTGCGTGTGTGTGTTTGGGCGCGTGCGTGAGCCCTC
>JAOPUH010000025.1:11617644-11640399 GCA_027123175.1 Urophycis cirrata
ACCATAATAGTGCATTCAATTTGTTTTTAAAACAAAACAATAAATGGGGATGGGTAGAAAGGAGAGGTTAAGAGGCCCTAAAAATAGTTATATGGCCCACACATACTGAAAACAATGCACACACATACGGAGTGATGGTGATAATGATAATGAACGGAATGAATGACAAATGAGGTTGTTGGAGTGAATATACAAGGAAAAAGTTGAGAACAACCTAGTCAGCAGTTCAACTGAGAGGTGGGCGTGGCAACAGTAGCGTGCTGAACTATCAAGTAATGTTCGTTGGCTGCCTGTGGCTCCAGGATATAGAGCGACCAAATTTTTTTCTGAGCAAGCATTGATTATGCGTGACACAGTCTCAATTTGCGGGACGCATGAATTGGGCTTCAAACGCTGTGCGCGCACGCGCTACGCGGGACGGGTGGTCACCCTAAATGAAAACAACAAAGGGTCGCTTCGGGGTTATTGTGTTATTTTGGTTCGCGAGCTATGATCAAATTACCTCAGAAAAAATAGAAGCTCAAGTTAGTCCCAATCATTACATGTCTATCTGGTTGTCTAATCAACCTAACTCGAGCAGCCTGCATAGTCTGTGGCGTAGCTGTGAGCTGGCAAACACCAGTTCGCGCTATCCAACTGCTTAGCCACGGAGACCCCTCGAGCCCTCATAGTCCTCAGTCGTGTTGCTGGATACGCAATGCAATTTCACGCCCGATCAGTAGGGGTCGCTACGCAAGACTGGCCTAGTCCCATGACGCCTCGGTGACGTCGTTGGTTGTTGTGCTTTCGGCTACAGTGAGCAATGGCGTCCGACAGAGAAAGGCTGTTGTTGTTGCAGCTGAATAACATTGAAACGCTGATACTTTTATTACAAAAACTGAGATGCAAAAGACGGAGGAGCCGTGTCCAGAGGCGGTATGTACGTCTACTAAATGTACCGAGACTGATGGCAGGCGAATTTAAAGGAAAACGCTACCGTTTGTCCATACAGAACTACATTCTTCCCTGATCTTAGATGAGTTGATGCATACCTCTCTCGCTTTCGTGCGTGCACTCGATCGCTCTGGCGCGTGGCGCTACTTCGATGCATGTAGCTTGGCCCAATATATTACTTAGGATCTAAACGGGGGTGAAATTAGAAGCGACCAAGCACTTCCACGTTTTCCCTATTTAAATACGGTTACATGAGTTGTTACACAAAATGAAACATGGCAATTTTCTAAGCGGATAAAAAAAGGATAACTATAATGTATTGCGAAATAACATCTGGAAGCACTTCGATATCGATATGTCGGCGCAGTAATATCATCACTCCTAAAAGATCCTCTCCCCCTCCCCTTTTTACCTTCGTAAACGTGACCTGCACGCCGTCGCCTGCACTACCTGTAGTAGTAGAAGTAAAAAGTCACGTTGGTTCTAGGCAAGAAACTCAACGACCAATTGCTTGCATTGTAAACCTTTCCACTCAGCCAATCAAATCGGTGCATTCCGATAAGCATTGCCACTTGAGTCTGAGGTAAATATAGCGCAGACGTCTCGTTGAAAACCGGCAAGTTTCAAATGTTCCGAGATCGTGCCGATTGTACACGTTGATCATGTTCTGCTCCGCATACAGCTGTTAGGCTGTAATAAAAAAAAGTAATTATGATGTATAATCCCTCCTGCTCAATGTGAAAACATGACGATGAATATTGTTGAAATATTATTGAAGTGTTCTTTCTTTATTTGATATGTCAGTTGTTGACTATGTTAATGCAACTACTATACGCTACTTCGATATTTATGGCACAGTTAAAATTCATTATAATAAGTTCAATGTTTGTTACTTAGGCCTCAAGGCACACTGTAACAAGGTGTTTTATTGATGGATAAGCAATAACTATTTTCAAATCTTTCCAGTTATGAACAGTCTGCTCAAGGGCCACCTGTATCGCCCCCAGGCAAGCGCTGTGATCAGCCTGCCTCGTCAATATACAGCGTTGGAGCTAAATCTGAAAGGTGAGCCTCCATGTTGGTTTAAAATAAATATGTACATCAAAGTATTTTCTTTCTTTCTATAAGCCCAGCCTTTAGGTGGAGCATCAAACAATTAGTTGATACTCATCGTTTCTCTCCATGGACATCTTTAGTCAAAGGCCATGGATGCAATTTGAATACGAACCTTTGTAGTTTATTTACAAAACATGTAATACTGTCTAATTTATGCCTTGATGTCGTTTTTCTACGGCCCTGTGCGAGTAGGAGTGTTCTATGAAGTTACCTGTGGAACCTGTGTATATTTTGTAGCCTGTTAAACCTTCGTGCAACCGGAGGTTTTCCTTCCTTAAACTAAACACGGCATTTAGTTAGAACAGATTTAGATTTTCATATTTTGTGAGTCAAATGTTGTTTGTAAGTCTCATGTCTAATTCTTGTAGACAGTGGGCTGCGAAGTACTTTAGGCTTGGGGATATTTCACATGGGTGCAAAAGGAAACCATATCCACTTGTTTTCTCAACACAAGTCATCTCTGCAGTACGGGACAGACTGGGCCATTGAATTGAAATTACATTACACAATCGTAAGACCATTCTTATCAATGTGACTGACTGTAATCGGCTCTTGGTAGGCTTTTAGTCGGTTGGCTCCAGTGCTCTGGCCAGGAGACCACATTGCACTCAAAATCAATTAATTAAAAGATTACTATATTTTACGCGTTCTCACTGAACTTTGTCTTTGATTTGCTTTGCCAGACCATGAAATCACTCTGGCACTAAGATTTTTCAATGTGGGAAAACCCCTGTATTAGCCTCTATTTCCATTCTCTCTTGCATCCTGTTCATTGCAAGTTACATTAAAGAACACAATCTCGCAAATGTCGTTGTTGCAGCCCTAAGTTTAAGAAACGCCCTGATGATTTGATCTACGTCGAAAAACATTGGGAGCTTCCATGTGTCCAGGAGACCCAGGCTAATTCCCCAATGGCTGGAGATCTTCACCTGACGGGTGGCTCAGACATCACCACGACAACCAATGTGGTATGTAATCAACAGATTTATCGTCTGCAATCCAATTAAAGTATTATCATAGTTTTCAAATAAAACAACAAAGTGATAAATCAGCTAATTAATTTTGGTCAAAACTAATTTTGTCATCAGATGCACTCTTAGCGGTGCATACACATTGGTGCATAAGGAGGTTTGCTCCGCTGTTGTTAAAACAGCTCCCATCTTTGATTTTATGTGTCATAAAACTTCAAAATTGCAATTCAGCATTCGGGTCGCTGTTTTTCCTGAATTTGCAAAGTAACTTCAGCATCCTGATTGAGTTAGTGATGGGCAAACCACTCAAGTCTGATTGTCTGAAAGTGTCAAATATAAACTTTTTCACCCTTTCCCAATCAATTTATCATTGGTTTTCCAATACTTTCAAATACTACTACATAGTCCATCCCTCTCTGGGGGTTCAGATCCAATGCAATTATTGGTTCCTTTTTATTGTTTATCTGTGTGATTGGTATCCATACATTCCTAACATTCATTATCTATATCTTGCAGTCCCATGGGGAGGGCGGCACTGGAATAACCTTTGATATATCAGAGATTGCCTTTGCTACTGATGAAGACAGCGATTGTTCAAATCAAGAAAAGGCAGGAGAAGAAGAAGAAGCGGAGAAGGAAACGGAAGCATCAGAGGAGTTTGATGACTCGGATCCAGAATGGGGAAAGGATGCCCTTTCCATATCTGAGCGCTCAGATTCTGACCAATTGGAGAAATATAACTTCAATGAAGTGCATAGAAAGGCCCGTGAACTTTGTGCAGATTGTGGCAAATTTTTCTATGTCGGCAAGACTCACACATGCGAGTACAAACTCAAGCCATTTTCATGCAATGTTTGTGGCAAGAGATGTACGGATGAGAGGGCCCTAAAAAGTCACAGCAGAATCCATGAGGAAAACTACCAGTACTTCTGCAAGTTCTGTTTGGCACCCTTTAAAAAGAGACTTGATAAACTGGCTCACCAGAGGGCCCACATCCCTAATGAAAAGCCCTATAAATGCCCCGACTGCGCAATGAAGTTTTCCAAGCTCCACGTGCGCAATTTCCATTTGAAGAAACACAGGGGCCGCAGCAGTGTTTCATGTCCCCACTGTGATCTGGTCTTCCCAGGTGCTTACCTCATGAAGAGACACATCGTGGTGCACACTGGTGTGAAACAGTTTGTGTGCAAGCTCTGCAGTCGCTCCTTCAACCAGCTGGGCCACCTTAAATCCCACCTGCGCCTGCACACCGGGGAGAAGCCCTATCAGTGCCAGCACTGTGACAAGTGCTTTAATCATAATGTGAGCCTCAAGAGTCATGTTGTGCGGTACCATAACGGTGCTTCTGACTCCGGGCCTAGGAAACACACAAAGGAGAAAATGGAACTACCCTCAGCCAGGATAGATGTTAATGAGAAGGAGATGGGCAACGGAGACACTGAGGGTACAGGAGAGGTTCTTATTGATCAAGACCCCAAAATTGAAGCACCAATAAAGAGTGTCAAGAAGGTGTGGAATAGGTCGATGGGTAGACCCATAGGAAGGCCCAAAAGAAATGCAGCAAGGGGGGAGACAAAGTCAATTCCTGCTGTGCAAGGGAAGGCTCAGGACCCAATCACAGCAGCTGAGCCAGCAGAGGAAGACTATTTGAAGAGAGACATTTCCAGAAACATTGAAAGCAGTGACTGATTTAGACTCTGAACTGGCAAAAGTGGATGAGGGGAAAAGAAAAGAAAAGAAAAGCAAGGGGGTGAGGAAGAGCAAGCGGAATGCCAGCCAGAGACCAAAGATCGAGGTTGCAGAGGAAGATTTCGACAGTGACTTGGATTTTGACCCTGCAGAGGGCAAGGCTAAGAAGAGACGAACAAGCTTGCAAACAAATAGGAAGAGTAGGAGGTAGAGGATTGAGATAATTGAGTAGTCTGAAAATTGTGATAAACAGAACATCGAAACACTAATAACTAGAACTGAATGGGTATAACAAAGAAGTAGTTTTTCTTTACCCTAGTACATTGACAGGTTCAATGGTATTACAGTGAAACCTCGGTACTCGAATTGAATTCGTTGAAGGGCTATTTGAGTTGTTCAAAAATTGAAACAATTTTTCCGATAAGAATGAATGTAAAATGGAGTAATCTGTTCCAGAGTCCCAGATAAATACATGTTTAGACCTTCACATACAATATTTCATGTAGAAAATCTTACATTAAAACTGGATAAACTGCAATAAAACAACAATAACATCTTTTATCATTTATTTATTCTATAAAGCGAAGCAATATCTGACACTTCCATCCCGTTTTCATGCTTCGAGATGAAAACGGTTGTTGTCCACACTATTTAGCACCAGCACTACCCTTCTCTGGAGGCATGATGGAGGGCTTAGTTATACAGTACATGTATGTTCAAATTGAAAAAAGAGGCACAGAATAGCAAATAATGATGCACAGAACAAAGACTGTTGCAGTGTGAGTCTACTCCGTACAGATGCCACGGCGTACTGATGCGCAACTTGGCGTCCTTATGTCACCAAAGTGTATGGGTTATAAATTTTGTTCGAGTTCTGGGACAGAAGTCGTATCTAATTTTTTGTTCGAGAAGCAAATTGTTAGACTTAAGAAGCATTTAAGTACAGAGGTTTATCTGTATATACATGATATGCATATTGAATGGGGTGTGTGTTTTAAAGTCTAAGAAATTATAATTTGGAGAATACTTTTCCAAAATGGTTTGAATAATTGCAACTGTTGGATTTTCATATGAAATATTCAACAGATCATCAGATGCCTTTGGTATGTTTTCTGTGTTATTGGATAGTAATCATCCTGACGCTGCCCAAGTATTTTTTTTATTACATATTGTTACTGATTTTTCACTAACCAGAAACACTTAACAAATGCCTTTTTTAAATTTTGGCCTGACTCAAGTGATTTGAGAAAAATTATGCTAAGTTGTTCAAGTTATGTGGTCTGTGAATTATTCAGTTTTGTTTTCAAATTCATGTGGGAAAGTGTAGTTTATCTTTTCATCAGTGTTAACGACATGAGATGTGATATATGTTCCTGTCTTTGTCAATTCTAATCACTTGTTGCCAAGGGGGAATGATTGATGTGTATTTTACCATAAGTATTGCAATATTGGGGCATTAATTAAAACAAAAATAATGCCTTCCCCCATGGGCCACTGATGGCTTCTGGGCACCAGTTCGCCATCGATATTTAAACCAGTGTCTCCACAACTACAAGGGCTTTGTATGTCATTTTGATAACAACTGAAATATTTCCTGTGGGATTGTTGTCCGCTGGAAACAAATGTGTTTCAGAGTGAATGCCACATATTTCATTATCAGCTGGTAGACCTATAGTTCATAGTAGCACAAAGTCTGATGAACACCTGGGTCAAGACTTGATCCAATAAACTAAAGATCGAGAGATAGGTTTAGGCAGTCTCATTACTATATAAAACAAACCCTCTTAAATACAATACAACAAAGGTAAGACGCACACACACACAAACATGGCAACAGTCCATAAATGTATACTTGCCCTGTGCAGAGGGGTATAAAATATCTAACGTCAAACCAACAGTTCCACTACATTATAGCAGAACGTCTGGTGCGATACCAAGAACTGCAAGGGGCGCAGTTATATCTTTTAATACTTTTACGTATTTCTACAGAGGCAAGCCTACACTGTGTTTAGAGTTTTTTGTGTAAGTTGACTATTGCTGGCTGAGTTTGAGTTTGCCAATTGCCCGTTTACAGATCCCCTCCTCCAGCAACATGATTGGTGGCTCCATTACCCCAGATTTGAGCATGTCTGCCATCAGACTTTAGATATAAATCTAATGTCACACTTTAGATATTCATCTAAAGTCTGATTTGTGAGACTAAAAGAAATGGATTAGGCCCACTCCTTACCTCAAGACACTTATGTTCTAACTTGCCTTTGTAGTGTATTTGTTTTTGGTTCATTGCATTGAAGTTGATTGTTGAATGCATTTTCTTTTATTGTAATTTCATGGATTTTATCTTTATTGAATACAAACAATGAAGGGAAGCTGTGGTCTTTCTATGGAAAGCCATCAGGGGTCACAACTAGTCTAGCCCTGCTGCTGTGCAGGGTTCTGTCTCTTGAAGACTCCGTTAACGTCTCTCTCCAGGATGGTGAGATCACAGCCTCTGTATACTCATCCAGACTGTTGGTAGCAGACCTGAAAATATCCCAGTCAGTCCAAGCACATCCTCCACAACGTCATTGGTCCACTGCATTGATGTCCTGGCCCTAGGTTTACAGAGCTTGCATTTTTGCCTGGTGAGGATCAAGTGAACGATGACGTCAGAGGGACCCAGTGTATCACGGGGGACAGCAAGGTAGTAGAAGGCATAGATATATGATGTCTATGGTAGAAGGCGAGCATGTGCTGTGCACGTTGGCCTGCAGTGGAATGTTAGCAGCCAGTATAACCTAAGCAAACATACAGAGAATGATTTGACAAATGTCAAATATCTATATAGCTGTAATGTTTACGTTGCATACAATCCGCCTTAGCACACTTTGATGACTGATAAATGAAACGGAAATTATGTTAAATCAAACATGGAACGGTTGCCGAATCGAGGCTAGGCTGAATCAGATGGGTAGGCAATATGCTGTAGAAGGCTTGTTTGGCCTATTTGTTGAAAAACTCTTTACATTCCGACAGAAAGCAATACATCAAATGCTTTCATCTAAAAAAAAAGAATATATAATACGTCGCAGGTTTGTAACAATAAGCACGTCGAATCGTTTAATTTGGCCCGAATGACATGATTAGATGGCCTAACTCTCTGTCTACCTTCCTATCCGCCCACCTGCTCTACCCGTTCACTCATTGCGCATGAGCGGGTGCTGCCACAAGGCTGTGCATATTTATTGCTAAAGCTAGCGAGTCCCTCAAGAATGGCCGAGAAAGTGCAGTCAAAATGTCCAATTTCACATTTACCTACAACCGCTTGCATTGCTAAACAAAGCAAGAAAAGAAAGACAGTCTTTGAAAAGGCTACGACCAAAAAGAGGTTGGATAAAGCAAGAAGTCAAACCAGAGTCAACATTGGTATGGCTTTTCAACGATGGCGAGAACTAAGGGAGTTGAAGGGCCTGAAAAGTGACCCCAAGGTGGCTGTATATCTGTTGGACAGGTACATTTCAGTTCGTTTTGCTTTTGGGGGAATGTTATTTTCCTGGACTATGTAGCCTAACGCCAACCTTGTGGCTGGCTGGACAGCTGTGAGCATCGATGCTGTCAGTGCCATCAATATACGTCTGCTTTGTTTACGTTTCATTATGGTATCGTTTGGTGTTTCCTTACCTTCCTTATGGGAATGAGACATGAGGTAGTTGGATACAGGGATGACAATGATGTGCCGCTGTTTTGGTAAATTTGTCTCAATTTGTGTGCGAACAGAATGACCGTGTGTAGGCTACATTTTGCACACGTTATTAATCTGTAAAAATATGAACATACTGACAATCCGTGCTTGTATTGGTAAACTGTATGCAGAACTTTTGTGTAAATTTGTTTATCTAAATATAAAACTATTTCACGAACACAATACATTCGGATACATATTTAGCAAAGTAACGAAAACATTTCTCAAATCTACGCGTACCGACTGCATTGGGTTGCATTACATTGTTGGGTTAAAGGTACACTGTGTAGTGTTTTTGGTAATTTATTACCTCAAATCAACGTCTTCATTCATAAATAAGTCATCATTGGTGTAAAATTATCTCTGCCAACAATCCCACTTATCTTCCTGAGCGAAGAATCATTTATCTGTATTTACATAGGACGGGCGAGCTCTACGGAGGCTTCCGTGTCCTTCCGGTCTATAAAAAACGATGAACTGCCGAGAGGGACAAAAAGCACTACGTGGTACAGCCGGTAATGCTAAACGCGTTTTCATTCAGAGCCCGCGTGTCTGTGGAACAGAGGAGCTTAGCGAGACGCGTTTGTCACTTCCCCGGCAAATTTGAAAACCTGCACTGCACTTTTGTTCATAATGCAAGATCATATTTATGCCGCGCCACAGGAGAAGGAATCCTCGTCGCTAAAAAAAGCGAAAAGAGAATTAAAAAGGCAATTCAGAAAACGAGGGTAAAAATCGGGGTCGCTTTTCCCAGGTGGAAAGAGCTTATGAAGGAGAAAGATTTTCAAAGGGATGCTGAGGTTGCCTGCTTTCTTCTCGACAGGTAAGTCTAAATTACAAGCTTTTCTCATTGCTTGGTTGTGTAATTCATTACATAGGCGGCACGACAGTAGAAAACTAGACAACGGTGGTAAATGATGGTCTTACGCATGTCATGAAGTTATTATTAATATGTTTATTTATCTCAGGGGAGATTTCTATTTACCTTATTAATTCTAAGAGTGCTCCTGAATGCAAATGCAGGTGTGTTGAATACAACCCCCACCTGTGAATGGGGGATGGGTCGACTCGTATCACTCGGGGGCTTTCGGATAGCTCGAGACGTCGTTATTGCTTTTTCAAAATATAAACGACATCCATGGCAAACCACGCTTTTTATGACTATTTTGAACGTATAAATTGTGACTGGATATTTAGAAAACGCAGATGTTAAAGTACAGGCTGTTTCAGGTTATCGGAGCATTTGATTTATTGATTGCTGTTGTGGTGTAAAGTGAATTTCAAAAAATATGGAGGGAAAAAAAGCTTCTACAATGAATTGCCTACTCAGCCTTTTAACTTTTACAATTGTAGTAGATTCATAAACTCAATTAAACTTTATCAATTGAAACAAACAATTACAAATAGCCTACATTCAAAATAGTTTGTGTGGAGAAACCAAACTATAGGAAAAACTGAGTGGTTTAGCATTGGTCCAAGTCTCTTTGATCGGAGTAATCCTGGCGTCTCCTCTGAACTAAAAGCCCCAAATACCATGGCTGATTCCTTTATGTTTTAGTGTAGGGCTAACGGTGGGTTTCCTTTGAACTGGAGAGTTGGAATTCCCAGTTAGAAATTTCAGCTGGAACACCCCTTGAAGTGGGATTTCTGACACGAAAAGTTGGAAAAACCTCATAACCCCTCAGGATTGAAGATGTCTGCTCCATACATCAACAGTAGTGAATGTAGAGAAACAGTAGTATTTATATAGTTAATGGTAGCTGTAACAGAATACCATTCATCAGCACTTCTGTCTTATTTGTTTCTCATTAAATTAGTCATACACACAGTACTGTCCGACATGTTACCAGGGTGTTTGTATGTGATATAACACTGTATTGCATTGTCAACTGGTATTGCTAACAATAGCATGGCTAACCTGGCTAGAACTGGCATTGGTAATAACTTGTTGTACTGGAAGGCAGTCAACCTGTGTGTGAAGTCATTCCCAGCTCCAACTTCTGACTTCAGAGGTAAATGGAATGCAGAATAAGCAAACAGGCAGGCGAGTAAACCGGCAAAAAATAAACACTTTCGCAATAACTAACATCTGACCTGGAGGCTGATGTGTTTGAAGAGCTTATGACGGCGCTAGTCCGGCAGTCAAAGCAATAAAAGATAACCTTGTTTTGTTTTTGTTTTTTCAAACAGCAATCTCAGCACCACTACATACGAGGGGGTGGGGATATGGAGGTATGGGTACCCACTGCCCAACTGTTAATTTAATTTCAGCAATTTACAAGCGGCACTTTGCACCTGTGCACACAAGCATTTGAAAGCCCCAGTCATCTCAATTTCATGTACAAGTGTATGTTTCTTTTTAAGGGCACAATGCACTGAGCCCCATTCATTTCTGACCCTGTGCTATACACATGTGCATGTGTGATACCCACCCTAATTCCCTTTTTATTATTAAAGTATTACAGTATTGGCTGTTGTGATAGACTGTGTGTTACATCATATCCATATTTCTAACAATGGGTGTATGAACAGCTGCATTCAGTGGAGTGATGACCGGACACTCACCTGTCCTGTCTGGGAATTGGATCTGTTGGAGCAGTTTTTATATTGAATAATATCCTGTCAAAATGAACATAGAAATAAAATCCAAATTTGAACACAACCAAATAATGAATTCAGTCTTTCATAATGTATATTTCAAACAGGTTAATAGAAAGTGTGGTGTTACCGTGGATGTGTTTTTTTACTTTGAAAGGAAGAATGCAGGCATGCAAACCTTACTATTTCTGTAATGATGATGTGTACTCTAGATCAGGAAGGCATTAAGTATAACTAGTTACTTTCTTGAAACGTTGGCTTTTGGGCTGCACAATATTGGAAAAATTGCACTCTTAAAATAATCATACATCAAAATAGTAGTTTATGTAGTTTGACATGTGTGTGTGTATATATATATAGTTCACAATTAGGCTACTCATTTAGATTTGGCCCATGCATAATCTGTTATCCCTTCATCCTCTTCCAGGCCTTTCACTTGTGTGTGTGTGTGGGTGAAAGTCATGATTACTTTAAACTAATTAAGTCCATGCTGACAGGATAAACATTTCAACTGATGGTAATATTGCATTTAATGGCCCCAGTCATTAACCTTGCAACCATAAGATACATTTTTGGTTGACCTAGACAAGAAAGTTGGGCCTATACACATGACTAGAATAGTATGGTTATTTTTTTCCCCCACTCATTTCCCAAACTGACATCCCTCTCCTCCCAGACTAAAGAGCTGTTTTACTGGGAATGAATTGAAAAAAGTAAACCGCCAAGTAGAGGGCGCAATTGCAACAAACTAGATTCATAGTGATAATAAAACAAGAACAACTACAAGAACTGCTGTAGTTTCAATGTGTCTCGCTGACAGAACATTCTTTAAAAATCACTGGCGGACTCCGTATCAAAGCCTCCAGCGCTTCAAGTAAAAAACCCTCGTTCTTTTTCTATGATACTAAGTGACTGGAAAATATCAAAAAAACAGGGTCAATATTGGCTTAGCTTTTCGTCGATGGCGAGCTTTGAAACAAGCAAAAGGACTCGCAATGGATACCGAGGTAGCATTATTACTTCTCAATTTGTGAGTGGTACTTTCTTAATGTTTTTGTAGCAATTAGTAATTTGCAAACCTGATACGCATATTATTCTTGTACGCATACAAAGAATGAAAGTCGTTCACTGTGAGCTGTTCGAATTGGTGTATTTGACGACCTTATCTCGAAACTAGTACCTAAACACGACAACTTCAGCTGGTCTGTTTTAAACTGCAGTTCAACCCCAACACTACCTGGAGGCTCGTGTCCCAGGATATGCCACGGTCTGAGGACCTGGGACGACCCGTCAAAGTAGTCCGATGACGTCTGAAGACGCGTCGGCTGCTACGTCATTTTTGCGCGCGACTCCACATAGCAGTGTTTGAGATTCTTGTCACTCCGTCGTTTCATACGTTGGCGGACTAATTGCACTGCGATGGAAACGCAGACAACAGACCAAATTACCTTTTATTTACTTGGGATGTTGTAAAGTGCCGGACACCTTGTGTGTTACCGTGGCCCAAGTCTCTTTGAATGGACCGATTTAAGTACATAACTGTTCGACGCTCAAGTAACGGGACAGAAGGTTTCGAGTTAAATGTTGGTTAGCAATGGGTTTACCTCTTAGACAGACGTGAGCTGTCAATCTATAAAATATAAATATCCCACTTGTTTTTACTGTTTGTGTGTGTGTGTATCTCTTGGCCGTTCACTGACACCGACTAGGGGCGGAAGTGACGTTGTGAGCGCAGTCGGCGAGCGCGTTTTCAGTGGTAGGTCACAGCAGCTATTGCAAATTTCACACTTAAGAATATTAATGGTTCAGCTGAAATTATATTCTTCGAATGTAAGTTATATTCAATAACTTTCTTAAATGCGAGGAGTCTAAAGTCAATGTTTTCTGAGTTTGTACGAGTGTTTGAGCTAATGCCGATGTGCTAATTGCTAACTAGCTTGTGCAGTTTTAACACGGGGATGTGTTTCGGACAGCACCGGGAGTAGACACGTTATTCTGTTTCTTGTGACAAATGCATGAAAATCCAGCACCGCAGAAGAGACTCGTTACACCAGTATACCCATAAATCAGTAATGTCAAGCTGTCGACTCAAGAAAGTCTTGCAAATCTTGTTTACCTGTGGCAATCTTTGATGTGATTGCAGTATGTAGTAATAGTTAAACGCATTTTGAAAGTTTTCGTAGGCTTGCACTGAATTAGGGCCTTTGACTAAAGTTTAATCAACCTTTGCCGATTGTGTACTTGTGTTTTCAAAATCTCACTATTTTTTAACATAGTAAACTCCTGTTTTACATACGCTGATGTTGAGTTAATTTGTCTAGTTTGTGACACAATCATTCTAAATTTTGTTAGGCTTGTACTCTGGCCATGTCCACACTCGTCACTCAAAGACTTTCCAGCACTGCAACTCTAAGCAGAGTTCACATAGTTTGTGCCAAACTATGTTTGCCACACGTCTAATCGAATCAATTATGTAAAATGTAGTGGAACCATAATGACAAGTGGCCAGCAAAAAACATTAATAACAAGGGAAACAAATGACAAAATTAGTTTTTCACTGACGTATGTGCTCACAGACGGTCCAAATCTTAATGTGAGCTTGTTTGGTTTGACTTATTTTTGTTTTTGCTGCGATTGTTTTCATGTACACATATCAAACATCAGTTCAACCTGTATTATATTCATCACTGTCCAATATTGACCAAGTGATGGCTCTATAGAGAGGAGTGGGGCTGCCAGACTATTTCCTGGGCATGTGATTACAGTGATCGCCTAATCACAAATTGCCAGCGTGAATATCAAATGTTTTTCATATTCATATTTAAAAGGAAATGTTTCTGCATTACCTGACTAGAAGATACTCACTGTTGATTCAGTCTTGTTGTCATAATTAATGCAACACACTAATGTAGTTTACACCCTTTCTACTCTGCTTTCCACTCCACCATTGTAACTGTAGCCACAATGTTTTGTTTCAAATGCTGTGATTTATTTTTCAGTTATGAGAAATGGTGTGCGTTGCTTACCAACATTCCTGAGGGATCTATCGCAGATTGGTGAGTATATTTCCTTATCCAAAGAGATTTTCAAAACATGCATCCATACTGTGAGTGTAACAGTTCAGCGGAGTATTGGTTTGGTCTGGTCACTGAGCGTGCGTGTGTGTCAAAGTGAACTTTATTGTCAATCCCACCATGCAATTAGTGCAATTAATTACACAGTCCAAATTGCGCCTCCCCATACTCCAAATGTGCAATAGTAACATACAACATAATATATAACATAATAGTGCAAATATACATCCAGACAGTGGGCATATACATTACAGAATTCATATGATAGTGATTCATATCATGCATATATATATATATACACCCTAAAATTGTAATTATCTAATCATTGTTCAGAGTCGACTCAAATTCTTTCAGACAATCGTCTCGTCGTGTCCGTCAACTAGGAAGAGATATTGTTACATTTTAAGCTCTTAATACCTGCATGAATATGTTTCTTTTTTTTTTTTTTTTTTACAAATGATACCTATTTTATAGATAGGCTATAGATCTTGCATACAGCACATTCTAATAGGCCTACATCAAAGCTCTTTTAACCATGGGTAAGAGAAAACATTTATATTCTTTTGCTATATGTTGGATCTAATGAGAAATCTACAACTAAAACTGTTGTATCTAAAACAGGCTGTGGACGTTCACTCTACATTCACGCTCAGTTATAAAGTGATCCCAAGTGGGGGACTGAGTGGGACAATCAGCGGCCATAGTATAGTATAGTGGTGTGAAAACTACCAGAGCCTCCCCCTTCAGATTGCTTTATTGGGGAGCACTTACTGCAGCCGTTGTGTGCTTTAACTAAGGACATTAGCCGACACTATGAATTACATCCCCACAGGCATGGATCATGCACACAGCCATTCACGCTAGCGGAAAAACTAAAAACACTTCTACATGCTTTTTATCGGTGAGGGTTTTGTTGTGATCGGATGTGAATACCGCAATGAAGTAATACAGAGTTCCAGAGCGGCTGGAGCTCTTTCACAACGGATACCGGACACTCTTGGATTTCAGAGATGTATTATATTGATAGGCCTACGTTTTTTTGATATTGGCCTGTGTTATAGTATTCGGCCTATAGTAGCCTATAGTATATGCTGATATGAAGGGACACGTAAATTACCATCATATTGTGACAAGGGATTTGTAGAGGCGCTCATTTGGCACCAGCGTCCTCTCCTTGCTCCCGAGCCGGCCAGAGTTACATTTGGAGCACGTTGTCATGAATGGTCCTACGTGTTTGAAGTGCTCCCGCTAGTTCATGTAGGCCGAGTACACGCTGAGGACGGTTGCTGATGGATCCATCCATTTTGTTGCCATCTCGTTTGTCTCACGTGGAATCGTCATGTCCCCAGACTGAGCTACGCTGGGTGATCTTACAACTGCTCGCTCTCCATTCTCTACCATTATGTTCCGGAATGACCAGTGGTGACTTGGCGCTGCCGCCGCTGACTTTATCCATAGTCGTCATTGATCTTGGCTGACTGTGTGTAGACTATAATTCAGTATGTTGAAGTCCGGCTAATGTAAATTATCACTCTTTGTCATAATTATTCAAGTTCAAGTATCTTTATTGTCAAATGTGCTACATGGCAGGCATATAGCACAGATGAAATTGCAGTCCTCTCAGACCTGCGGTGCAAAATAAACAATGGACAAACAAAGTAGACAAACAGACATCGTACAGACAAAACATAGAAACACAAAGTACAAAATTATATGGCTGACTCCAAAGTCTGCTGCCTTTTATTGCTCTGCTGTCTCGCGTTTCAATCCCTCCCGCACCGTGCACGTCATCTGTGTGTGTCATCCCATGCGGTTTTTTATTTATTTTTTGTTAGGGGAACAGTTGTACCCCTAATACAATGCAACTTTAGAGGTGAACACACTAGCCTGCCCTTGCAATTAAGCCATTGTTCCATGTGTTTGCAGCTATAGGTTGGAAAAGAGTGGAGATCTTCTCGGTGGCTCAGAGATCAACACAACAACGAACATGGTAAGCAATTACCGGGTGTTTTTCTTCAACACTGTTCTCAAATTCAACCACAATTTGATAATTCACGTAATTTATTTATTTTAAAGCACCCTCTTGAACTCTTGACTCGAGGCTTTAAAAACACTGAGGAAGAACATCAAATATATTTTATAAGACAGACATTTTAGATTGTTTATAATAAGGGCTCCACAAATATTATGAATGACCATCATTTTTATAATAATTTATCTATTTCTTGGACTTAAAAAAAAAACAAAAACCCAGTGAATAAAGAAACCTTAAGGAGGTTTGCTTCTTTCTTTGATTGTAGTATTTGTACATTCTTGGTGATGGCCCAATACAACCTGTTTGCATGTGAACGGTATCGATTAATCCCTAACATTCCTCATCCATGTCTTGCAGTCTTATGAGGAGGGCTGCACTGGGATAACCTTTGATATCTCAGAGATTACCTTTGCTGCTGATGAAGACAGCGACTGTTCAAATCAAGAAGCGGCAGCCGGAGGAGATGAAGAAGTGGGGGAGGAAACGGAGGAAGCAGAGGAGGAAACAGAGGAAGCGGAGGAGGAGGAGGAGGAGGAGGAGTTTGACGACTCGGATCAGGAATGGGAAAAGGAGAGTCTTTCCGGATCCGAGCTCTCCGATTCGGACCCATTGGAGAGAGACGGCTCTTATGAAATCAAATGTCATTCGGAAGTGCGCAAAAAAGTCCGTGAACTTTGTCCGGATTGCGGCGCGTTTTTCTACGTTGGCAAGACTCACATGTGCGAGTACAAAATCAAGCCCATTATCTGCAATGTTTGTGGAAAGAGGCTCAAGGATGCGGCGGCCCTGAAAAGTCACAGCAGAATCCACAACGAAGACTACCGGCACTTCTGCAAGTTCTGTATGGAACCCTTTAAAACGAGACACGATAAACTGACCCACCAGAGAGCCCACATCCCTGACAAAAAGCCCTATAAATGCCCCGACTGTGCAATGACGTTTTCCAAGCTCCGCGCGCGCAATTTCCATTTGAAGGAACACAGGGGCCCGAACAGTGTTTCATGTCCCTACTGCGCGCTGGTCTTCCCGGCCCCCCACTGCTTAAAGAGACACATGCTGGTGCACACCGGCGAGAGGCAGTTTGTGTGCGAGTTCTGCAGTCGTTCATTCAACCAGCATGGCCACCTGAAATCCCACCTGCGCCTGCACACCGGGGAGAAGCCCTACCAGTGTCAGCACTGTGACAAGAGCTTCAACCACAACGTGAGCCTGAAGAGTCACGTCATGCGCTACCACAACGGAGCGTTGGACTCGGGGCCCCGGGACCAGGCGAAGGAGACGGCCCAGACGGCGGAGGCGGTCGCGCCCGGGATGGACGAGGCGAACGAGGAGAGGGGCCCCGGGGACACGGGCGAGGGCGTCCTCGATCGAGAAGCTTCGCTCAAAGAAGAACCAAAGAAGCCGGTCAAGAAGACTTACCACAGGTCGACCGGCAGACCCAAAGGAAGGCCCAAAAGAAACGCAGCGACGGGGGAGTTCAGCATGGTTCCGGCTGTGCGAGGAGATGCCCTGGATCGAATCACTGCAGCTGAGCCATCAGAGGAGGGACCCCTAAAGCTGGCATCTTCCAAAGATGCTGAAAGCGATTGGAGTGACCAAGGTCCAACTTCTGAACACGCAGAAGAGGACGAGGCAGAGGAAATCAAGGGGGAGAGAAAGTGCAAGCGGAAAGCCAGTCAGAGACCAATTGCCTTAGACACTGCAGAGGCGGATTTTGACAGTGACTTGGACGTTGACCCTGAGGAGGCCAAGAAGAGACGGAAAAGCTTGCAAAAGCCAGGAAATTTAGGAGGACGTAGAGGAAGGCCGAGGAATAAATGAGTCTGAAAACAATTGTTTGTCTGGCACTTAAAATAATTTGCCTGAACTGAATGGGTGTAGCAACTCTGTTGTGGCAAAAGACAATGCCTAGGAAGTATATTGCTTTTTATATATGGAATATTGGAGTGTTATGTTTTTTGTTTTAAAACATAAGAAATTATTATTTACTAAATGATGTGGCCGTCTTTCATGTGGTGACAGTACAATCTTGACTGTGTAATTGTTACCCATTATTCTCTGACCAGAAACCATTGAGCCTGTATTTTGATGTTCTGCCATCATAGCTGACAAGCTACCAACTAAATACCAATGGGGATAAAGCTTCTTAATTTTGGTTACAATTTCTTTTTTTTTAACCCAGATTTGGGAAACGTGGTTGTGATACATTCGTAAAGTTACATTTTGTGATTGATTCATCATTCAGTCATTTATCTTTGTTTTCTAAATCAAGCACCTTTTCATCAGCATCATCAACATGATGATGGGATCGTCCTGTCTTTGCAAACATTCTAATTACTTGCCTAATTTTCTGTAGGCAAATAATGTTGCTATGCACATTACACAATTATCAACACCATAATCAGTTGACGTAAATGGTTTTTTTTCCTGTTGAAAATCGTCTTGGCTTGCCTTGATCTGTTCCTGACAGCCCTGCTACAGTGTTACTTTTGACATGAGTACTAAATACATGAAATGGTAATGACGGGAAGCAAAGCGTCCTTGCATACATCATGTGAAGTGTTAAACATTGAGAATGCATGTTAAATTGCTATTATACATTCATGCTATTACACTTTTTAAGTTAAATTATTCACCGCAATTACCAAAGTGAATATTTACAATACATAATATCTAGAAAAAAAATGTTGATCTACCCTTGTCTTATGGAGATTTGAATGGAAAGTTTAATCGTATCTAATGCAGTGACAAAAAAATATATAGATTAGGCAGATAGCGATGGTTCTATGCCTAAGCGTAAAAATCTGAAACCAGTACATAAGTTTTTAACTAGAACGTTTCTGAAGAATAAAATGCGCACATCCACGAGCCGATCAATCCAGGGAATTTGCCTATATATCGTTATATTCTGATCCACTTAACAATATATTCCAAATGTCACTGGTGTTTTACATAGTCGAGGCTACGTTCATAACTAACCCCGCAGTCGTCAGAACACGCAGGCTGGGAGGTTCTCACTTACGACGCAACTGTCAATGCGCTGACGCAATTTATTTGTTACAAAAAAGTAAGCCAAAATAAACAACTTAGAAATACACGACTTTACATTCGTGTATGGACTCAATACATTGCTTATGTTCAAATAAGCAACTTGCATGCATGCCTATGTAAAATATGAATATATACATATATAGGCTTGTGTCTTGCAATGAGGGTGATATAGAAGTGGGAGATCCGTTTGCAGACAACATGAAGGAAAGTCAAGCATTATTCAGTTGCATAATACTACCCACATTGTAACATAATGATAGAAAGCAGGTTGAAAGACGTCGCCTATTCATATTCGCTGCCTAAAGAAATTATGTTTATGCACACCTAGACCAGACATTTTAGTGATTATGTGAAATATGTGTGCATTTACCGGTTGCTAACCATTACTTGGCAGAATAAATGAAGCAATCGCATTTTGTCTGATACTACTCTCTATAGGACTGCACGTCCCCTTGAGTAACTACAAGTAAAGTAAACACAAGATTTCAGTTGCAATTGTGACGTCGCGCAGTACCAGCCCTATATGTAAATATGGAGGATTAGTCAAATACAGTACAGCTTCTGGTATTATGGGCGTATGTCTAATGACGTATTCGAAGAAACGCCACTTGGTAGGATTCACCGATGGTGCCTCCTCGGTCCCCAAGCCGATTCGGGGGCCGACTGAGCTTGAGCTGCTTCAGCGCTTTAGCTTCTACGACAGCTACAGCGACAGTTAGACTCGTGGGCTCGATCTCGGATGGAGGTCGACAAAAGCATGACGAGATTAAGGAGGAAACTGGGTGGGAATCGCTGTGGATATATAGTCCTGGTAAATTGTGTGTTGGAAAACGTGGAACGTGTGAAACCTGAAACCCAGGATTTTTCGATGGGTCTTGGACTCATCTAAAGAGGCGGGTTCGAAGCAGTCGCGACCAAGCGGCTTCATTCATTGGTTGTCTCCTCGTCAGGTATTCCGGAAGTCAGCTGTCCTAAAAGGAAATGTTGTTTTCATCCTGTGGTGTTTAGCTCAGCTTGTACGCTGACCGGTTTGCTAAAGTTTCAACGGTATACTAAGTTGTAAGTGTTATTTTTTTTCTATATAATTTGATTCACGTTCGTTCGTCATCAGTAATGTCATACTCGTTTTAAGACAATGCCACGAAAATTATGTGTTGTGGGCTAGCTGTCAGTTAGCTCATTAGCTTCAACAAACGGTTAATTAATACGTATTGAGCAGCATCACAGTTGACGATTTAAATGAATATGTTTTCAAATTATATTTGGCAAGGACGTATTCCATAAACTAAGTTACGCTTTGCAATGCGAATTGACGAACGCTAAACGCCTGACTAGCATTAGTACACATAACTTTATTTCAGTGTGTCTTGCATAATCATTGAATTCAGTTCAATTACATTTAAACAAAACGATGACACTGTCAACGTATTGTTTCTTAAACGTGTGTCTGTGTCGTTGATCTGTAAGGACATACATCGCCTACAGTTTGAATTCGGCACCGAGAATAATATGCCTCTTATCATGTGACTTAAAGCACAAGATCAGTATTCCCATTAAAAGCTTCTGTACGTTTCGGAAACTTTGCTGGTTGGCTTTAGTCTAATGGTCTAGGCTTGAATGTCGAGGTCTAAATGTGAAACGCTCTGCCCTGCAGTAACTGGGATGGTAACATGGAGAGAGACAATCAACAAAAAGAAGGTGCCGAAGAACTGAATATATGTGATCAACCAACCGAGAGTCCTGGCGCATATGGTACAATTATTTTCAACCGTAGAACGCACCGTTTTATTTACATAATATTCCCTATTCATCTTGCCTGTCTTTTTTGTTTTCCATTATAGCTGATACCTTGGCAACGTCTCTGTCGCTGTTGGGCAATCACATGTTTCCTTATCCTGCTGAGGTTTTGGACAGAGATGGCAAAACCACTGTAAGCACGGAAGACCCAGCAGAGCCAACACTGCCGGACCCCACCGCAGTTGAGCAAACTTCGACCCTAGAGGCCGAATTGAACCGGGAGGCTGAGACGCAGGAGTCTGAAGACATCGGCCCATCTGCTCAGTCAGATGAAGTCGTTGCAGCTGATGCTGCCGTTGACAACGGTGAAGACGGTTCTGGGGAGTTTGTAGTCACGATGCTGGCAAGGAGTAAGCTAGAGGAGCAAGGCGTGGGCACGGAGGGCACGGCGTCCCTGTTGTCCGAGAGCATCGCTGAAGAGGCGCCCCCTCTTCATTCCCACCGGGACGAGGACGTGACTGCCGAGAGCTGGAGGCAGCACCGCAAGCATGTCTTTGTCCTCAGCGAAGCAGGCAAGCCTATATACTCCCGCTATGGCAGCGAAGAGGCCCTTTCATCTACCATGGGAGTGATGATGGCCCTTGTGTCTTTTGTCCAGAGTGGAGACAACATGATCCGATCGGTCTATTCAGGTGAGGCTTCAAAGTTAGGTTCTGCCCCCCCCCCCCCCCTTGTTTAATCACCAACACTTAAAGGCTTCTTATAATCTTTTGCTTATATTTTCCTTCTCCCCCTCCCTTCTCAGAGGAGCACACAGTGGTCTTCCTGCAGAAGGGTCCCCTGGTTCTGGTGTGTGTGGCCAACAGTCGCCAGTCAGAGCAGCAGCTTCGTGCGGAGCTGCTTTACGTGTACTACCAGATCATCAGCATGCTCACCCAGGCCAGCATCGCCCGCATCTTCGAGCACAAGAAGAACTACGACCTGCGCCGACTGCTGGCCGGGTCAGAGAAGATCCTGGACGGCCTGCTGGACCTGGTCGACTGGGACCCCAGCTTTCTGCTGGCGGCCGTACACTGCCTGCCGCTGCCCTCCTCCCTCAGGGACTCGCTGAGCCAGATCCTGCAGAAGGCCATCACCCCCAACCTGGTGTTCTCCATTCTCATCGCCAAGAACCAACTGGTCACCATCGTCCAGGAGAAGACGGTGATCGAGGACGCCCGGCTGGAGCCCGCCGACGTCCACCTCCTGCTCAACCTCATCGGCGCTTCCTCGGCCTTCCAGGCCGGGGAGATCTGGACTCCCATCTGCCTGCCTCTCTTTAACCCTGACTGTTACTTTTATGCTTACATTTCCTACCTGGACCCCCCGGAATGCACTGTTTGCCTCCTGCTGCTCTCCACCGACAAGGAGGCCTTCTACGCCGTGGCAGAGTGCAAGAGACGGATAGAGGAGGCCATGGTGGCTCAGAACTCTTTGAGCCTCATAGCCAAGGCCCAGTCGTACAGCGTGAGCCAGGTGGGCGTCTCGGACCTCAGACACTTCATGTACAAGCCCTTCGACGTGCCCGACAACCACCGGCAGCTCACCCAGTTCACCAGGTCTGTGTACTTTTTTGTGTTGTGTGCATTGTGTGCTGGAGGCATTCACAAAGGAAGTGGTGGTATGTGCAGAAGTAATTGTATTTGGATTTTTTTTTTGGAAGCGTTGTGACCCATTAAACGGATGTAATTCATTGCATATGGTTTAATACATGCAAGATTATATAACGTAACCAGTCTACATGAATTTCTCTAAAAACTCTTGGAATCCCTTGAGGACTAATTCTTTCCA
>JAOPUH010000025.1:11649723-11665697 GCA_027123175.1 Urophycis cirrata
ACACACAGACACACCCACACAACATAATCTCATTTAAAAAAAACCTAATTAACCCCAAATCCTCTGAAACATAGAGGCTGGAGCCCCTGCAGCCCAGGCGCTGGCCCTCACCAGCTCCGCCGTCTTGTGGGCCTGGAGGTGTGAGTGGAGCCTTCGGATGAGGGGCATGCCGTTCTTGGACTGGCGCTTCAGTAACCAGTAGTTGTGGAGCCGCTGCATGAACTGATTCTTCCTCTGCACCGCCACGCCCGTGCAGATCTTGTTGAGCCTGAGGACACGGGATAATGAGGATAGTGCTTATTTAGTTGGGTTTTTTTATCTCCAGGTTTTTTTTTTTTGATGGAAATTGTGCTAGTTAGTATGCGAGGTCCAGTATGACTCATTAAACTAAAGAAGATGATAATAATGCAGACACGCTACTGTACTGAAGCGTGTTGCAAGCATCTTATGTATACTTTTAATGTTTTTAATCACAACGCCATGTGTTTTTGCTCCGCCCACGTGAGGAGCTATAGCTGACGTCGCTCAGATAAAACAATGGGCTTCGTGAGCCTGGAGGGTCTCTGCTGTGAGGGTCTGACCTGTGCGAGGGGATCTGGGGAACCAGCAACACCGGCACCGCAGGGCGCCGGCCAGACCCGCCCGAGCCCTTCTTCCCCTTCTTCTTCTGCCCCTTGGGCGCGTTCTTCTTGTTGGGCGAAGGGGGGCTCTGCGTGTACGACCTCTGACCCCGGCTACCCCGGCCCCCCGCTGCCGCCCCGTCCCCATTGGGCCGGGCGCCGAGCGGCGAGTGGTGCTCGCAGAAGGCCGTCTTCTTCACGGTGAAGGTGGTGCCGTTGGCGCCCGTCTCCTTCACCGGGTCGATCTTCATGAACAGGCCGGCCTTCTGCGCGCAGGTGACGTGGAAGGCCCTGTAGCAGTTGGCCTTGTGGCACTGGATGGAGGCGCCGCGGCCCTTCTGCTTGCACAGGTAGCAGGTGAGCTTCCAGCGGGCGGGCGGGATGTTCTTGATGCCCTCCACGGGCTCCAGGAACACCGTGTTGGCGAAGCACACCTCGGGGATCCAGATGGCGCAGACCACGTGGGCCCAGCGGCCGTCGCTGGTCTGCTTGAAGGCGCCGCCACGGTTGGGGCAGAGCACGCAGTCCATGGGCCGCGACGGTGACTGCAGGCAGCAGCGGCACAGCCACTGGCCCTCGGGGACGTACGGCACGCCGTAGCACTCCTGGTGCACCGCCAGGTTGCAGATGTCGCAGAACAGGATCACGTTGCTGTTGAGGCACTCGTCGTCCAGGCAGACGCAGCAGAAGGCGTCCTCGTCAATGGCGCTCTGCGACAGGGCCTGGTTCCGCGACTCCACCACCGACTCCCGCTCCAGCCGGTCGATCAGCAGCTCGAAGGTCTCGGGCGACACCGAGGCGTGGCCGTCCGACACCCGCCTCTGGTTGACCATCTCCAGCCAGGCCAGGTCCTCCTCGTCCATGTCGTACTCCGCCTCGCGCTCCTGTTCCTCGCTGGTCTTCTCCGTGTAGTGGTAGTAGGCGGCGGGCAGCGGGGGCGCGTCCGCGGGGCACACCGAGCTGAGCACGCGGAACACGGGCTCGGGCAGCGGGGTTTGGCCGGAGGAGTGCTGCTGGGTGTCGCCGTGGGCCCCCGGCGGCTGCGAGTCGGCACGGTGGGAGGCGCTCTTGCCGTTCCGCCGGCCTTTGGCGTTGGGGGGCTTCCTCCACGACCGGGCCTTGCTCTGCGTCTGCTCGCTGTTCTCCTTGTTGCTGTTGCACTCGGAGAGGTCCTGGGCCATCATCTCGTCCTCCGTTATCACCGGCAGAGGGTCCGTGATGTTGATCCGGTGGAGCCGACCGTCCAGGTCCACCTCCACTATCTTCTGGGCCTGGGCATAGGTCAACGTTTCTCTGGAGGGGGACAGCTGCAGGCGGTACGGTGAGGGGGGCCGGAACTGGCCCGAGGCCCCCCGGCCCCTCCCCCTGCCCCTGCCTCGGCCCCTGCCCATGTTGAACCTGTTAACTGCTGTCTCACATGCCCCTCCCCTCGCCCTCCTCATCCAGGGTTACACCTGTAATGGAGAAGGGATCGGTTTCAACAGGGATAACCAGACATCCGGCATATTAGGAGGTGGCTGATTTAATGACTTGTCAGGTTAACCTGTGGGTCTATCCCAGGTTAGAGCCACAGGTGCTTATAATTTAATTCATGGAGAAAGCCAATGAACAATATTGCAATATTTGTCAAAACTGCTGAATATTATAATGAGTTATTATTATTATTATTATTATTATTATTATTATTATTGTTATTATTATTAATTATAATGGTTTAGTCATTACGATTACAATAATTAACAAATATACAAAAATAAACAATTACTATACAATAATTAATTATGAATCACTTTATTATATGTTTTGTTTATTGCGCATTATACGTTAATGTAATTGTATTATCATCAGTACAATGAGAAGACCGTGACAATTATTTTCATCATTTGATAAAAACCACTTGGAAAGAAAGTATTGGTCAAGAGAGCAAAGCTGGACAAACGTCTACGTTAAAAAGTACTACCTCCATGCAACACAGCATACTCCGGATTGGTTAAACCGGTAGTCTATAAAATACTCGCCTTACTTGGAGGCCAATCATATGCCTGCATTCTCTACTCTTTTGCCCTTGTTGCTGTGCGTAGTTAGGTTGAAAGGCAATAAATACCAACCCGAGCTTTAACGTTTGTCAGCCATTTTCCCCGAACAACAACAGAGACAACACTCATGTTGCAAGTTGATTAGTTGCCTAATTATCTGTGGCAATAGTAAACAGGTTGCGAATGCATATCGTGCATAATGTCAAACTGCATGGTATTTGCGTACACACAACACAGCAATGTGAAAAAAAGGCCTTCGCTTAGTACAGACGTGAGCGATACTAGACCATTGCAAACAGATTTTCTACTGATGCGATAACATTTACGCGGTCGAGTAGGACACATTGAGCTCTCGCTCAAACTGCCATGTCTGAACCAAACCCGACCAAAATATTGGTAAAGCAAAGCAAATTACCTTGTCAAGTGCTGTCCCAAAGCAATGCGTGTGCCAGGAGGAATAAACTATGTACCGTAGCTAAATGTCAGCTAGTGACAAACTACAAGCAAGGCGGACATGCTAGCTCTTCCAGTTGGACTACCACCGACACTAGCTTAGCTAGCCGGTGATTTCACAGGCGACAGCGTCATCTTCAATATTTCAGTCGCCCATTATAACTTCGGACACTCGCATTAACTCCATATTATTTTATAGCTGTGGTTTATACGTTTTCAATGTTGTAGCATGTCAAAACAAGGGTAACAGAATCCTGTAGATATCAAGTTAATGGCTTGGATGAAGCTAAATATTCTGTCAAGATGGCTTGAAAAATACGCCCCTTTGGAAAAACGGACACAGCCAATTGTAGAGCGTAGAACCACCTCGCTGACAAAGCGCATCAGTTTGTGATTGGTTAGAATGGAAAGCGCAACGCATCGGACTCAACTTGCATGACATACAGCGGTAAAGCGTTGAGAAAAACATTGACGCCACTATTGCGCGCCTTATCTTTATTATGTAGACTTATCTTAGTGACTGCACGGTTTAATATTTTAAGGTGACAAGGAATTGATTGTATTACACTTGAAACGCTTATGCTGTATTCATCGTCAGTCACTGAGGAATCTAGTTACGTATCTAAAATGTCATAGTCTATATCTGAGGGCGTTTTTCTTCTTTAAAATGGTAGTGATGATAGCATTGTTCTGAAAACAAGGTTTTCACCTAACAGAAACTACCACATTATCGTTAATTCATTACGGCTCTTCTTAAACGGAATGCATCTTCCAATGACTCTTTCTCTGTATATTAAAGTACTCACAATTTCACATGCAATTTCCCTCAGGGATCATTAAAGTATTTCTGTCTGTCTGTCTGTGTCTGTCTGTCAAATACAAACCCATAATATGAGCTGTAGGTCACTTATTCAACTGGACCAGGAAATCCGCAGAGATCATATGTAGTAATGCAATTATATCACTTGTCACTTTTTCATGGTATACAATTGTTGCTTTATAATTCATTATTCTGTACATGGTTATAGATTCATCTAACAGGCAACAGGATTCACATAATTCCTATGTTATGTGATCGATAAACAGTGGTTTTACAATTTACACTTAACAAATAATCCAAATATCAGAATGACTAAGAATCCACACGTCCCCATCATATAAGGATAGAGCATGCACATTTGTGAAACGTAATGAGAAACACACAATATACACACACGGTGACTATTATATGAAGTAAATACACTGTTATACATACTTCAAATACAATGAATGAGTTAAATTCGTTTTTACATATCTTGGGTGAGGCTAAACACCGCCCTCTTCAACACCCATCTCATTCTCCTTATTCTCCACCCACCAAAGTTTTCTTTGTGCCATCTGGTTTTCTTTGCTGGGCTTGATCTGGAAACTTCACAACCTCCTTCATCAACATCCAGTGAGTCTGTCTGCAGCGTGACCCTGAAAACGACATCGCTGTGCCAGGTACATGAACAGAGATATATTTTGTTCTGTGTTCTCTACCCTTGACCCTTGGTAGTAACTAAACCTTCTATATTGTATTCATATGAGCCTTATTTGCTTCTCAAGGGTCAAAAATGTACTTTTTCATGTACTTATATATGCAGATTTGTTTTAATACTATTATTGTTTTATTATGTTATTACTTAATGTCTTTAATACATTGTAATTATTGGCAATGTCTTTTTGATTCTCTTTATGACTTAAAGGATGCAGATTGATTCTGTACGCACGCTGCTTGCTTGTGTTGCTGGGCTCCTCTTGGACTTAGGAACATGTACTGCAGGTAAGTGGCCATTTATTATTCACACTTTTCCATACGGATCCAAAGCAACACATGACCACACCAGGTGTATCCTGCTAACATGGAACAACATAGGCTTGTTGCACTTTGAATAACAAACTGTACTGGAGCTGAACAAGAATTTGAGAAAGACATCACCTGCACAAGAATGCATTTAATGGTTTGCAATTAGATACCATTATTTTGTAACACAGGAGTGCATGTAATCTAGTTTGATTGACACGGCTTTTTTCCTGCTGCCAAGCTTGTGTCGTTTTCACTGCTGGATGCAGTCAAAGGCTTCTGTGGCCCGACAATACACACACGGATCAACTGGCAGCTGGGGAGGAGACGGTATCAAATTGTCACATCCTGTCTGGCATGCTCCCCGCTCACGGTCGCGTAGAAACAGGAAGCCAGCCAGCTGAATCTCTCACAAAAAAAATGACAAAATAAATCAAGTCCATAGAACATACAAAGGGCCTATGTTTTCAGAGAGGCCAAGACATGACAGGAGCTGGAGAGCTTGTCTACGTGTCATCTTTTGAAAAGGAAGAGCCGGTGGTTGTCAGGATGGCCCAGTGGTATTGATGGAGCCCCCAGGGCCCAGTGGGAATCAGGGCTTTTGATACTCTCTGACTTCCCTCCCACCTCCCAGCGCCGCGCCTTTGTGATTGCTTCAATTAACATCGTCAGATTTTGACTGGTCCTCGAGAGACTCTGGCGTTGGCGGATGCCTTCAAAAAGGGGAGACCGGAGAATGGCGAGATCTGTAGGATACCGGAAACTTGTGGGTGACTCGGAGGGCAACGGCCATCAGGGCAGCCCAGCGTTCCACCTCGTGCACTTGTGACCAAAGGGCTGGATTGGGCGATCAAACAATGCGCCCCTTTGATTCCGATAAATTTAGAGCGCTTTTCAACTTCGGTCACTTGGGAGCGCAGGCCAGTATCCAAAAGTTGAAAATAAATTACTCTGGCGGTTCTTTGTGGCGGCTCCAAAACATTAGTAATGGTGTTTTTCTTTGTGTGTGTTTGGATGCTTTTTTGATCTCCCATGGTCTGGTGTTTGAACAGATGCCATTCTCCTATTCGCTGCTTGGCAGTTTAATGAAGAACTGCTCAGTGGCTCAGAATATAAATTCTAACAAATGATGTGTTGCTTTCTGTTTCTTTAGGGCAGCCAGAGCTGAGGATAACAACAATAAAGGTAGCATTTCTTCCTCAGCCTCAAGCCCATCAATGGTTTGTGACCGCATATGTACAGTATGTGATGTGATTCTCATCTTATATTGACTTGGCTTTTATTAGCAAGACCCCTACACAATGTCCAAGGGCTCTCAGCTGGAAGGCTACTGCATGGACCTGCTCTCTGAGCTGGCCAAAAAGCTGGGCTTCAGGTTCAAAGTGCACCTGGTGAAGGACGCATCGTACGGCCGACAGGACGAGAGCGGTAACTGGAACGGGATGATCGGAGAGGTGGTGAGAGGTGTAAGTAAAAGACCATGAAACTAAAACCACACAAATCATTGAGTGTTATTCTCATCAAACGCACATGAATCCGAGAATTACTTTGGCTTCGGTCAGCAAATTATTTTGGACACGTGTTCAATATATCTTTGGCCCCTATTGCACGTGAGGGATCATTCTTCTCTGCTCCTTCTCAATGTCTATTCCCTGTTGATTTGTTTTTTTTTTCTTCCCTTACCCTTTGTAGACAACTTAGAGTTAGCAGTGGGTGTAGTGTAGTCTCATACTATTGGAGACTGTGACATTACTACAGGGCTATACAAACCAAAATTGAACCGACTTGTGGACCTGGATGCGCCCTTCTCCATGCCCTCTAGGAGGCAGACCTGGCAGTGGCTCCTCTGACCCTGACCGCCACTCGGGAGAAGGCAGTGGCCTTGAGCAAGCCTTACATGCAGACGGGCATCAGCATCCTCCTGCGGAAAGACATCTCTGAGGCGGCCGGCTTCTTCGATTTCCTCAGCCCTTTCTCAGCCGAGACCTGGGTGGGCATCCTGGTGGCCTACGTAGGAACGGCCTTCTGCATCTTTTTAGCCGCTAGGTCAGTAAGACTTGTATGGACCTCGACTTGAGCACCCGCCGCCGTTTCCCATTCAAGATGTTGTTCCTGTTGGATTGGTATCGTGGTGTTATAGCTGCAGTTGTTGTGACACCATGTGTAGACTCAGCCCTTGTGAGTGGAGCCAACCCAGAGGTGAAGAGAACAACTTCAGTATGCTCAACAGCTTGTGGTTTGCAGCCGGAGCGCTGACCCTTCAAGGTGAAATACATCAAATACAACAAGAAGAAAAAAAAAACAGATCAAGCGCATCGCCCCACTTTCTTTAGGGTAAAATCCTTCCAAAAAAACATTGTTTCAGTTCATCTCGCCCTTTTTTTTCTGCATTCGTGTTGGGTGTCCTCCCCTGCCAGGCGCTGGCCCTCACCCCAGGGCTCTGTCTGTGAGGATCGTCTGCTGCAGCTGGTGGCTGTTTGCCGTGGTGCTGCTGGCCTGCTACTTCTCCAACCTGAGCTCTTCCAAGGCCTCCGAGTCCTCGCACGTGACGGTGAAAGGATTTGAAGACCTGGCCAATCAGGACGGGATGGAGTACGGCTGTCTGGCCGGCTCCTCCACACTCGCCTTCTTCAAGGTAGGTCCGGCGTGCGTCTGTTGTTTGGCGTTCTTCCCCCGAAACAGCTAGCACACATTTCTTTTTATCTCAACACTTCCGTTCCATCTCTATTGTGAGGGCATTTTCGTTTGTGTGTAGAATTCCAACAACCCAGCCTACCGCAGGATCTTCGAGCACATGGAGAGGACCAACAGTTTCGTCTCCTCCATGGACGAGGGCGTTCGCCGGGCGAAGGAGGGAAACTTTGCGTTCATTGGAGAGTCTGTGTCGCTGGACCTGGCGGTGGCTCGCCACTGTGACTTGGTCAGGGCGCATGAGGTCATCGGAATGAGAGGGTACAGCATCGTTGCCCCCCTAGGTAAGACCACCAAGTCAAGGCTTGATCAAGTCTTCAGCAAAGTTTCAAAAAAGGGTCAATGCCAGTTTTTAAGGTTTTTTTTTTTTTTGTCATTTTCCCGTTTTGTTTCTAATTGATGCTCTATTGTTCTCCCAGGCTCGCCGATGATAAAGAACCTCAGCGTGGCCATCCTGCAGCTGAGCGAGGCCGGGGAGCTGTCCTACCTGCGCACCAAGTGGTGGGCCAGCAGCTGCACGGGAGACTCAGCCAGATCCTCTGCCCTCCAGCCCCACGGCCTGATGGGCATGTTCCTGCTGCTGGCCCTGGGGCTGGGGCTGGGCCTGCTGCTGGCCGTCCTGGAGCTCACCTCCAAGAGCCGTAGCGCCGCTGGCGACCAGAGGGTAGGCGCCTTCACACAGATACACACATGGACGCACATGTATTTGTATGTGCACTTATGTAGGCTTGTCTTGTATGCTGGTCTTTCATACGTATTCAGACTTGTGCCGATGTGTGCATAAATGTTTGTACATTTGAACGCACTATGAAAATGTGTCAGCACCCAATCACTTGTCACTCTGCATAGTTCATTTAAAATCAACACACATATGTGGAACACACACACACACACACACATACACACACAAGTTATATTTTTCAAGTATTCACCCTATTTTACCCCCCTAGCAGAAATCCTGCTGCACTGTACTGTCTGAAGAACTGAGTCAGCGTTTGAAGACCACAAATATGAGCACATCTCAGGAGCCCTCGGACAAAGAGAGCGCCTGAGTGCAAGTCAGGGTTCCTGAAGCCTGACCTCACACAGGAAACCAGGACTGGTAGTGTATATCTGCACTGGAAAAGCAAAAGTGCAATGTTGTCAGAGTACATTAGAACTTTGCCATGGAATTGCTGTTCGTGAAATGTAGAATCTAATTCAAAATTAATATCTTATTTTAGTTTTGTGCTGAATGTATCTCTAATTCATTGCAAACCTATTGAAGGACAATATGGCAAGCATTTTTTACATAACATTTATTAATTCAAAAGCATGCAGCATCAGCATTGCTTAATAAGCACGTAGTACATACAAATTATGTCAATATATCGTTAGAAAAATATGTTGGAATTATATTTACACCTCAGACATTTAAGATATATCAAAAATATACCTGCATATTGCATATATACCTGCTACATTTATTCGCAAAACACAGGTATGTCCTTGCAGTATACGTTTTATATACTGTATATGGTTGCTTTGTACAGTTGGCAATAGCATCACATAACTGTAATATACAACACACAGAACATGCTCCATCATCATTAGGCATATCAAATCCAAATTTAAGCAACAGTTTTAATCATAATGAAGCTAGACTAATGATTTAATCCTGTACCCGTTTCTGAGACCACTGCACAATAAGGTGGTACTCGGACCATATGCAACAATGTTTAGCAATGCCCACTCCTTCTCTTTGTCCTCGTTGCATTCCCCTGGTTTTTCATTTCTCTCTTTTAAGTCTAACGATCTGTGGAAATTGTAGTCGCTATTCTAAAGTGTGGATCTGTCTAATAAATAACAAATAGAAAAAAAAGACTTGTTTGCTGAATGTAATACGTGGGGGAAAGAACAAAGTACATTGTTCATCCAGCAGCCATTGTGAACATCCTATCACTGAATGGAACATTCACAACTCATCGCTGAACAGAATGGGTGATTTGCAGCGGATCTCTCTCATCTTCTGGTCAAAGAGGGCATTCATCTCCCTCTGCAAGGTGCCTTCACGCTGGTCCCCGCCAGCTGGCACACGGAAAGGCGTGAGCTCCAGGCTGTCTATGCTGGCATCGCTGCTGGATGCGCTGTCCGACAGACAGAGTCCATTCGGTATAGGCATCACCTGGCCGCTGTGGCCGCCGTACGTCTCCGCAGGGGGGTTCTGCCAGCGGACGGCAGGTTTGCGGTTTACCGCCGGCGTGTGTGGTGAGGAAGTGCGCCGCCGCGGGCAGCTCTGCGAGCGGGCCTTGGTCTGTACCGGCGAGGACGGCCGCGGCTTAGGAGAGCCCCCCAAGGTCCGCCGTACCCTGGTAGGGGACGCTGGCGGGACGGGTCGGGGGAGTGGAGAAGCAGAGGCGACGGAGGGCTCAAAGGGGTTGACGTGGAGAGGGGGCTCCGGGTGCTGAGGCTGAGTGAACCCACCGGCGGACTGGGCCTCCGGTGCCGACTGGGATTCAGGGGCGATGTCGCTGCTCGGCTCCTCTGGTCCCTCTCCTAATCCCTTTGGCGCAGGCGTCTCGCCGGGGTTACCCCGGTGTGGGATCCAGACTGCCTTCCACGGCTCAAGTTGATCTTCTGCTGCTTGCGGCGGGCCCTGGTTTACGAGGTCAGCAGGACCAGGAGGACCGGGAGTCTGCGGGAGGGTCTCAGTCTCACTGTCGTCGCCTCTCGCGCACGCGGCGGTCACCCCCGCGCTGGAGACGGTGGAGGACGCCCGACTGAAGATCCCTCTCCGGGCCTCTGGGGGCTCTCGGTCCTCAGCTCTGTGAGCGCGCCTCACGGGCTCGCTCACGGCCCCCTTGTGAATGGCAGCCTTGGCCGCCGGGCCCCAGCCGCCAGGAAACAGGTCCGCCTGCCGGCTGTCCTGGGAGCAGGAGTCCACGTCCCTGCACAAGTGGTGTGGGTGGACGTCGTCGGCGGACAGAACGGAGATGTCCACGGAGTGCTGCTTCTGGTGGCCCTTGATGTGTTTCTTGGCGGCTTTTTGCAAATGCTTCTTGGCCGCCTGTACTGCATTTGACTTCACCTATTCATAAGAGGAACATAATCTCATGAGATGTTTCAGTGTATAAGACTCAATGAAAGCCATTTTGATGTGTGTAGCATATGAAGGTTATTTACCTTTCCTGTTATATCATTTATAGCAATGTGAACAAAAATGGACGCCGCCTCCATACCCTCTAGATACACATGCCGATAACCTGAAAAACATATTGTAGTGTAAAGGAATTGAGTAACTTTAAGTCCTAGATGCATTATAATATAACATTAGACACTGATGTCTCCAGTGTCTCAAATGAAACATACCTGGCATCATGCTAGTGAAAGCTATTGTCCTCTGGCCAATGAAATTTCGTCCAATTGGATCATGATCCCACACCTGGAAACGCACCAGTGCAATTTGTGACATCTGAATATTGAAGACAAGAGTTTCCTCCCACATGGGGTTGAATCCTGGAATTGACAACGAGGGAATGGTTAATGATTAACATGTGTTGTAATGGCAGGTGAATAGCCCTGAAAGCACCGTCACTAAGTTTACCGTTATCGTCCACCACTCTGGTCTGCTCCTTGGCACTGTCCACGGGCAGGCCGATTATTTCAACTTCCACAAACGGATCGATGATCTGAAGCAAGAAAAACAAGTCCACACGTTTTTTTCGTTGCAGAGACATATGTCTCAGTGTCACGAGAAGAGCGTCGCATGGAACAGCTCACCTCTCCTCTGTCTCCAAACACAGAGTCCCTGGGTTTGGGAATCTGCTGGCCGCTGATGATCTTCAGAACTAACTGGGCCTTTCTTTGTCCGGGGAGTGGGTCCTCCACGGCAGGGTTAAAGGCGCCTGAGGAACGCCGACGTGAAAGTGAGGTTAAAGCTGCACGATAACATCCAACAAACAAATCAAAACAAATCAGCGTTTGCTCTGCCGTCTGCCTCTTCAGAGATGTGGAACGTACCTTTACACATGCACTTAGGCTTCAGAATGTATCCACAGTTGCCGTTGCTTGAGAACTTGGCTCGATTCAATTCAAGCATGCGGCCCTCCGTTTGATAATTCATTGCAACTGAAAGAACAGGAAAACATCCAATTGAAAGAAAGGCCATGAATACAAACTCTGAATCAAACTCTCGTCATGTAGTCTTGTCTTTGTCTACCCATGTGGCATCCTGCGTTCCAGAAGGGCTGTGGGTTGAAGTTGCTGGAGTCCACTCTGTAGTTGGACGGGTAGACTCTCAACAGTTGACGTTGGTTGAAACGCACCAGCTGTCCCGGCATCAGTTGTAAGATCTGGTTCATCACGGTCTCGTTGAGGGACGATACCTGCCAACTGGTCACGTAGGCTGCAAAACAAAGTGTGCCAATAAAGTGAGAAAGTAAAGACCTATATAAAATGTCCTTTATTTATACATGGGGGATATGAAGAGATGTGGAGATACAACAATGAATTTGATGACACATACAGTGGATGTTACCTTGTGTCTCAATATCATGAACACGCACAGACTTTGTGTACTTGACCAGGTCAGACAGAGCTCGAGACAATCTCATGGTTTTCCTTTTCCTGAGCGCAGTTTGAGGACAGAAAGTCATGAGACGTTAAATAAGCACAATTGAGAGAAGTAGATGGTTGGATTGTGGATTAAAATTTCCATTCCTACTTTGGGTGGTAAACAATCTGAGTGTCTTCTTTGTGGTTCTGGATTCCTCCTCCAGGTGTCATTCGTGTTTTCCCTCTCAGTGACTTTTTCCTCTGGGATTTTTTTTTGTCATACATTCAAAACATGTAATTATTGTTGTTAGTACAGAGGACGTTGATAAGTAAACACATTACAAAAGGGACAAAAGTTCAGTTACAAAAAAATCTAGTCATTATGGTATAGTAATACAACCACTTGAATGATTAATTAGGAGTTATGACTTCCAGTAGAAGATCAGTCCTGGAGAAAAAGGTGGGAAAGGCTTTTAAATGGCTGACCTTACGTTTGAAGCTCCTCAAGATGGACCTGCAAAATTGCTTCTTCCTCTTTGGCTGAATTCCAGCGGCTGTGCCATTTTCATTCTAAAACAATAAAGTATTGATAACAGCTCACATATTTCAAATTATACCCGGATGTAACAAAATTGCAATGGAAGTCTGTATGTCTGTCTGTCTCTCTGTCCATCTATCTAGCCGTATGTCCTTCTGTCTCTCTATCTGCATGTCCTTCTGTCTGTCTGTTCTTATGTCCGTCAATCCCTCTGTGTCTCACTGGGTTTTCCCGTGTGTCATCATCTTCGTCATCCTCTTCCTCGTCGTCTCCAGTGTCTTCGTCGGACACGTCTCCTTCCTCTGCCTCAGGGTCCAGGTTTGCTGGCAGCTTCTTTCCCTAAAAGGATTAGCGATGGACACGCATGATGGACGTGCACAGCAGTCTCAGCTCGTAACATGAATGGATGGGTCTGCTCCATTTGATGAAGCCAGTGCACCTGTACGCCAATACTAGTGTTGTAACAGTGCATATATGTAGGAAGGCTCTTGTGTTTCTGAATGGAATAACAAAGTGCCTAACCAGACTTGTTATGCAGTTAACACCTGTTGCTCACACAGGTTCCCCTCTGAGACCGATGTGAAAGTTATTTTTGTCTTAATTTTAATTGAAATAAACAATTCTCCATAGCCATGGGCCCATGGGATTGTAATATTTTGACCGGAGTAATACTCTACCTTGACTAACACCTTCCCCTTCAGGATCTCAGGGGAGGGCAGCCTCCTGCATTCATTCATGTTGACGTGGGACAGGTCCACCTTGTCCTGCAGCACCTCCATCAGATACTGGGCCATCTTCTTCTGCTGTGGCACGGTGCAATGATTCTCTATGGACAGGATCACCGGGTACCTACACAGGAGCCACGCAAAGCACGGCACTTGCATGGGACTGGACAGGAAAGTGTCACCTGTTTGTGGTCCAATCGGAATGGCAACACATGGCCATGGGCAGCGAGTGACAGGGACACTTACGGTGACTTGGTGAAGGCGTATTTGTTAATCGTCTCGATGACATCTTTGAAGAGGATCTTGGATGTTAAGGTGTACCCGTGATGTATGATGGGTTCCCCGTCAGGGCCGTCCCAGCAGTCCACTGAGGAACGGAGGAGGGATGGAAGGAAAAATAGACAGAAGACAGACAGAAAGACGGTCAGTTGGTGGGTACTCGTGATCCCTCTCAATATTATTTTCTGTAAAGAAAAGTACTCGGCTAAAGTCCCAGATCTAGGCTTTTACCCTCCACACAGCGACAGCCGGCCTGGAGGACGTAGGCATACATGTCCACCCTGGACTGAGACAGAAGCTGGTCTCCCGTCAGGTACGTGTTGTGAGAGGTGGAGACGTAGTAGTTGCACAGGGGCTGGGTCATGTCCTGGTTCACCGTGTGGTGCTCTGGGTTGAAGATGTCCCCTGCTGGGCTCCTCATGTAATTGGTGAATCCTGAAGGAACGGTGCAGATAAGCAAAAATACTTTTTTTTTTAATATAAATTATTGCCCACCACTCCTTTAAGGGTGTTGCTGAGCAGATATTTTAATATATATTGTCTATAAGGAGGCATAAAAGACCTGCACTGGCATTAGAGAGAGTTAGAGTTACATGTCTTAAATGAACATGGATAAAGGCCACCCTCTGAGCAAGGTAAAGTACAGAGTATCATAAAGAATGGTAATGTGATGAAGATCCAGAACTTCCACGTACCGTCTATACCCAGCACCATGTGCTGCAGGTTCTCGGGACATGGTTCAAAATGGGACACTATCTCCACGAGGTGCTCTCTTGTGAGGCCCACCATCTTTGAAAGAAACCCAAAGTGTTGAGCACCAAAACCCATTGATCGAACTGAACGTAACAACACCAAAGACACCATCAGGTGTCACTACCTTCTGTTCTATTTCGAGGAAGCGGGCCAGGTCGTTGAGGTCCATGACTTCTTTGTGGTTGCTGTAGGAGATCATGATCAAGTAGAGGTCCCGGCGCGTGGACATCATCTTGTAGAAGGAGCAGAACTCCTCAAAGCCCAGCGAGCCCTGGTTCTCGTCTGTGTCGGCCAGCTGCGGATAAGAGACCAAACCCGAGGCACAAACTGTTCACACGCGCGCCGAATATCACACTTAAACCTTCCCTCCCCCGAATCCCAATGGCTGCAATGTACGCGTACACAGCATGCATGTGTTGAGGAGATCCGGGACACAACGTATGCACAGTATGTTCGTTATATACTCTCTCTGCTGGAGAAATGATGTGCTCCATATGTCAACTCATTACACAGGGGGGAGTGTAATGCATCGGAGCACAGAAGAGAACAGTGAGCTATTGGAAGCCTGTCCTACCGACAGTGCAGTCATTTCCATCTGTTAGATGTAAGCCCAACAGGAGGTCACAGCCTCCTGTCGTTCACCTGCGTTCTGCCGGCAGCCAGCGAGTGCCGCGAGGGCCCAAAAGTGTGGCGTACGTACGTACTATGGCTTTTGCAAGTCTGCCATGTTGTAAAAAGAAACCTGTAACGAGGTTCTATGTAGTCAATGAGTTATTCCTCAAAAAAGAAATGTTGTGTTATTGATCATGTTATAAGATATATTATATCATATACTGTTTGTTATTTGTTATATCTTGTCTTTTAAGATCCATATGAAGTCCTAGTCAATAAAACATAGTTTATAATTACTATTTTGGATGAAACATTATCACTTGTCATAAACGGGCTGTGTCTTACCTTGAACATCTCCCTGACCTTCTGCCTGGGCAGGTTCACGTTGAGCTTGTGAAGCAGCTGGTACACTTCTCCCATGCTGAGAGTGCCGTCTCCGTTCTTGTCTGCCTCTGAGAAGGTCTGCTGGAGCCACGTGGAGCCACGTTAAGGTGCGATTACAATACTGAGTGGTATTACTGACCATTATCAAATCAAATCCCAGTACACTTTACTGTCCCCAGAGGGGAGATTTGAAATGGACACCATTGTGGCCGGCCGTCAAACACATACACATGACGTATGTGAGTACTACATGAGCACATACGTACGTACATACATACATACATACATACATACATACATACATACATACACACATACACACATACACACATACACACGCACATACGCACATACGCACATACGCACATACACACATACACACATACACACATACACACATACATACACACATACACACATACATACATACATACATAAATACATACATACATACATACATACATACATACACACATACATACACACATACTGTACATACATCATCCATAGAGTTAGAATGATTAT
>JAOPUH010000025.1:11699158-11711818 GCA_027123175.1 Urophycis cirrata
CTCTCCCTCTCTCTCTCTCTCTCTCTCTCTCTCTCTCTCTCTCTCTCGCTTCCTCTCTCTCTCTCCCTCTCTCGCTGTTTGTTTGTGTCTGGTTCAGTCATTGAATCCCGGCCAGGAATGTGACTGACTCCCTGGGTTGGCTTTTACCTCAACCAACCAATCCTCCCTCTGCTACATGGCAGCTGCAAAAGCAGAAAGAAACACACACAGAGAAGACAAGCTGAAATGTACTCGGCCTACTAGAGGAAGGGTGGAGATCCCATAAGTAGCATTAGGTCTATGAAACTTGTTTAAATGGGCCAGCATTCATTTTTAGAAACTTTACTTGAAGAATCAAAAGTATTCGAGCACTATTCTGGTAGACATTTTTTCGCTTAATACAAATGTTATTGGTTTATTTATCACAAATAAACAGAAAAGGCACGATGAAACGATTCACTGCATCATGTGTCGAGCTGTAACTGCAAATTTGATATATCAAGCATTAAGTTTATTTTGGAACCTTTTACTCCAAATATATGGAGTACCGTATTCACGTTGCAGGCAGCTGCCACTGGAGGGCGACAACACGAATTAAAAAGAGCCTACTGTTCAAATGTGTTGTAAAAATATGTAAAATATCCAAGTTAATAATCTTACCGCAAGCATAACGCCTCACAATAGTGTGTGTAACCACAGTTACAGGACCAGCCACCAGTTAGCACCTACTGTTACACATAATGTAGTATTATACAGGTTATGTTAACGATAAGAGATAATTTATGAATATAGGCTTTTCTAAAGTATCTGTGAAAAACTAAAATGCCAAAGTAAATATTTATTAACAATATTTAAAAAATAATAATAACATAGGCCTATAAAACATCCATCACACAAACATCACAAGTAACAAGAAACAATATCATATTGTACATTTAAATTGTAAAACAAAAAAGCTATAATTTAAGTCCTGCACCAATACAGTGTATTTAAGGTAATGTTTTGAAATTTGTACCTTAATTATCCATAGATGCAACAACAATTTCGGCACACCCATTGTCATAATCCTTTAACATGAAACATCTTTTAACACAAAGAAGCAGGTTGAACAAAACATAACAAGGCGGCAGTGTTACAAAAATATCCTGGATATCAATACCTCCTCCAATCATTACGTTTTGTTATCCCCCATTGAGAAAATATTCCAAAATTCTAACAGCACACACAATCACACATCAACTTTCATATTTCTAATTGTCAGTTGCAATAACCTCAAGTAGACAAACATCATACAACATTGCGTGCAATGCATTAAGCCAAACCAAGACAAAAAAACAAACAAACAACAATTGTCCTTTCACACCAATTCAACCAACAACGGTGTCAGATCCAGAAGCTCCATCCCCAACGCATTCACACCAATGTTTCACGACACACCAAACCAAGACCAGAACGAGCTCAAAACCCTCATTGTGTTTCACTGCGAGTGTTTGAAATCCTGGCCACCCGGGAGCTTTCTCTACCAGCAGTCTCTGTGCCGCCACGGGGCCACGGGGGCCGCCTGGAGTAGCGCCTGAACGGCGCGGCACGACGATTAAAACCTAAAAACGCGGTTTGGCGCCCAGAGGCCTCCGGCGCTACACCAGGTCGGGGGGCTTGTCGTCGTACTGCGGTGGCGGGGTGATAGGTTCGATGGTGACCGGGTTGTGGGTGGGGCTGCGGATGTGCAGCCGGAACGCCTTCAGGTGCAGCTTGTCGGACTTGATGCGCCGCACGCGCAGCGGCGCCAGTATGCGGCTGACCCGGCTGCCGCTGCGGACGGGGGGGTTGGGGCTCGACCCCGGCTCGGGGTTGGGGCTCGACCCCGGCTCGGGGTCGGCGTCGGCATCCGGGCCGTTAGCGGTGGCGGCGGCAGCGGGGGGGTCCGGGCCGTCTGGGCGGGAGGCGGCCCCCTCCGAGGTGGCGTGGCCCTCCTCCGAGGCATCGGCCGCGCCCTCGTTCTCCACGGCGGCGATGATGTCCTCGTAGGAGGGCAGGGCTATGCTCCGGCGCAGGTTGCTGTTGCTGACGGGGTACGTGTCGCTGCCCACCACCTCCTCGTAGGTGGGCACGTCGTAGGCAACCGCTCTGACGGGGAGGGATGAGACGAGAGTCGTTGAAATAAAACACATGATCCTGCTATATATATATACTGTATATCTTTACATAGATCTATATTAGACACACACTATAATAAATACAGCACATGCTTTACATTTTCCCCCCGCCCCCCCCCCCCGCTATAGTCGACTGTACCCTTTCAACCCCTTTCCACTTAATTTCTCATGAAAAATGTCTACGAAAATCAATTAAATTGATTGCGATGACCCACGCCTGCGGTCTCGTCCTTTGTGAGGGTAAAGGTTGAGATGCGTGGTATGTATGGGAGCGATATTGGTACCAGTGCCCTCAGGCTGGTTGCGAAAAGGAGGAGGAGGAGGAGGAGAAGGAGAAGGAGGGATAAGACATGTTTAATATCAAGACAGGCGCCTGTTGTTTCGCGTCGACGTGCTTTTTTTATTCATCGTAGGAAACAAAAACAGAGCAGCCAAATGCAACAAAACGGACTTCGGCCTTTTGTCTGACCACGTGTCCCCCGCTCGGTGTGCGAGGAAAAACCTCCCCCGCGGGAATAAAGACGCCTCTTCCACATCAGAACCACAAGAAGCAGAATCTTGAAAAACCACTCACGGCTCGTCCGGCGACTCCCCGGACGCATCGTCCTGGTAGGCCACTTGCCCGGCCGCCGCCCCCGCCTGCCGCTGCCCGACGCCGTCGGCCGGCCGGCCCTTGTTCCTCATCCCCAGGCAAAGGGAGAGCATCAGCATGACCAGCCCCACCCCCACCAGCACAAAGGCCACCGATGAGGTCTTGGTGTTGTCCATGTCCCCCCCGCCGTCGTCCGCGTCGCCGTCGCCCTCCGACAGCGGCTTGCTGGAGTTGCCGGACGCGCCGGACGCCTCCCCGTCCTTGGGGATCACCGTCCACACGATCATGACGATGCCCAGCGCGATCAGGCCCACCCCCAGGGCACACAGTGCGTAGTGGGAACCAGAGCCGCCGCCACGAGACCTGGACGAGCGGCCCGGGGGCCGATCGCCGCCCCCGCACAGACCCCGACTGGAACACATCCCTGCAAGGAGAAGACTGTGGAGGGGTCAGACCACAGGGGGGGTGCCGGGGGGGTGGGGAGCAATGCAAGACACTCGAGGGGGCGGTCACATTTGCAAACTAGCAGAGGTTGAATTAAAATGGGAAGGGGCTGCAATTGAATTAGAATGACAATGTGGAAACACGAGACCAGGCTGTGTCCGTCTTCCTATCTGCTTGCTAAAGTGCAGAGGAAATCGCCGCGGCAAAGGAAAGACCAAAGTGAGGGGAAACTCAGAAGCCCTGCTAGTTCAGGAGGTGACACACCTCGTCTCTGACTCGTCACATGGGGACTTAACTCATTCGGGCGTTACATCATTTATCAATGTGCAACATTGGAGGCAATACACCGACAGCCTATTTTTTTCATTCGCTGAACATTCACTACCATGTCCCTTCACTGAATAACATGTTAGAAATGTATAAAGGAGCATGGCAGAGGAACAAGGAATGAAGAACTCGACGACGTGTGACTGACGAACAAGTCCCTACATGAAACACAAAGTCCCTCATTAGTTTGAAAGGACCGACATTTTCTATAATCCAAAAGTTACCAAACTTGTACCAAGTGCTAAAAAAAGTAAATATCGAGGCCAAATTTGAATAATGAAATCTAAATGTAAAGGGGGTCTTGAATTATTTGTATCTATTTATAAAGATGCAAGGCCTACACCTGTATTCATCAGAATTTATTTATTCTAAAAAAAACTACTATTCTATTCTATTCTGACTCACTTTTCTACACCCCTTACTATTATACACCTCTCACTATTCTAAACCTCTCACTACTCTCCACAAATCACTATTCTACACCCCTCACTATTGTACCCAACTCACTATTCTACACCTCACCATTGTGACGATCACTAGCCTATTCAAACTTATTAATCTCACCCGTGACCATTAGAACCCCTCGCTATAGAAACCATTGTGGGTTTCAGGTGAAATCTGGGCAGTTTGCTGGTCTACTGTCCCAACAGAAGACGGAGGACAGTGGAGCAAGGAGACCATGGTGGAAGCTCACGTCAATCCTCTGGAGTGTATACCCTCTATATCTCCTGAGCAGGCAGAGATCCATCCCTATAGGCTCTGTATGGATGATATATGTATGTAGGCCTGCTATGTTTAAAACCATATAATCATATAGGGTAGCCTATCTACAGAGATTGAAGTTTGCACTTTTTTTTCTAGGTTGCCTGCAAATTGACAGAACAACAAAAAGGTAGGATTAACCTTTAGTTAAATACATTATTTTATTAATCAATACAATAAAAGTTTAAAGATTTGGGTCCTGAATTTGCATTGGGACGTGGACCACAAAAGTCAGTTTGAAAAAAGGGACAACAACCATATGCTAGAAAATAATAAAATACAATACAAAAAGAGTAACATGATGCTGTTTGACAGAGAAAAGTGATTCAATCACAGTCCACCATAAAGGGTCAAAAACGTCTTGTGTATTGTAATCAGATGTGTGTGATCAGAGTAAACAAATGAGCAATCAGCCAGCTCAATAAAATACTGAATGTTCCTGTATCATAACCATTGTTTAATTTCTGCTCTGACAACTACTGATGTAAAGATTAGATAGCACTTACAATTAGTACTCGTTTTTTATTACATCAAGTATCTCATGTATACAACCATGCTTTAATATAAGGCCTACAGAAAAAATAATTCACTACAATGCCATTATGAAAACACTACAATGGAAATATCACAGAAAAAAAGCCCCACACAACAAAACTAATATCAATGTGTTCTTAAATATCCGTGTATTAAATAATAGTAAATAAAAAAGGGAATAGTAGCCTAAGTCCTGTTTTCTTGGGAACGGGGAGTGGCATCGGAAAGGCGTACTCTTGTAGGTTGACCACGTGATCAAGTGTAAACGGCGGCTGCATGATAACTTTCAGCACGAAGCCTACTGTATCTGTGTGTGCGTCATAGAAATGACAACATGCATCAAAACCTACCAACTACCACTCACTTTATTAAACTATTTGAGGATCTATGTGAAACCAGACATGACCTAACCGTTACTTGTTTGTGAAGGATGTGGCCTAAATGGAGTCATAATGGCACTTAAAGGACAATATGGGGATAGTTTTTACCAATCGTAGGTTCAATACAAAGTCAAACTTTAATTTTAATGATATATTTGCCTGTAACCTTTGATTAGGTTGACTTCGAGTCTTGTGTAGTGTAATAACGTTTATATTCCCTGTACAAAATGTCAAGGTGATCAAGTGGCCTTACCTTGCTAACGCCCAACAAGGACTTCCCTCTGCATCGATGGGCTCACCTGAATAGCGCAGGTGTTTTCAGAAAGATTGCAAAAAGACAATTCACCGAACCCCACAACGAGATGTGACTCTAATAGATCGAACTTCAACTTTCGAGTAAAAGTTAAAACGAGTCACTTGAAGTTCCAATATACCGCAAGATATACACCGCAAGGAAACGCATAGACAGGAACTTTGTCCAAAATTCTTCCCAGATACCTCCCCCGCGGTTGTAAAGCGTAGGGCCCGTTTACCGCTTGGTCCTAGTGCCCGAGTGTCTCACAGGTCCATCATCAAACAATAAAAACTCGCAGGTATCATTGGCATGAAAACAACAACGATTAAGACATTCAGAAACCTAGTTAAAGTAACTAGTAAATTAACAGTTATTGGAAAAAAAATGTTAAGGCCAAAGATTATGAATTCCCTTTGTAAAACCTAAAATAACTATATTGGTCAGTTATGATTTTGACTCAAAATGCTTGTTGCACATTTATTTAAACAATTTTCAATGAAAATATTTTCAGAAAGAGTCACAAAATGCTACATTGTAATCAACATTCACTTACAAAGATATTTTCTTTGAACCAGAATGACCAAACAATTGCAGTCTAGATTTGTTAAACTTATAGGCAGCCATAATTTAGGATTATGCTGCCTCATATTCATACTCAAGTTTTAAACTGACAGCAAACAGTTGAAAACTGTCTACCTACGCCCATAGCGTGGTCGACAAACCTGTTTCCTACAGATCATATTGCACTTTTGGAGTAGGCCTACTGGCATATTTCCACATACATCTCTTGCTACGTTTGTTCAAGCCTCAACTAACTTAACTACAGATAAATCCCTCGACATTACCTTGACATCCAACTCCCCTGCGTAGGCCTAATGCAAGTCCTAATATGCAAGATTTGTTCTTTTTCACTAAAGCATGAAGCAATGAGTCACTCCCTGTGTCAAATCAAGGGACACCGTGTCTTTGTTGAGCGGTCGGCCATTGCAATGTATTATTTCAGTTAAAGTTGAAAAAACAAAAACAAAACAAAACAGCTTTCAAACTCACACCACCACGCCCCTCTTGTCAATCAACCACCATCGCCGTCGTGTGACACACTGTGTAGCAGTGAGGCCTGAGGGGGTTTTCTTTTGCTAAAGGAGACTTCCTGGGAGCGAAACGGGAATGAGAGGCAGAGAGATGTGGGAGGTGCTGGGCTCCAGGCCGACTCTGTGCAAACGCGGCTCGTCATTCAGTCGGAAGGGAACGGAGACAAAGTGTCCGTGGCGGTGAGGCGTTGACAACTCGTGGGGGGGAAAGGACACGCAAGTCATCAGCACAGTTCCTTCGCAGCAGCGGTGGCCTGCCGGCTGGATCGTCGACATGGCCAGCTCAGGTCAGCTTTAAAGGAACCCACGAGGAAAAACAAAAACACAACTCCACCACAATAGGCCCACTCAGATGTGCTGCCGTTTGCCTGGCTCTGACCTTGGGAGTTCCTGGGTAAGGATGTGTGCAGCACGGCGGTGTGTTAGATAGATAGCCTAGCATGCTCCATGCAGCCGGAGCCGGTCTTGAGTCTTTGCAGTCGCCCCCCCCCCCCCCGGCCACCAGGGCCAGTGCACACATTTCTCCAGATTCAGTTTCCCTTGTGAACGTCAAAAAAAAAAAAAAGAAGACAAGATAACACTCGATAGATGAAGAGCGGTTTGGTTTATTGAATCAAAACAAGCCCGTTGTTGACACGAAAACAAACCTTGCTTGAATAAGCCTGGACGGACAAGCGTCGGGTTACTGCACACCGAAGACAAGAGTCCGTTCGGTTAGTTTTGAACACTCAACTTTTCACACTGTTACTACGCCACACAGCATCTCTGAACCATGACCCCTGCTGTGCTTGCGGGCCGGACGCGGTTGTCTTTAATTCATTCAGACCGCCTGGAGGTAGTGCGTCACTGGGGATAATATCCTCCTATGTGTGTACCCTACACATCCATGGGTGTATGTTGTGCTGATCCCGTGGTGCGTTGCACAGAAATCATGTATGACCCCGGGATGACCCGCCCCATATACGGCCGGCGTTACCATGACACAAGCTCTATTATGTATTCTGAGTGACTGAGGAAGCTCCGGCAGACATCCAGAATTCATTAAACCATGGTTGCGTGCCTAACTTCAGTAGTAAAGGTGCTGTAGGTAACATTTAAGAGCTATTACTTGATAATTCGCTATAAATGTCAGGGCCACCCGTCAGCTACTAGAGAGTGCTATCTGCTTTGAGTTGACTTCCGCTGCCTGTGTGTGAAACCACTTGGATTTTAAAGACTGCCCTCTAGCTCATTTCTGACCAATCAGGGCCCGCTCAGCCTCTCAAATCTTACCTACGGCTGCTTTAAGTGCACAAGACAGATTTAATAACGAACGAAAGCTCATGATAATTGAAAGATAGTTTATTACTCGATTAGATTTGATGGAATGAGTCGAAATACCATGGTACAGTTTCAGTCTCATTGCTTTTCAATTTTAGTTTATTAAATGCATTACAAATTGACAACCACCACCAGGTTATAATATATATATATATATATATATATATAGAGAGAGAGAGAGAGAGAGAGAGAGAGAGAGAAAGAGAGAGAGAGAGACATTTTCGAACTTCCTGAAAGAACTGTAACGACTGCAGAGAAGCGCCCTGACGCAAACATGGCTTCCGACGACATGGCCGGGACGTGCGCCAACATGGCTTCCGTTCAGCTGGCGCCCCCTCAGACGTTGGTGATCTCAACGGTCTGGTAAGTGTGCACGGGGCTCTCCTTGGTCCGGGGCACGGCGTGCACCCTGGCCTCTCTAGGCAGAGATCCACAGCTGCCATGGAAACCCAGACCCCGGTCCACCGAATGGCCTTTTGGATGCAACCTCGATGGACTCTGGAGCGGGTTAAGGGAAATTAGGCAAATGAGAGGCGGCGAGAACGATGAGTGGGACTTCCGAACGGTCAGAAACTAAGAGCTGATACATCGCAGCCTGCGTTCGAGAAAGACACTCCAGCTCTCCCTGGTCTGTGTGAGAAAATGATCTCTCACATTTCAAAGTTGCATCCAAAAAGTGCAACTGGAAGTGGTGCACATCCACCTCTTGAATCGTAAGGCATTAAAAAATAAATCACAACATGCAATTCTATCAACATGTGTAATACAGGGGATCTGAATGCCTGCATGTGTTTCCTTAACACAGTGCAGTGACTGATTGTACTGTTTGCAGTAATGAAGTATACGATCACACGCAGGGGGAGAAAACCGTCCATACCATGACTGATCTTCTCATTGCCATTCTGTTGGTAGCGTATCGGTTAGCAGCGCCGGGGGACAGGGAGATGCCAGCTAGGGTCTCACGCTCCTGCTCTGCACTGCTGGGAATGGCAGGATGGGAATAGGTCAACTCTTAACTCTTTTTCATGTCCTCAAAATATTGCACACCGAAGTATACACTTTCTAATATATCAGACCATTTTTGTTTTTAAACTTCGATTCAAGTAAGGGACAGGATGGAGTAGTAGTGGCTTGAGTGTTCAACTCCCTGCCAAAATGGTACTGGGTTCGATCCCCGATGACCACAGCCTGTTAGTCTCTAGGCATCCATGAACAAGATGTCCCAACCCCTACCTGCCCCATCATAGAATCTGGATTCACGCGACTGCTAAACAACTACCCAGCAGTAACACAGGAAGGAACAGATAATGGCAGAGAATGCAAGTGAGGAGCTGGTACCTGTGTGCGGCAGAGAGCAGCATCATCTCTTGGTGCAGGTGTCGACGCAGCATGTGTTTGTCCTGAGGGACCCCCAGGGCCCTGGCCAAGGCCTCCGCGTCAAACGACGGGTCCAGAGCCAGCAAAGCACCGTGAATCCCTTTACCCTGAAGATTATCTGCGTACTCCTAGAGTTACAATGCACGCATGGCACGCACGCACACACACATGCACAGATATAGGCACACACATTCAAGCACACACACATACACACAGGCATTAAAATGCATGGTTTGATCTGACCCATCCAGTGCACTGGAACCAATCAGGGCATCTTATAGGCTGCTATTTACTATTCAGTTGTTTATATACAAAGTGCCTCACAGTGGAATCAGATGCAATGTCATCTAAGGCGCTGGCAGGGGTTAGAACCACAACCACGCCGCGAAACAGCAGACTGCAGCTTCATTAAGTTAATCGGGGTGATTGGGCGCCGATGCTAATATTCCGATCGATTCCTGCACTTCATCCGTGGCCTTGGCCTCCCGTCTTCTAGAAGACTGACGCTGCTGGAGTAAATGAGGCACTGCTGGCCTGCTGCCCACCCGGCCACCCACCCGGAGGTCTATGTCTCTGATCCACTTCATCACCCGGTGACTCGTCCACACTGCCAGGTCGTGACCCTGCGGCTCACACTTAGCACGCCGCGCCTGCAGCGCCTGTGGGCACACAACAACAACAACAACGATAATAAAGATCAGCGGTCCAATGGGAACGCAGAGCCGGCCAGAGGTGAAAGTGCAGGGTCCTACAGTGATTGTTGCTACTACTTTATTCAGGTTTGTCTGATTGAGGTGGGCGCCTCATTTTGACAACACACAACACAAAACTAGTGCAAGAATTGACAGACAACTGACGTGACAGAGTTCAGGTCTTACTTAGGATCATTAACGTTATTTATCAATTGCTAGGTTACGGCTATTTCCCAATAGCTGACGGCTGCTGCATGCAACAGACCGCTGCTATGGATGCAAATTCCAACTCTAGAATCTAAATATTTGTTTAGATTTTGGGTGAAATTATTGATTTCTTTAGTAAGTCGCCTTAGGTAGTAAATAGTATTCGGGGTAAATCAAGACCCCCCTGTTCTTCGTGTCGGGATCCTGCCGTGTCACCCGTCACCTCACGGAGGTTTATTTGCAGTAATGACCGGCTTGCTGCGCATTATCCCTTACATAGCGATGATTAGCCTAGTCTGATGTGACACATTTTTTTCAAAGATGTTTGTTCGTTTTCTTGTTTGTCAAGTGATGCAAATGTAATTCAAAATATTGCACAGTCCTGAATCACAATGAGCAAGTTTATGCTTTCAGCTTGATCCACCATTTCATGCACGCATGTCAACTAGTTTTGCATGATATGTATCCAGCATTTGGCATCCGTTTGTTTGTTTTTTTGCTCCAGCATTGCAACACCAAATCTCTGCTGCTCCGACCGACGCCAGAAAGCTCCCTCCCGCCTCCTGCCGCCACGCTCCTCTCTGACCTCCTTATCAAAGTTGAGCTGCTGCAGGAGCTGCACGGCCAGGAGCAGGCTGGTCTGGTGGAGCTGGTCGCCGACGCCCATGTGCTTCTCCAGGTCCTTGCGGCTCAGAGAACTCAGCACCCGACCGTCCACCAGCTGCTCCTGGAAGGTCTGCGCGTACTGAGGCAGACCCACGTCGCCCAGCCACGACCGCGCCACCCAGTGGTGGTCCAGGGCCGACGCGTTTGACAGCCTACAGGGCGCAGAGGGTCGCCGTTAAGTTAACACGTGTGTAGACATCACCAGGCAGGGGTTTCGCGTGATGAGATGTGTGATTTGGTTGTTCATGTTAGCGTGTTTTACATCTCGTTTCCATCGGTTGACTTTGTCCCTTGCCTTTGGCCTCCTTCGGCCCTCCTGTAGTCATCGATGGCCAGTTTGAGCTTCCTGTGGTGAATGGGGTTGGTGATGCCCAGGCCCACTTCTAAGTCGTCGTCGCTCAGCCCGAGCAGCACCTAGCGCACAAACAGAGGAAAACACCAGAGCAATTTGATAAAAAGGAGACTTCTCTTCACAGGCAATGATCAGACTTGCACTTCAACGAGAAGACCCATCACGCCCTCGTTCCCCCCACGCCACGCATGCAGCGGAAGTACCTTGCCACTCCTGACGTTTTCGCAGCATGCGCGGGAGTACATGGGCATCGCCATGACAACCTCAAACCAGGCCTGCACGGCTCCCGCCCTCCACAGCGACATGGGTGTGGTCCGGGTGAGCTCCACCTGCCGGAGGCGGTCCATCTGATCCTCTCCGTCGGATAGGCTTTGGTGTGTGAGGCTCGACAGGCTGCTGTCAGAGTCTGGATTGGTCAGGTGACGTTTTGGTGCGGGTATAATGGAGGGTTTTGGGGGTCAAAGGAATATATAGAGATCAATATTTATTTGTCTATGTAAAAATAACACCACTCCACTACCATTGCCTATAAAATGTGAGTATACAATTCCATGCAGTGTTATTAATAAATCATGCGCTTATTTTTGCGTTTACTTTTAAAAGCACAGCCACAACTGCATTTAAGCTCTTAAAATGTAAAAACATTATTATATATGCTCAGTAAAAACTCTAGATGGGGACATTTCACATGTACCTAATGCATATATTCATGTTCCTCTGTTCCTCTTGTAGTCAATAACATGGTTCAAGAAAGTGTCTCTTTGTACATACACATAGTTGGAAGATATATGAAAGATTTACATATATTACAATAATATCAATACTAATACCGCATTAAGAATGTATTTCTGTTGATAATTACTTGGCTTTGGCTATTGTCTTCAACTAATTGAGTAATTTCTTTCAAGGAGTAAATGATTATGAGGTGACTAAATGCCATAAGGATTAATGTTTTAGAAACAGGGATTATTCATGAAACATCTCTTTCCTATTCACAAGCACACACACATACAAACACACGCCATTCCAACAAATGCGTGTGTGTGTATGTGGTTGTAGTATCGGTCTGTTAAAGTGTGTATCTGGTTGTAGTGTCGGTCTGTTAAAGGGTTTATCTGGTTGTAGTGTCAGTCTGTTTAAGTGTATAGGCCTATCTGGTTGTAGTGTCGGCCTGTTGAAGTGTGTATCTGGTTGTAGTATCGGTCCGTTAAAGTGTGTATCTGGTTGTAGCATCGGTCCATTAAAGTGTGTATGTGGTTGTAGTGTCGGTCTGTTAAAGTGTGTATCTGGTTGTAGTGTCGGTCTGTTAAAGTGTGTATCTGGTTGTAGTATTGGTCTGTTAAAGTGTGTACCTGGTTGTAGTGTCGTCTGTTAAAGTGTGCACCTGGTTGTAGTATCGGTCCGTTAAAGTGGTTGTAGTGTCGGTCTGTTAAAGTGTGTATGTGGTTGTAGTGTCGGTCTGTTAAAGTGTGTATGTGGTTGTAGT
>JAOPUH010000025.1:11806327-11819638 GCA_027123175.1 Urophycis cirrata
CCGAGTTTTTGCCTCCGCAACCGCCGAAGCCGCGCTCCGCTTGGCCCGCCGGTACCCATCAGCTGCCTCAGGAGTCCAGTTTTTGCGTAAACCTCTTATTATTATGATTATTATTATTAACATCAGCTACATAACAGGTCGATTCTCCGGCTTAATTAGTGTCTGCTTCTAAAAAATGTAACACTAATTAGATTCCACAATGATACACAATAGAGTGAGGTGGGAACTTCAAAAACAAGCGCCTATCTGAACCGGGACTGAATACAAACATTTTTAATTAAAAAAAACGTACTTAAGCATCCATCCAGCTTTTGCTATTGCTCCAATGTTCAGTAGTGCGTTATAGGCCTATCCCAAAAGTATCCAAAAATACAGTTAGTGTTCGAACAATCCGTTTTATTATTATTATTATTATTATTATAATGCAAAAAGTACTACTTTGTGTCATTACCTTTTGCATTATTGATCCCAACGGTAATAAAGCCTAGTTGTCCGTCCCAAATGTGACGAGCGGCGCTGATCCATTGTAACAGCTGCCTGCTCAGTGCTACTAGAAACTCTTTTCAGTGATCCCTGATGGATCCCCCATTCATCTCGCATGTGTGTGTGTGTGTGTGTGTGTGTGTGTGTGTGTGTGTGTGTGTGTAGTAAAACGGAACAGTTAACCTCTACGGGAAGTAAAGTAACCCAGTTGTTCAGCATCAAGTGTGCGCGTGCGCATTTACGCATCCGGAGCGGTTGGACGACGTGCGCAACCACTCCGTTTCTACATTTCTCCGGAATATGAAAACTATTTAGTTGCAACAACGGAGTGGTAATTGACATTTGATAGGTGTACAGAACTACCCTACTTGCAATACTTATATTATGGGATTCTATCATATAGAATTGCAGTTCGTACGTTTACATTTGACAACAAATATTGAATAAATGAATCTCAACAATATTATCAAAAATGATACATCCTTTACTTTATTACGAGTTGATTTAACGTGCTTTGTAAACCTTTTGCTGCACTTGGAGGTAACTCACTTCCTCTCCAATTGCAAGGCGTCTTTAGTTTGCATTTGTATCACCGCCGTAGCCCAGTTGTGTACTAGGCCGTAACAAGGTAAACTCCTTCGGGGTTTTACCTTCTGCTTCCTTATAACACACCTTGTTTAGACTGTCAGAGCCTACTTTTGGTTTCTGTTTCTTGGTATCCTTTGAGGTTTCTACAATGCAAGTCCTGAGCATTTCCCCTTGAACTTGATTACGTCTGTGTCTTTCCTCCATCATACAGGACATACCGAGTCCTATAATAAAATTATTTCATCATCAGATGGACGCACATACATTATGGTAACGCCATGTCTGTGGGATTAATTTGTCATCATTGTTAAAAGCAAACCTACACCATTGGTTTCACCTATACTTGTCAATTGTTCCTTTAAATGTGGAGCAACTGCACAAATGACATCACATACAGCCTGAACCTGATCCAATGATACATTTCACATTAAGTCACAACACGACTTCCCAGGGAACGCTGCCTTTGCCATCTATGCACTGCATTTGAAATAATTTCCCAGTGTCTAAAATTGCACGGCATGCGAAAGCCTTAAGGTGCATCTTGAGATTCTCTCCCCCCCCCTCAGTTCTGACTGATCTAAAAACGGCATATTCTGCACTTAGCAAGTCCCAATACAGACGCTTGGAAAAGTCAGCAGAAATACTCAAAATTAACATGTAATAAAAGGGCTTAACCCAAATTGAAAAACTTTAATTATGTCAATTACAGTAACGTTTCGCTTGAGGTCATTAGGGATGCCGGTCTTTGTTCATCCTAAAATACATATTGCTAAAAGGCAAAACATGTACGAATATTTCTCATGGAAAGATAAATTACCTTACCTAAATGATATTCCATTACAGGTCCTTCTCTAAAACATGCTACAAGCCATGGAGCACTGCCTCCATCTGCTGTCATGGTTGGTTCACATATGGTCCAGAGTGAGAAGTGGGAAGAGATTTGTTAAAAGGAAACAATACACTTTGTTTTTTGTTGTTGCTGTATAGGGACTTGACTGTACATCGTTACATGCACTACACACTATGAAGTCTCAAAAAAAGGATGCATCAACAAAAATGTTGAAAGTTATGGTAAACCAGCATTATTCCTGAAAGTAATCAAATATTTCAAGAATTCTCAAGAAATATCACAATGACCATGATCGGCAAGTAAATCAAAAAAATAAAAATAAAATCAAACCTGTGCTTTTCTTTTTTTTTTGGCATAGCATAATACAGAAAACTACTTTAGAGTTCAATTAAAGGAAGAAAAAAATAAAATCAATAGTTTTCCAACAACCTATGGTCTGGCAAACCATGTGTCACTTGTGTACAACAGTACACATACAGGTAACATTACAGATTATTGATCTAGCTAGAATTTTGGCAGCTCATTTAAAGTGCTGTGAGAATGAAACAGTTTTTATTTTTGTTTTTTTTCCCGGTGGGGAGGGCCATTAAACCCAAAGTGTTAGAAAAAATAACGGACATTTCTGGCAGTGTTTCTCCAAATCCGGTTAGCGACATTCTTTATAAAAGGAGGGCCCCAACACCTACCACCATTTTTTCCGCAATTGAAACCAATCAAAACCATGTTGTTCAGGTAAGCACAATAGAAGTAAGCAAGAATATACTCAAGTTGAGGGCAAAACAAAGCCGTCAGGCCACACACACACACAGCCATTTCCACATACATGTTTTCCACACATACAAACATATACAGTGTTCCTGAGGACCAAGTTCTGCAGTAAGCCACTGCTGTTTTTCACCTTTGTTTCCCAACAAAAAAAAAAGATATATTCTACAATATATTGACTAGAAAATCTTAAAAATCAAACATACATATTCATTTTGACTCAATGTTACTCATGTAGAAGGTGGGACGCGACGAGAGAAATGAAAGGATGGCTTTTTTTCTAGTTTATATGCATCTATTCAGCACATGCACGATACTCTGGAAACATCTGAAGATCAATTAAACAGAACAAAAAAAAAAAAAACATAGGCCGCAAAACGAAAAGAGACACCAAACTAGGTTTGCAAACTGATACATGATTGCCATTTGCAATATATCAGTTTTAAAAACGACATAACCCTTATGTTACTGTTGTCGAGTCTAGTTGAGACACAGAATTGTATCCAAAAACTCAATGTCATTTAGTCAGGTCTTTTTTTCATTTCATTAGTTTTTTTTTGTTGTTTTTTTTTTTGCAGGTGGCTTAAATCCAGGCTCAGTTGAGAGTATAAATGGAAGATTAAGAGGACTCCCTCTTCACAGCCAGCGAGGCAATAGCAAACAAACAGACTTCACTAGCTTTGGGCGCTAAACAGTCTCTGCAAATGGGCCACCATGGCGCTCTCAGCGCCAAGTGTAAGTCCGGAACATCTCACAAAACGGAGGGTGAGCATCACGTTCCCAGGCAATGACCAGCACAGTCTGCGTAGCTCACTTCAACGGTGACTCCTGGAAACACACAAGAAAACAACAGTCACATTATCACCTGGTTCCAACAGCCAGAACTGATGCAGCCGCCATTGAGACCCGCAGTTCTTTATAATTGTGTCGTGGGACTGGACGGGACTTTGAGTATGTGACTTTATCAAGGACATAATATTTAGTATTTTTACTTAAATTTTACTTAAAACAAGCACTGCACTTGAAAAAACATTGACTCACCCTAATCTTACTCTCCCAATACTCAAAAAAAAAAAAAACATCCTACCTGAGGCTCCTTTGGCTCCTGCACGAGGGGCTGCTCGGCTTTCACCTCCACAGCAGCGACGGTGCCGACACTCTGCAGGCTCCTGGTGACGGGTCCGCCCACCCGCTCCCTCGTCCGCAGGGAAAAGCGCTCCTCCTTTTTTGGCTGCTGCTGCTGCAGCGGAGAGGTGACCTCTGGCGCTTTCTTGGGCGCTGCCTCCTTCGCGGCGCGCTGCGCTTTCACAGCCGGCCGCTGCGCCGCGTCATTCGCAGGGTCCGGGCCCGGCAGGGCAGGCAGCGCCGGCGAGGACTGGGCTTGGCCCTTTTTCCTCTTTTTACCTGGGGCCGCCGGCAAGGCCGGGAACGGGGCAGGTCTCTTGGGCCGGCCCAGCGGAGCGCCGGTTCTTCCCCTGCTGGCCTGCGGAGGGTCGGGCTCAGCGGCGCCGTAGCTGCGAGCCCGGGTCTTGCCCAGTGGTTTGGGCTCCGACTCGGGGACGTCGGCGTCAGTGGCTTTCCTTCGCAGGCTCATTTGTGGGGAGTCTTGTTTCCCGTCGCCTTTCTTGCCCTTTTTGGGCTCCGGCTTCATGGGGCAGCTGATGGCAATGTGTTTGTTGAGACTGGCCGGGTAGGTGAACTCGCGGCTGCAGTGGGGACAGACGTGGGGCTCGGGTTCCTGCTCCTCAACTTTAACGGAAGCCTTTTTCACACTAATGGCAGTTTTGTTTTTCTGTGATATCGCCTTTTGCACCAACTGGTTTTTCTTCTTATTAAGGGAACTCATTTTGGCTTTGCCAGGGGGCTCTTGATTGAAATTCAGTCTCTTAGGCTGGCCCATTCGTCGGAAAGCGCTTTGTCCTGCGCCAGCTGCTGTCGGCGACAAGGCCCCATTCTGCGGCTTTACTATTTGTTTAAGAGGGATGGGATTCTTCTTGGGAGTGTAACGCTTCTTATCGCTGGCGTTTGCGCACGCCAATATGTGCTTGTGCAGCTCAGGCATGTTGTCGAAGCTGTTCCCGCACTTTGTGCAGCGGATGGCGGTGCTGAAGGTCTGCGGTATGTTGTGAGTGGTAAAGTTGGTGGCCGAGGCAACCGAACCGGCGTGGGAGCGGCTGTGGTAGGGGAACGGCGGCGGCTTAAAGCTGGGATAGTGTTGATTGAGGCCAAGCCGGACGTCGGGGCCTTTCGGCTTCCCTCCCTCGGAGGCCATGATTTTTATTGTAGTGTACAGCTCCTCTGAAGAGTCCTCTGGCTCCGGCTCATCTTCTCCCGACTGTCCATTAACCTCAGGAGACTTTTCGATCGGGTCACTTTCCGGAGCTGCTTCTACTTCGGCCTCCGGCACTGGCGTGGAGGGCCTGCTTTCCTCTTTGGCCCTGGATGGGTCTGTGTAGTTGTGTGGCCTGAGTTTGCCACTTTCCACTGTGGTGTGCGTGCAGGTCTGACTCGGATGCAGATCCTTCTGATGCTGCTCCAGGTTACAGAGAAAGGCAAACTCCTTGGAGCATTCGGAACATACAAAGATATGGCCAACGCCGTGTAGGGATGTCCGGTGAGCTAGCAGGGCCCGGGCCTCCACAAACAACTGCACACAGAATTCACATTTATAAGGCCATTCAACAGCATGGGCAACGATGTGACCGTTTAGAGCTTTTATGGAGCGGAATGGTTCTTCACAGACATTACAAACAAAGGTGTTGCAGAAGGTCTCAGAATCCTCTCCCTTCTCCTTGGGAGTCTCATTTGCAGCAGGACACGTAGAGTCATCAGCATCACTGTGCACATGGCTTGTGTCCGACATCTCCTCCGAGTAGTGGACAGGATCCTTCTTCATCACAGGCAGAGCAACAGATGGCGACAGCGGTGGTGGGGATGAATTGTGCAACACGGTTGGAGATGTGGGCAAGGCAGGAGAGTGTTGTTGTTGTTGGGATGTCAAAGGAGCAGAGTCAGGGGACAGAGGCTTTGCCTCTGGCCCTGGCTCTTCACTTTCTGGCTTGCCATTGGTCAGACCATTGTCCTTTGGAGTCTGGGGAACATCAGTCTCCACTGAGGGAGGCTCTCCTGGTGTGGGCTCAGTTGGGCTGGGAGCAGATAAGCTCTCAAGAGCATCTTGGACTGGCGTGTGAGGGATCGAATCAAGTTGCTCGTGATTCTCATCAACGCTGTCCTGCACTTCTTTAGCCATCGACATCTCCTCTGTATCAGACAGAGCCTCGTCTTTATTGGACCTGGGAGAGCTCTTGGGCGACAGCACCGGGAGAGGTCTGGACACGGAGCAGTCGGAGGGCTCAGAGCGAGGAGAGATAGGCATATCTGGTGGTATGGTTGGGAGAACCGGGGGAGGAGGTGTCGGGGAGGTCATGCTGGAGGCGGCGGGGGAGGAGGGGTTCATGGTGACAGGAGTGAGAGAGGGCGGCGATGGGTGGGCCGAATCTGAAGCCATGCTCGGCGACAGAGACTGGAGCGGCCCGAGGCTTGACAAGGCAGAGGGGCCCTCCTCTACTGCCAAGGTGAGGCCTGCATACTCGTTCATCAGAACCTTCTCCAGCATGCTCGTGTTTGGCTTTCTCTTCTTGGTTGGGGGCTGTGGCGGTGGAGTACCCTTCAGCTCAGGATCCATGGCACTCTTCCGCTGCACACTTAGATCCAGAGCAGAATCCCCCAGCGTCTTGCTCGAAACATCACTCCTCCTGTTGACAGAGCTGGACAGATCCAAGGGTTGCTGGTTGCAGGAATTACCGCCACAACTGGATGAAGACCGGCTAGACATGTCCTTTTCAGAGGAACAAACAGTATCCCCATCCTCATGGACAGTAAGGTTTAACACAGGGGACAAGCGGTGGCCCTCCAGCTTTGGCACCTTAAGAGTGTACAAGCTTCCCACCTCTGCTTTAGAGTTGTCAGGTTTCTGTGTGGGACTGAGCTGTGGAGAAGATGGAGGAGAGGATGTTCTCCTCTTGAACCGGCCCGATGTGACTGACAGAGGGGAGGCCAGTCTATGGCTGTCTCCTATCTGGGAAAGGGTGGACTTTTGACTGTCCTGTGACTGCAGGAGCTGTTTCAGCTTCGGGGAAAGATAGACCGTTTTTTCTTTTTGAAACGCTGATGATTCTGTGGACTGGGAGAACAGTCCACCTATTAATAAATTTGATGAGGAAGAGGTGGATGAAGATGAAGATGAAGAGGACGCAGAACATCCCATTTCATTCTCCATTTTGAGAGATGGAATGTGTGGCGGTGTAGTAGTTCTCCTTTTTGATGTTGGCTGGCCAAGGTTGGAGACCAACGCTTTTCCAGCATTAGGTTTGCTCTCCACTTTGAGTGTATGACTGATCTGGTTCGGGCTGATTATCACTGCATCAAGGCCAAGAATTGACCTAGAATTGACCTCTATCACCTCACAGTTGCTGACCGAGCTGGTGGACAAAATTTTGCCATCAATATAGAAGCTCAGATTTTCAGAGATGTTTTTGGATATGTCCACTACGTATTCGTCTCGGTCTGCCTCGTCTTCTGTGTCGGCACTGGGCACGTAGACAGGTGGGGGGCTACCGCTGGGGGATTCATTCGGCAGCCTCTGGACCGACACTTCCTGCGGCAGCATGCCTTTCCTGCGGACACCTTTTGGCAACAGGTGGCGCTCGTGTATTCTTCGCTGGTGCCTTCGCATGTTGGTGTGAGTGCCAAATGCCTTATTACAGTACTTACAGGGATGCAGTTCCTTCGACTCATACTCTTCCAATGTATAAGGTCGGTCTGCATCTGGCCTCAAATCTTTCTTTGCCAGCTCAGGGACGGGCTGATGCACTACTGGAAATTGAGAGCCTATTGCTATGTAACTGGTCGGACTTGTGCATTCGGGACTTGAAGCACCAGCCTTCCCTGCAAAACTGAGGAGAGTGGCGGTTCCTGCCAAGGAGCCAGGCTTTTTCTTAGCCCCACTCTCATGCCTTCTCTCGTGCCTCCGCCGCCCCACCTGTGAGCCAAAGGACTTTCCGCAGTAGCGGCACTTGAAGAGGTGCGTCTGTTGGTTGGCTGTGGTGTGAATGTGTATGTGTCGCTCAAGACCCTGTTTGGTGGAAAAGTGGCGCTCACAGTGCAGGCACGGATGAGACTCTCCCTGGAGGTCACCTTCAAGGTCGCCGTCGGGGTCGGGATCAAAGTCAATATCTGGGTCCAGGCTTTCCGGATCCTGGCCCTGCAGAGAGGCAGAATCCGACCTAGGTTGCAAGTCCTGGGGACTCTCTCCGCCAGCTTTGCCGCAGTTAGGAAACAGCTGCTCGTCTTCTCTCCACTCTGCTGTCACAGATGTCTCCTGAGGAGTTTGCATAGATGGCAGCTGCTGTGGTTCACCTGCATCGTCTGCTTGGTCGACCTTAGTCTCCAACTCCTCCTTCTTCCAATCAATCATGACCACAGACATGTCCTGCACATCTGTAGGAGCAGGACTTTCAACAGGAGCAGGCTCCATCTCTGCATGCCCAGGACCTGAAGATGGCCTCTCATCCTCCTCCTCCTTACGACCTGAGGAAAATGTTGCAAAAGAGGTAAAGCCAGGCTTAAATTACTTTGATAGTTCAGCAGGTGTGGCAACATCTGGAACCTAAGTAAGATCTAGACACTATATTTTTTCCATCCTTTTTTTTCAGCATTTCATGCTCAGATATGGCCATAGCAAAATAATGATTGAAAAAAATAGTACCTAGTTCCTTTAAGTATACTTCCTACCTTTTAGTATACTTCCTAAAAAATGTCTTGCCATGTTTAATAAATGTTTGGATATCCTTATTGGATGTGTGTAAAAGACCACTAATGTAATAACCTCAGATGATTTTACTACTATTTTCCCTTTTGGCTTGGGGAATTGCTGAGCTACTGCTGTGTCATCAGATTTTTCTTTTTTACAACGCAACATGTGAATAGTTTATAACTTCAAGAACAGCAGAAAAAAAAAAAAACTGCAAGATGATGCAACCATCGATTCAGTGCTTTGTTGTTTTTGGTTTTGCAATTTGCTAAACATGTGGTGTGGAGTAGGGGTAGTACAGGAATATAGGTAGCCTGCGCTTGGCAGAAGTACACCAACATTCCTCTAAGGGACGTCAAGTAGCAAGGGACTAAGGCCTTTGTATATAAAACGGGAATTCGCTGTTGAGCCTGTCTCACTTCACTATCCCAACACTACATTATTGAACATGAAAGCTTTATAAATCACTCTCCACACACACACACACACACACACACACAAATATAAAATATCGGTCACATCTACCTAAAATGCAGTATGACTGACATATCAATGCATGCAAACATTTTTAAGTTAAGGTATCAAGTATGGAAGCTTAACGGTGGAGATATCCATGGCAGACACACAAGTATCCATACATCCATTTTATGCACAATACTAACCCTGTTCCCCATCCCACATCTCTGTCATGGGTTTTGTTTCTCTTGAATCCTCCCAAACCAGCCTGTCTGGCTTTCTCCAAAAGCTTTCTTCTGGCTGCAGGGGCACACAAAACATTAACATGGGTTTAATTAAGTCTGATGCTTACAAAAACACAGACAAATATATATACAAATACAAAAAAGGAAGGATTAGTGGAAACCTCCCTTTAGGATGTTTAATTGACATTGTAGCACAATAACGGCAGTTATACAATTCAAAATTTGAAGATTGATGAGGTAAAACTATACACTAGCCTGATTATCTATTATTGGAGCCTAATAACCTGAATGTCATCACCTAAACTTAATCCACTAGGCCGGAGTCTGAGCATTGAAAATCAAATACAATTATATGACATCATTTCCTATTTTTAGAGAACGCACTGTGACAATGACTGGATGTGATGTTGGCCATTATCCAGATAGAATGGAGAATGAGTTCTAAGTGTGTCCTGTTCCAGGTGGCTGTGGCTAGAGCTACACATCACAAGGGTGTGTCAAAAGAGCGCAAACGCCCTCACCTAGAATTCATGTTCAGAGGGCCTAGTTCAGATCAGATCCCTGGCCACTGGTATGGTTAAAGGCATTCTGCTAGCAGAAGACAGGGTTGAGGAGTTAATACACTCCTCACAGGATAAACACAAAACGCAAAAAATAAATCCATCTGCAGTGAGTGGATATGTTATTATGTAGGAATGTGTTGGATTTATCTTCTATCATCAAGAAATGCTAATGACTACCTCACCCACTATGATATAGCTTTGCATCACATCCCACCAAAGGTTAGTCATTATGGATTAGTGCACCCATACAGAGTAAAGGCCTACATTTTCTCAAATTGAAACCCATTAAATTAATTTAGTAAAAACTAATAGCTCAATATGTGAACAAGAAACATCCCAAACCGAAAGTGTATGTGTAACGTTGAAAACGACAGTCTCTTTGCGTTGCTACATTACACTTCCACGTTTGACTTCACTTCAAAAGTCAACTAATTAAGTCCAACGCGCAAATTAACTCGCATGCGATTGTGGTGGATTGCGGACTGTTAAGTTTAGCCCTTGTTCGGGTGTGCTCAGGTTAATCAAACACACCGTGCAATTGTTCAAACAGCATTTTTTTTTTGGGGAGGGGGGGGGGCAGAGTAATGCCAAAAGAAATCAATTTTCTCTAACTCCAACGCAACACATTCTCAGCGTTGTGGAACAATGAATTTACCACATGCAGCAAACATAACATGCGTGTAAAGCGATTGAAACACAAGACCGTGGCGACATAAATGTGGTGTTAGCAATGAGTTACTTTTCTCCGGTATCCATCCTGATGAAGGCTGAGCCGTGTCAGTGTGTATGTGCCTGACGTGCGCCTACACCTAGCCTGTTAGCTGGAATGCTAGTTTGCAACATCTAGTTTGACAACTAGCTGAACAGGTTATTCTAAGCGGAATATGGCCGGGCTGATATTTTTAGAATAACTCGACACAACAAAAACATGATGTATTAAATAGCAAAGCTATATGCGGAAAATAACTGCGTTTGCAGCCAAGATTACAGGGCGGTTTTGCTAAGTACCTAGGCCACTCTCGGAGCGGATGGATGGACCTCAGGAAAGGTCACATCCTAGACAACGTCACGAGCTACAGGCTCCGTAAACCTCCTCAAAGTTGTACACACACTCTCTTCATAGTTTCGCCCGACGTCCCCGGCCGCCAGTCGTCAGATGGACGTGGTTGTGAAGGCGAATCGAGTTAGCGCGACTAGTTTCGGGTTGGCTTTCTCAGCAGAGAAAGCCCCACACATCGCAAGCGATCGGAGCTAACAACTGGTAGCTGTTAGCCGTCTGCCTCGCTAGCTCCTGAATCCAACTTCCAAGTCGATGGCAAAGAAAGCTGTTCCTTGTGATTCAACATGGCGACTTTTAACATCGCGCCTCGCTCATTGCAAAAACCGAGTAGAGTGTCGTCCTGGCAAAAGGGGGGCCTTACCTCGTTTCGCTCGGGGTGAATTTTTCTTGCTCAGGCTGCTGACTCTTTCTTCCTCTAGTGCAGCTGTTATCTCCGGGTTGTCTTGTGCGCTGTACCACACTAGGAGCTCCTCTCCTGGCCTGATAGGCTGGAGCAATGAGAGATGAGAACAGGCACCAATCAGAGTCGGCCTTGCTACCAGATACTAGAGACATTTAGGCTGTTTACGCTTTAATCTGTCACATTTGAGAGTCGGGCATTGTTTCTCTAAAGGTAATGTTGTGACATTATATCGTTATGAATACAAACATGTTCATTTCTACATGTGTCAGGGGGAGATGGTACACCAGTTGAGTTCAATGACACATAGGCCTATGCCAAAAATATAACCTTCAACAAGTCATTGAGTTGCTACAATGACATATTTGTGGATATTTTCAAACATAATTCAAGTTGGCAGTCGTTTTGGTTTTAACTTAGTGGGGAAGCCTGACATTAATTACGATTATGTTGTGGAATCTGTTGGGAGGAAAAGCCAAAATGTGTACAACTTACCCTCAACAATTTGTAGTATATGGCTTGGTTGATCTCCAAGGGAAACAGATTTTGCTCTTGAGTGGAATGTGCCCAGTGCACATAACGCAGCCAGTTCCCCTTCATGGGGTCGGTGGCATCAACACACATCCAGCCTCTTGCTGGGTAATAAACCTACAAAAAGAACCAAACCAAGTACAAATACATTCATCTTCTTCTCTGTGTTACGGTGACTTCCATGTTTTGACAATTGATTGACACACACATTACTGAGTGGACTCTGTATCCTCGTAAATAGCACAGTAGCATTACAGGAACAAAGTCTCCATATCCATTTCATACCTCCCACATGCAGACATTACTGCTCACTTGGGACCCCTTTTTCTTTTCTCCAACAAATGGACCAAACCTCTTGCCTTTTTGGGATTGCCTGTGTGGCCCACACACCTAGAATAGAAATGATAACCCATCTAACCTCAAGTACTCAACCTTGAATAAGGTCAACTTTGCTGTGCAGCATGCAGTTTCAGAGATTCATGCTAGAAAGTAGCTGTTATTACTATTAAGGATTAATATTTTTATGGTAAACACCATTTGGGCATGTGCCAGCCAACACAAAACATCAGATTAAATTAATACCAACAACTAGTAGTTAATCAGATGTGCAGAAGTGGACTGAGTGACCTCAGCCAAAAAAATGAACAAGTATGGAAATGAACAATGAATATTTTATCTATTGAGACTTTCAAAGTATCAAGTCGGAGATTAACTGTTGCAATTTAACTGATTTACCGATGCGATTAGGATTCATATCAGATGGTCCCAGTTGCATACATCCTGGCAAGCCTTTCCTCACATGGGATGGAATTTCATCTCGTATTTCTACTGTCACACTTGTAATAGCATGACAGTTCCCCTTGAAAATGAACCAACCTATGTATCCTTATTTATTATTTTATATTATTTTTAATAAATCCCTGTCTGAAACAACATGGCCGACACAGGCTTTATCCTTGAATAATTTATAAACATCATCAATAAAAATACCTTTATTAAGCAGAAAGATGTTCAAAGGTGCAATACTAAGCATGGATAAGCATATCTGGAAAAGGGATAAAAACAAATATTTGGGTGAGAACAGTAGAGATATTCCTATACAAAAAGTAAACAGACAGACAGACAGACAGAAATACTTTAATGATCCCTGAGGGAAATTGCACTTGTTACAATACTCCGGGGAAAAAAAGAAGAGACAGACACTCTATGTATAGTAAAGTGTTAGAATATATAAATATATAATATAAACCTATGTAACAATATACAAAAAGATATGAAAATATACATAAATTTACATCTAGGCATACACTATAGAAGTAAATAGCATACACAAAGATGTAGCATATAAGATTAGATAAGCGGAATGACCAGCTATGCAGTGACTACTAAGATGATAGTGACAAATTATATTGTTTGATGACCACAGGCAGGAATGATGTCGCTCTGTGGTTTATCTGGGTGAGAGAAGTCCTCTGCTGAAAGTACTCCTCCGCTGAGCCAGGGTGGAAAAGAGAGGGTGAGAGGCATTGTCCATGATAGTCCGTAGCCTGGACAGCAT
>JAOPUH010000025.1:11944684-11956708 GCA_027123175.1 Urophycis cirrata
CCCAGCCTTCTATCGTCTCCCCTGCTTTGTAATTACAGACAAGGCTATAAAAAGGTCTTGGACCCAGGAAAAGGCCCCAGGAAACAACGACGGCACACACGTCATACAAGCAGCTCTATGCAAAACAAAAAAAACCTAACCGACACCAAAACCAAACATACTGACTTCTTTAAACACCCTGTTCAAAAAAATGTGTCATCATATTTTAGCCCCACCCACCCCACAACTATTATTTTTTAGTTTTCCTGAAAATTCCATCGGTGACACAATCAACTCCTTAGCAGAGCTCATCGTCACGGAGTTCTTGTATGCACGTATGCGAGCCCGTGCGCGTTGACGCGTGTGTGTGTGTGCGTGTGGGCCCCCCCACCCACACTCTAAAGGCGCACGGTGTTGATGCGCAGCGGCTGCACGTTCTTGCCGTTGGCGTGGCTCTGGCCGGGGCTGAAGTAGGGGAACACCTTGGCGGGGAACTTCTCCCGGTACGTGTAGAGCCACGACATGTCGTCGGCGTTGTAGAACACCAGCAGGCCTTTGCCGCAGTCCAGGTACACGCCCACCTTCTCCAGCTTGCTCTTGACGTTAAGGCGTGTCCAGGGCTCCGTGCAGGCGCTGTACTGGTTGCCGTCGTGCATCACGATGCAGTAGAAGCCGCGGCTGGGCTGGATCTGGATGCTGCCCTTGCGGCTCACCGTCTCGCCGGCCACGCCCATCATCCACTGGGTCTTCTCCGACACCATCACCTCCCAGTAGTGCACGCCGCCGGCGAAGCCCTCGGCGCCCAGCACCGACACCTCCACATCGAAGCGCCGCGGCGAGTCCTGCAGCGGCTGCGGGTGGAGGTTGCCGTATGCCACGATGGTGCAGTCGTCCGACAGGATCAGCCGCTGGTGCGCCGTGATGGGGTCAAGGGTCAACGCCGCCGGCACTGCATGGGGGGAGAGGAAGGTTTAGCGGGGAGACCGCGGGTCGCGTCTGGGGGTTAACGGTGAGAGGAGTGGGGGGGGGTCACCTCAAAGGAACGCCCTGTGAATTACATCATACGCCTGCCGCTAAGCAGCTAAGCAGGCATGCGTCTCGTCTCATTGGACGTAAAGTGGCTGCATGCCATACCCACGACAGGGCGTCTCCTTCCGAAAGGTTTCAAACGTCTGATTGTTTGTCGCTGTGCAGAAAGATTGAAATGTCGTAGGGATGCTGGCAGCGCGGTAACAGGCTCCCTCACACTGTCCTCAGAGTGCAGTTAGTGCTCGCGTATCTGGTCTTGGCGTGCATCAGATAAGTGACTGCACTGTGTCTGCCGCAGGATAATTGATAATGTCTCCTGACAGATGAGGCAGATACAGATACAGATGGTATAGATACCGTTGGCATGGGATATCGCACCTCATAAACACAACATAAGTCAAAAAATAGATATGACAGCGCAACGATACAATAATGAAATAAATACAACAAAAAAAAAACAAGGGCAGCGCAACAAGCATATTTGTTTTGGGTCCTGGGACAAGAATGACAAATAATGTAATTCCAGATCTTTACACTTCCTGGCTCTGCCTCCGCAAAGTATGCCGTCATAACTCCCACTGAGAAGAGGTTGGGCGAGAGGGCGAGCGCACAGCAGCCGCTGGGAGGAGCCGGAGCAGCAGTCCTGGCCCGGGGTGAACGATGACTGATGGCCCGTTAGTGGGACACGCCCTGCCGCCCGGCCTCCGCTGTTACGGGAGGTTGACGGTACACAAGAGAATCACTTTTGGGAGTGCGGTTGCGCAAGTGTGTGTGTGTTTGCGTGCGTGTGCGCGTGTGTGGCTATAATCAGCTCTGAACATACTCTCCGATGTCAGTGCACGTACTTTCACCCCTTCATTATGTATGAACCAGCGTCCTCCTGCCTGGGAGTCATGGGGCTGCTGCTGCAGGTCTCCCAAGCAGCACAGAGGGCCAGGGGCGGGGAGACCGGGGTTAGATAGTCATGGCGGGGGTTACAGGTTCGGGCATGTCCAACTACTTGTCGACAAATGGCCAGCAACCACCACCTCAAGGTGCTGTGAAAGTTTGCCTTACATCAGCCAAACTGTTTCTCTCACACATGCATGCACACACACACACACACACACACACACACACACACACACACACACACACACACACACACACACACTAATGGGCTGAGAAAAGAGTCGGAGCGAGAGGGGCATTTCACTTCCCCTCCGTCTCCATGAGCAGGCAGAAATGGAGTCTGAGGGTGGCAGGCGGCGAGGGGGGCGGGGGGTGGCTGTCTGGCCTCTGGCCAGGCAGCAGGACAATGCATCCGGCTGCCAGCCACACGGCCAGTGTGCGTTACATTCCGCTCATTAAAGTTTCATACTCCTGAGTGCCTCTTTGTTTCACACGCGCGCACACAAGTGTGCACTGCAGGTGCATCAAATGCCGGTGTTTCCTTTCCCCCCCCCCTTTTCTGTTCTGCCGCCACATGTGTGGCAGCAGCCCGGGTGTTGCTCGTGATCCGCTGAGACCCCGTCGCACACACACACAGAGGGATGATGGGAGGAATGTCTTTGTCTCGTCTCCCTGGCAGCGTCGGCTGATGGATCGGAACCAATTGTTCCATTTGGCAGCCAGTCAAGGCTGCCAAAGGGCCACCCTGGGCCGGCCCTGGGCTACACATGGGCCGATTGATTGGGGGGGTGGAGAGACAGAGAGAGAGAGAGAGAGAGAGACAGAGAGACAGAGAGACAGAGACAGAGAGAGAGAGAGAGAGAGAGAGAGACAAAGACACAGAGAGAGAGACACACACAGAGAAAGAGAGACGGCCACACAGAGATGAGGACAGACAGCGACAGAGAGAAAGAGAAAGTGACAGCGATGGTCAGAGGATTCGCACTCACCCCCGCCGAGAAAGGCATCTCAGCCCTGCAGGACCTAATGCCATTTCTCATTACAATTGTGCGAGTGTGAGCTCAAAAGCATCCCGGAAATGTTAATGCGCGCCGGGATTAATCCATGCTACACAAAATGTCAGCATCTCAGTCCCAAATGCAGGCCACCGTTGGTGTGTGCTTCCATAGGTTTTCCCTTGCCATCAAACCGCCCCATGTCCTTGTCGGTCGGCCCATCGGCACCGCATTCCACAAACAGGTTTGCCGCCAGACCCTTATTGTGTTACGGTGCAGTGCGGTCATCCTATACCTGGGGAGATGTCCTGGAACAAGGACTTCCATATCGTGTACTGCAAGGGCCCCATGTACTTGGAGGTGGGGAAGTCTTCGTACGTCAGGTTGGTCTCGTGTATCTTCCCCTTGATCCTGGGACAGAAGGGGACAGAAGGGGACACAACTCAAAGTCACTCTCCCACACAACTCCAGCCCCGGCTCCTTCCAGATGCTGTTTACCACAGCGGTGTCCCCTGTAGCCAAATCTCTCTCAATCTCCCCCCTCTTCCTCTCTCTGTCTCTCTCTCTCTCTCTCCCTCAGTCTCTGTCTCTCCCCCTCCAGCCTGATCTTCTCGTATTATGGGTGGGGGAGGCTAGGAGGAGATCGGTGATTACACCATCCGCTCCCACTGGAACATGAAGGGCATCACATGTTCATCACATCCCGCGTAGGTCCCGGGGAGGCGGGAGGCTCGAGTTCTCACAGGAACAGGAACTAATAGGAATCAACAGGACGAGAACACCGGGTCTTTAAAAACCCTACAGCGGCCGCCGCCTGTTGAGGAGGTGTGTGTGTGTGTGTGTGTGTGTGTGGCGTACGGCAGTGTGAGTGCTGGAGGTGAACATTGAGGGAGTCCTTTATGAATAATAAGAGTGACTCACGGCTCCTCGTGTGCTCCTTTTGACTTTTGGATGCTAACGCGAGAGCTGTGATTTAAACCGTGAAAGGAACGCGGAGATTCTTCAACCTAACTAAGTTCCCCGGTGCAGTCGTTATCATTCAACAAGTCAACCAATAAGAAAAAGAAACACCGCCGTCTCGTTATTTGACATCCAAAATCGAATCGACATAACTAAAATCCTAAGACCTTGACTCTAGGAGTGTAACTCTGCGCCGTGCCTCCAGGCTTAATAAATCATTTAATCTCAATAATATCACGCTTCCACTGCCAATGTGATTACACCGGTGTTTTTAAAAGCGGAAAAACAGCTCTTCCACTACCCGCCTTATTAAAGCCCTCTCAAAAGACAGTAAGCCGTTTTAATTAAACTCGAGCTACTCCCCGTTCTCTCTGACACGCGGAGACGGGGTTCACATCTGATGTGGTTATTCGCTTCTGTTCCCGGGATCGGCCCTGTGCTGTTGCTCTCATCTGTGCCGCCTTCTCCAAAATGTCAGCGGGGGCCTACCTTCAGGTAGAACGCTCCGCCGCCACCTCCTAATGACTTCAACCTTTCACACGCTGCCGCAGCAGCAGCCATGCGGACGGGCACGCGATAGCTTATTAGCATAGCAGGTCTGTGTTAATGGCATGCTAATTCTTAGGCGTTGAGAGTTTTAAGCGGTCACATTTCATTTTAATAGTCCACCGGAGTCCGCGTGCATCTTATTTAGTGTTTATATTTATATATTCTGTCAAATTAGGAATAGATTGTCCGTTTGAACCCGTTATTGGTGTTTTTGTTTATAAATCAGTTGTACAATTATGTATTCATGAAGTTTAGCCACACAGATCCTCGCTGATCCTTTTAAGGCGAGGATAGCATATATTACCCTAAGGTCCAGTGATGCATCGATGTTACTCTAAGAGTAGACATAGCTCGTCTTCTCAGACAAAGACCTGGCAACATGATCTTGGTTGGCAATAAAACAACGACGGCATCATTAGATTACTGGCACCTTATTGATACTAAATCACACCCTCGCTGAGCCGCCCTATGGCCTTTATAAAGATAACAGTGTTGGGGTATAACGCTGGAGTTACGGTTCTCCGTACAGCGTGTCCCTGCAGAGACCGAGGCAGGTATTCACACAGCCGTCTCAGTTCATACTCCCAGCTCACGTTGACGCGTACACAAGGGGGCAGTATGAGCGACTCTGAGCGGCAATACACATGAACAGACAAGCAAACAGGGAAATGGAATGGCAAGAAAGACGGAGTCCACGTGTCTAAAATATGTCGAGAAAGCAATACAGTCATCCATGTGAAAATAAACGTCAAATACTGCCGGGGGAGGGGGGGGTTCATTTTGTGTCTCGTGCCCGGCCTTCCCTAACAGAACAAAATGGTCGCCCCCCTCTCCCTCAAACAATCGCTGAGCACTCGTCACTCAAACAGCGAGTGAGAGTGACATGGGGAGGGGGGGCGACACGGAGGCGGGGTTAGCATGGCGGCGGCCGCGCACCTCTCAGACGTGTGGGCCACGCCCTCCAGGAAGTCGTGGCGGCCGCTCTCGTGGAGGCGCTCCTGCAGGATCTGGACGCCCTCCTTGACGTCGCGCAGCTGCTGGCTGTAGCGCTGGATCTTGTGCTCGATGTCGGCCAGCTTGCGCGCCGTGTCGGCCTCCAGCTCCTCCAGCATGCTCTTCTGCCGCTCGCGCAGGAACCGGTGGAGTCGCTCGAAGGCCTCGCCGATGGTGGCGCGCAGGCTCTTGGCCGAGGACTGCAGGGGAGAGAGACAGAGGCAGAGACAGGGACAGAGAGAGAGAGAGAGAGTCAGAGACATGGGGAGAGAGACAGAGAGTGAGAGAGAGAGAGAGAGAGAGAGACAGAGACATGGGGAGAGAGACAGAGAGCGAGAGAGAGAGAGAGAGAGAGAGAGACATGGGGAGAGAGACAGAGGGGGTAGCAGTGAGGACAGTGTGTGTTTAGCAGGGCAGTGCAACCCCGCATGCCGTTCTGCAACGCCCACATCGTGGAATCAGCGGCGCCCGACTTGCGAGAAAACGCAAAGCAGGCAACTACGGCACAATAAATTACCGAAGTGCCGAGCGGCTGAAAATAACTCTCTTTGTCGGGAATTCAGAGGGAGCGGGCAGAGAGAGCCGCACGGTCAAGTGGCAAAGTAAAGCAACAAAGCCGGGGGCTACTCAACACATTCTGAGGCGCATTCAAAGGCCACTTAAGACGCCCCTCAATGACATCACGTCCACATTGCGTAAGAAGGGTGAGACGCAAAAATCAATGGGACAAAAGCACTTTGTACCGTAGCTCGCCAAATCTTACGTGTCCATCACTTGCAGGACACACACACACACACACACACACACTGTACACACACACCAAAAAAGATGGGGCAGATATTTTGTCAGTGATTGATCAGTTTAAAGAGAGCAGAGAGCAGAGAGAGAGAGAGAGAGAGAGAGAGAGAGAGAGAGAGAGAGAGAACAACGGCACCGGTCAGTCCGGCCGGTGCATTGAAACCGGGACAATGCAAAAAAACACAAATAAAAAAAAAACCACCACACCACACAAACGCAACGAGGCACTGCGCGTTAGCGAGTGACGGCAATCGGCGCTTGATCGTCACGTGACCCGTGTTGCTGTGCAAACGCTCGGCGGTTTTTACTCTCCTGCCGCAAACCTAAAAGCCCTCAGGTTGATGGGGAGAGATGGTTACACCGCTATAAAGCATAAATCCATCTGTGAATTATCAATCAATCAATGTATAGAACCTGGAATGAAGCATAACGCAAAAGCAGATTCAGCATCACGAGTCCGCTGAACAAATTGTACTCTATTCTGCGGCAGCCAGAGGAAAACACACACATATATAGATTTCCGGGATCTTTTCCGCATGAGAAAGTGTGCCGTCAACAATCCAGTCTCCAATAGCAGGTCACCTGGCTGGCCCCCACCCCACCCCGAGCCTCACTCCATCAAGCATTCACTGGCTCCGTCACTCACTGCCCAAGACTGCACTGACAGCCAGACAATCTGCTTAGCGAGAGGGGATGGGGACTCTGAGAGCAGACACAAACAATGGGAACGGCTAGGATCTGTCAGCTGTCAGGGCGCAAATCTGACATCTGAAAAAAAAAAAAAAAGTGACGTTTCTCCAATTACTTGTGGCTGACAGGCAAAGTGTACGCACATCGAGACAGAATTGAGTTGTCATATGATAGAGCTGTAAGCCATTAGCTGAAAACAAAAATATTGAATTAAAAAAGCCACAATTATTTCGTACCTTTTGTCTGGAAATCTTTGCCACCAGGCACACGCACAACTGCATGCGGTCTTAATCTAGATTTTGTGACCCAAAGGCCACGATTACATAAAATACATTTAATAAAACGACTTGATTATGGAGCTTAAGAAACACAATACCCATACCTTCACCAAATACCGATCACCTTTTCTCGTCAGTAGTAAGGTGATGGCGGTGTATATGCGCAATGCAAAATCTGAACACGTAACACCGGCATGGTCTACCAAGTGTCATCCGCTGTGAAGTGCAGTGCAATTTCCTCCGGGTTCCAGACTACTGTACTGCTCCATGTTGCTACAGCAAGTAGTCAAGCATGTCGGGGTAGCCAACTTGAGATATCCCGCCGGTTCCTTCCAATAATAATAATAATAATAATAGTATTGGATATAACGTGACACTCGTGTTGTCTCGCGTTGGTAAAATGTAGACGATCGGCTATTTTAATCGTGTAAAAAAAACAATTCATACAAGACCATGGCCCACCAGACCATCGTTACATGACATCTCGTATCTGGGCCGTTGCCACACTGTCGAAATGCCGACTCACAAACCAGCAAGAGACTTCATGAGTACTGAACGCGATCGCTAGTATATCTCAAACAACGATCTCCACGTGTTTCCGACATTATCATCCACACACACACACACACACGGGTCATCGTAAGACGACCGCATCCCCAGACAGTCTCTTGACTTTGGGGGTTAACTTAGCACGCATGTAGCCGATGCTAACGTGCTAACTAACAGCAGGTTAAGCGACGCTACAGCCCCGATCCTCCGCCACTTCCCAAAACAAACCCTCGACCGACACGGCAGAAACGGGGCCCGTACGGACACACACACACACACACACGCACACACACACGTCGGTGCGCGGACTAACCCAAGATTGCTCTTCATCCTGTCCACATGTGCATTCAACCTCATCCACAAGACATCGAGAAACCGCTCATTGACCGGCTATCGATCCTGCGTCGTTGTTGTCGGTTCTCGGATAACATCGGCTGCGGCTAACGTTAGCTTAGAGATGCTCTCTCTCCCCCTCTCTCTCTCTCTCTCTCCGGTGCAGGGGCAGCTAGCTGCGCACCGGATGGCGAATGCTAGCCTCGCTGCTAACACAAAAACAAGGCAAACCTCCGGTCACTACGCGATTTAAGCGTTGATCCGACGACCGGCTGCCAGTTGAGGCGAAACACTGTAATTCACCCGTAACGTGGGTTAAGAGTAAGCTAGCTAGTGTGAGACTGGCAGTAAAAGCAGGCTGTTTAATGGTGTCTGACGTGAACTTGCTAGCAAGCGAGGCAGCGGGCTAAGATAACGTCAGCTAGCCAAGCAACTTCATCAGTTAAACGTTTACCCGCTCCGATTCGGTGTCCTTACAATAATTGTTGAATTGGTGTACTCCAGGCATAGATCCCACCGCACTGTGTCTTTCTCTTTGTCCGCAGAACGTATCCACTCAGGTCCAAAAAGTTAACTTTGTATGTATATTACATTGGGCACAACATCGCCTGGATCGGAGGAACGTTTCAGCGCATCTCAGGCGCCTAATATGAGGCCAAATGAGGATACTGCGCATGCGCCCCGGAACGGCATCGCTATGCTATCCTCCCCGCAGCATGGAAGCCCAGAGAGGGGAATCCTGACCTCTGCTGGAGGATAGTGCCTATATAAACGGACAAAGATGTTCGGTTTGTACATTTCAGATTACTTTATTGATCCCCGAGGAAAATGTTTCTGTAACACTTGCTCAAGATAACACACGATATCAATGAAATAAATGGAAGTTAAAATACATATATAACACTCACAAAAACGACAAGGCAATAGATAGATAGATAGATAGATAGATAGAGATAGATAGATAGATAGATAGTCAAATAGACAAATAGACTGTGGAAAATGTGTAGGCCTATGTCAATAAATGTCAATATATATAATGTGCATATCGTCAAAAACGGAGCAACATATTGATTGATCCATCCATTGATCCAGTATACTACAAGGGTAGAATCACTCAATCTGTTCAAATGAGGATGAAGGCGATTTTACCAGAGGTGGACAACATCATGAGGGGATGATTTAGGCAAACAAATAAAAAAATATAGTCAAAAAATGACATAGGACCATTATGTTAGGAGGGTGCACGGTATAAAACATGCGCGGCGAAGTCGCATCCTGTTTCACTGCTGCAGTGTCAATCAGAACCAATTGCAAAAAAAGAGTCAACCAGAAGAAACACGGACAGGTGCTGCAAATCTGAATCACTTGTGAGCAGCGCTCTTTGGACTCGGCGGGAGTGTTGGTGTTTGCGACGCGTTACAGCTTAGACTACTTTGCAATATCCAAAGAAAGTAACACAGAACGTTGTTTCGAGTGATTTTAATCGTTTCCCCTCCGGAGTCAATTACCCACGTCTGAGAAAATGGACGGTAAATAATCCACATTTACAATTGCAGTCTCTAGTCGTCAGTGTAAAACCATGTATAGTCACGTAAACAACAAACAACAACAATGACCCGCTTTATAAACGGGGCAACTTCATGCATTAGGCGTCTCTACCTGGGCACTTGCACAGCACTTTGTATTTAGACTACAATTTAGCACCTGAAAGAGTTTCATGCTCAACATGCACTGAAATCGTTGATTCCCGTATAGATGGAGGACAACCGCCGATTTCGTTTTGCAGCGGCCCGCAGCAGCGGACTCAGCAGCAGCACCCCCGGCCGTTCTTCTACGTCCAGCCGCCCACTCAACCATACGTACCAATGTATCAGCACTGGCACTTGAACAACCCCTACAGCGCCTAGGGGGTGCCTGGGGGAATTTATCCATAAACATTTAAATACTTCTGCTCTTTAAAACACCCCCCCCCCCCCCCCCCCCCAAAGATTATGAATGATATAATGTGTATGATCACATAGGAATTTACATTTACATTGAGGGCATTTAGCAGATGCTTTTATCCAAAGCGACTTACAAAGAGTACATTTTGTCTTAAGAAGGTGAAACATTTCATTGCTGCTAATACAGTAAGAAACTCACCAGAACAGGTTTCAAGCATTTCAATTGCTAGATTAATCATTGCAAGTATACAATGTAAAGAAATTGCCCATTGTTTGTGTGTGTGTGTGTGTGTGTTTTTTTACCTTGTCTTTTATGCTTAGCCTTCCGATAGAGGCTTGCGTTGTGACACATGCTCTCTTGTTTTCATTGCTCAGGCTACAACATTGGGCGCCCGTACGTGCAGCACTACCCTTACATGCAGTACCCCGGCTACGTGCTCCCGCACCAGCTGATGCACCCGGTGGACTACCGGCGAATGTTCGAGCCGCGCTATCAGCCTCCCCCCTGGGCCGATGTGCCCCGGCAGCCGCAGCAGCAGCAGCAGCCCCGCCCGCCCCCGTCGTCCCCCCCGCCCCGCCGTGAGATGGCGTGCTCCGAGGTGCAGACGGACCCCAGCGACGCCATCAACAAGCTCATCGAGTGCCTGGGCAAGCTGCGAGGGGGCGAGCCGCCCGCCGCCGACAGGGAACTGGACTCGGGCGTGGGCTCCCAGGCGTCTGGCATCTACTCGCCGGGGGACGAGAAGAAGAGCGAGGAGGAAGGCGCCGCTTGTGGTACGGCCGCCGCCTCCGCCACTGTCGCCGCCTCCTCTTCCTCCTCCTCGGGAGCCCAGCCCTCTCCCAGGCTCTCCACCACGGCGGTGTACGACGGCGAGTCGAGCCGGCGGAGCATGGAGGACCTGGGCACGCCGGGGGCTTGGTCGGTGGTCTTCGAGGAGCTGCCGCTCGACAGCTCCTCGGTCCGCGAGGAGATCGCCCAGGCGGCGGAGCCGGCGGAGAAACGCGACGTGTTCACCTACCGGCTGCCCGGCCCGACACCAGAGCGCACGGCGACGACGCAGCCGGGGGAACGCCCCGTGGCGGTCACCGACGTTGACCTGGGGTGCGACGCGAAAGGGCCCCCTCTGGAGATGGACGCGGCGGCGGCGGCGCTCCCCGAGGAGCTCGACGCGGAGCCCAGCTACCGGATCGTCCGGCTGCCCTTCGACCCCGGCGCCCCGTCCGCTGGAGACCTGTTGGGGAACAGCCCGTCGCTCCGGGGCGCCGAGTCTGCCCGCCTGACGTCCGGCTGCCTCTCCTCCTCGGTGTCGCCGCTCTACTACGGCTACCTGCCCTGGGACCGCACGCGCGAGCGCATGAGCGTCCTCAGCCCCTCGCTGGACGAGCTGTCCTCCAGGGACGAGATGTTCTCCACCGACCTGGACGACATGGACCTCTTCCCCCGCAGGGTCTACACCAGCAGGAAGCTGGCGGAGGGCGCCAGCCGCTCCTCCGGCCACGTGGCCTCCGAGGAGTCGTGGCCCGCGGGCCCCAAGCGCTACTCGTGCGCCTGCTGTGGCAAGGGCCTGGCGAAGGCCGCGGCGGCGGCGGCAGCGGCCGGTCGGAGCAAAGGCGGGCGGCCGTACCGCGACGAGACCGGCGACTCGGACGACGAGTGCCGCTACGCCGCCCGGAGCCAGCCCGGAGGCCGGGCGGCCTCCAGGAAGCAGGCCGCGCCCCGGAAGGCGGAGTCGGTCTCCCTGCGGCACGCCTCGAAGCACCCGCCCCACAAGCGCGGCCCGTGCAAGGAGGCGCCGAGCGCGGCGGACTGCGAGGAGGCGCGGGGGGGCTGCGGCGAGGACGCGGCGGACGGCGCGACGGGGGACGTCGCCAGCGGTGACCTGCAGTGCATAACATGTCAGGGCAAGTCCCTCGCTTTCAAAGTCCCTCTCGCTGCTGTCCCTGACAGCCCCCCCCCCCCCCCCCCCCCCCCCCCCCCCGCGGGGGCGCGGGGGCCGCGCGCACCGAGGGCGGTGTTTTGTTGCGCAAGGAACGACC
>JAOPUH010000025.1:12024825-12040019 GCA_027123175.1 Urophycis cirrata
CTCTCTCTCTCTCTCTCTCTCTCTCTCTCTCTCTCTCTCTCTCTCTCTCTCTCTCTCTCTCTCTCTCTATCACACACTTTTTCTCTCTCACTCTCTCTAATCTCTATCACTCTCTCTCTCTAATCACTCCGTCTCTTTCTCTATCACTCTCTCTTTCTCTCTCTTTCTCTATTACTCTCTCTTTCTCTCTCACACACTTACACTCTCATCTCTATCTCTCTCCCTCTATAATCTCTCTTTCTCTCTCACTTTCCCTAATCTCTCTCTCTCTCTCTCTCTCTCTCTGTCTCTCTCTCTCTTTTGCTCACTCTCCCTTGTGCTTGAAGGGTTCCTGGTTCAGCCTCTCTTAGGAGCTTGGAGTGACCGCTGCACATCCCGGTTTGGTCGGAGGAGGCCGTTCATCTTTGCGTTGGCCATCGGTACACCGCCCTAAAATGAATCATCAGCTTCCCTTTCAATACGCTGCCACACCTTAAACCACACTGCACTTCACTGCTCTCAACTCTGCTTCTTCTCTCCACCAAGGTGCTCTCCTGGGTCTAACTCTGGTCCTCAATGGGCGGGACATTGGCAGTTCATTGGCCGACACGGCAACCAATCACAAGTGGGGCATCATCTTGACAGTGTGCGGGGTTGTGCTGATGGACTTCAGTGCCGACTCTGCGGACAACCCCAGCCATGCCTACATGATGGACGTGTGCAGCCCGGAAGACCAGGACCGCGGCCTGAACATCCACGCGTTGCTGGCAGGTGAGAAAACACCCTGCTATGCTTCCCTAGGGTTTAGGACAAAAAGTACAAATGTACAAGTGTATTTGAATGTGGATATTTGACCAGCTTTGTTTTCACTGAGGCGTGTTCTGGTGGAATATAGAGAATTAAAACAAATCACACCCCAATTCACTGTTGTAACCTTGTATGCCAAGTTACACAGTCATATCAATAACATTCAAAAACATTGTAATTCAATGAATTAGTATTTTTATGTATTGGCAGAAAAATGACATCCGAACAAGTGAACTTAACATTTGAACCAATGGCATCATTACTACAATCCTTTAAGCTCTTACAAAGCCTGCAACAGGCTTAAAGGCAGCTGCCTAACATCTTGGATCACTTTTGCATGAGCCACTCAAATCCAGACACACGTAATCCCATTACCGCTACATTTCGTCCTGTGTGTGTAGCCTTCATTAGGAAACATGTCTTGATTTGAAGATATGCTCTGAATTCAATTTATCGCTGTCCTTAACCCCGCGATGCAGGACTGGGAGGTGGCTTTGGCTACATCGTCGGGGGCATCAACTGGGACCACACAGAGTTCGGCAGATCGATGGGGGGGCAGCTTCGGGTGGTGTACCTTTTCACCAGTGTCACCCTGGTGGTCGCCACGGTGATGACCCTGAACAGCATTCCAGAACGGCCGCTGCCAAAGAGCCAGGGCTCCTCCAGTAAAAGCCACCTGAAAAGCCCCAGCCTCCCTCTACCGCCGTCTCCTCCGGTCGCCCCCGGGGCCATGCCTGGGCTGGAGGAGGAGGAGGACAACGACGAGGTGGGCCTTTACAGGTACCAGTACACGGAGAACCTCCCCCGCCACCGCGAGCCTTTGGGCCAGTCGTGCAGCGCCAGCGCGCGCCTCTGCGACGGCCTCGCCAGCCCCATTTCCCCCATGAGCCCCCTCACGCCCAAATACGGCAGCTTCATCAGCCGCGACGGCTCCCTCACGGGCATCAACGAGTTCGCCTCCTCCCTGGGCACCTCCTATATTGACAGCGTGCTCATAGACTGCTACATAGGCCAGCAGACCCCGCAGCCCGCCGACGGCGACGCGACAGCCCGGCCTGCCCCTCCGGGGGACTCCCCCCGTCCTCAGGAGGCCGTGGGCCGGCCAGAGTCGAACCCGGCCGCGGGGGGGTCTAGACCCCCCGCGGAGGCCAACCCGGTCGCCCTGCTCACCCAGCACGCGGCGGCACCCCAGGCGGGGGAAGAGGCTTCAGGGGCACCTCAGGGTGCGGCCGGGTCGCACCGGGGCTCAAGCGCGGGCATCCTGAAGCGCCCCCAGAGTCTGGCGCTGATGAGCGACCTCACGGAAACGCAGGCGGTCGGCGTGGAGAACGGCCGCCGGAGGACGGTGACCTTCAGCCAGCAGGTGCGCTCCTTTTGTGTGTTCTTTCTGTCGGTTGAAACGGCGCCTTTGTGCTGACGCAGTGAGACAGTTGCAATGGCTGTGATGCATCACCGTAGATTCATACTCGTGGAGTTTTACAGCTGATGGTGTTGACTTTTGTTATTTTTTTGGGGGGGGTGAATGAAGGTAGCGAACATATTGCTGAACGGGGTGCGGTATGAAAGCGACCTCGGCGAGAACGCGCAAACCCAGTCCCAGATGTCCATGAAGCTGCTGTGTGTGGCCATCTACAGGATGCCACCCTCCCTGCGGAGCTTGTGCACCAATCACTTTTTGGGTAAGAAAGACCCTTTTCCTCTCCTCCTCCAAACGGTGCTTCCCCATTCAAATCACCCCCTACCATCCTTCTGAAAGACGCTCCCAACGCTTCCTGTATGGTTTGCACACGGACGTCATCTGTGTGTGTTTCCAGGCTGGTTGTCCTTCGAGGGCATGCTGCTGTTCTACACCGACTTCATGGGGGAGGTGGTGTTCGAGGGCGACCCCAAAGCCCCCCACGATTCGGAGGCCTACCAGCGTTACAACGCCGGGGTCAGCATGGGCTGCTGGGGAATGTGCATCTATGCTTTCAGCGCTGCCTTCTATTCAGGTGAGGCCTGACGCATTCAACCCCGATCAGAGTCAATGTGGGATGGGTGGCGGATAGACATTCAAGCATTAGTACTGGATAGAGAAGCGACGTTGATTAACCCTAGTTTAAAATACGTCTTTGTTCATACTGGCTTTTCACTGCTTCCTGTCGGTGAAGTAGCTAACCGGCCCCCCCCCCCTCCCCCACCCGACTTGTTTTGACAGCCATACTGGAGAAGCTTGAGGAGCACTTCTCCCTCCGCTCTCTGTACTTCTTTGCCTACCTGGCGTTTGGTTTGGGCACGGGCCTGGCCACGCTGTCCACCAACCTCTATGTGGTTCTCTCTCTGTGTGTCACGTACGGGGTGCTGTTCTCCTCTCTATGCACGCTGCCTTACTCTCTGCTGTGTGAATACTACCAGAGTCCTCAGGTAGGTGAACGCACGCGCCATTCACTGCACCTGAATGTTTCTGTAAATGCTGTAGGACTATATATAGTGTATGCACACTAAGGTGCTGGGTTGATGCACCTACGTGCTTCATGATTTGTCAAGGTGGATGCATGTTACCTTTGCTGCATTATTGTATGTGACTGACACTACGTTAGGGATTAGGGATATCGTTTTGTAAGGGATGTAGTTTGTTCGCATATCTCGGTGCATCGACACAACTGGCAGCCCAGTGTCTACCTCCATTGTCTTAACTTAACTATGCTTTTGTGTGTGTGTGCGTGTGTGTGTGTCCATAGTTTTGTGGCTCGTCTGAGGATGGGACCAGACGGGGGAAGGGGGTGGACATTTCCCTGCTCAGCTGCCAGTATTTCCTGGCTCAAATCCTGGTCTCGGTGGCGATGGGACCCCTGACCTCACTGGTGGGCGGGGCCCAGGGGGTGATGTACTTTTCAAGCCTGATGTCATTCGTGGGGTGTCTCTATTCCTCACTCTGCGTGGTGTATCACCTGCCCCCACCCGAGGGTGAGCCCCCCGAAAGCGAGACCCAGCCTCTATTGGTGCACATCTAGAAATTGGTGCAAGAAACACACATTCTCTCTCACACTCTTGATGCTTATTGTATCTTTTAACTCAGCACGTATAGTCGTCACACGCTACCACACACTGTACAGCACGAATTCTTCACATTGATTTTTGCACTTAACAGGGAATGCTCTTCTCAGAGCTAGACAGACAGGCAGACATACGTTGGCCAATTCGGTAATTTCTATACATGACTGGTGTCCTTCATACAGTGTGTGTGCCCTTGCATTCCTTTCTTCTTAACGTTTCGCTGACTGCAGAATGGGTGATTAGGAAAGTGTTTGTATGTGTGTGTGTGTGTGTGTACGCGCGTGCATGCATGTGTGTGCGTGCATGTGTGGGGGTGGCTGTGTTTATGTGTGTTCAGCCTATATGATTCTAGTGTGATTGTCGTCTGATTTCTAACTGCTAAACCTTTCATCTTCCCTTACTTGTTTGTGTTTAGGATAGACATGATTCCCGCATTTAACGAAAGCCTTTCTCTCTTTCCTTCTATTATTATTTGCCTAATGTCTGCATGAGCTAAATTATGGTTTCTCTATGCCAATATAATTGGTCATGTGGCCAGGAGAATGTCTAACTGCCTGTTTCTCTGAGCATATGTTAGCATATAGCAATCACATAATTTAGTGACTGAATGTGCCACCAACTACGTGTTTGAAGCCCAGAGTACGACATAATTATTATAAACACATTGCGTTTGAGAACTTTGGCATTATGATTCAAACACGTGTAATATTCACACACACACACACACCGTCAACACACGCTCAGCAAACAGCAGACGTACATATTTTTTTTCACATTCTTATGTACACACATTTTTGCTGGTGTACTCTTATCGGAGTCGTCGGCAGGCCAATGATGTCATTTATATATTTAATGGACTCAAGCCATGATGACCGATAGTATTGAGACACACAACACACTGAAAACCCCACACACACACTCAGACTTGCGCAGTGCTGGTAACTAGTCTCTGGGGGCCTCACAGTAGCCATGGGCAGCCGTGTGAGCTACCCCTCTGCGGCTGGCCGTAGCATTGTAATGACAGTGATTCTTGTCATTATCAGGAAGAGAAGTTGAAACTGGGGTGTGATTCAGCATTCAGTTGGACACCAAACAGAGGAACCCCCAAAACTGATTTGTTGACGGGCACAGAAGTGCAAAGAAGATTCACATGAACTGTCGTTAACCGGGACATTGGACAACACGAAGAAAATCGACTTCTGGCGTGGGGGGTGGGGGGTTGGGGCACCGTCAGCAGCAAGTGCTTAACTTGACCATAAGTGCATGCTGTAGGTTATAGGCTTGTCACTACGTTACACAAACAGGAAGCATCAAACATTCATTCTACGGAGACTCCCGTCGTTATCTGGGTGCCGATGACAACATCGCAGGGACACGTTAAGGGACATGTTATCTCATCAGATGAAATAAGCTTGCACCTCATTGCTTCGACACTGTTATTACATATTTGCACAGTGGCTTGATTCAAGTGTGTAACCGAAACATCCGTTTCCTGTTTTCATGTTGGTCCTTCACGTTGAGCCCCTACCTTTCCCAGTCATCCCAGCCTGACGAAGCCTCTGCAGATCATGACCTGCATACCATGTTTCTATGGAAACTTGACAATAAATCCTGTGTTTTTGCTTGCTTATTTAAGCATATCAAGTATTTTACATTGTGTACTTTGATGCCAATTACTGCAAACTATTCAATTATTGTAATGGCCAATTCAGGGGTGACAAACTAAACATGTTCATTTTGCTATTGAGAGCCTGTGTGTTATTCCACATTTCACCTTTTTCACGTTGAAGTCAACGGTAAACCGAGTCCTGACCAAATTCAGCCAGTAGAGGGAGCTAGGGGACTGACATTTTCGGCTTATTCCGTCGGCCATTTAAGACCAAAAACCCTCGGTCGATTTTTTTTTTTCCCGATTTAAAACCTAATCACATTAAAAAAAGATTGTAATCCAAAGAACCCCAGAAAGTTCCAGCCCATAAGTAAAAAGACAATTTATTTTTTTTGTAATCAGAATATACAAAGCAGTGGCTGAAGTAACCAAATGTCATTCTGATAAAGGCAGTATTTGACACAAAACAGTTACCCAGCTAAACATAAACCGATAGAAAACCAGAAACAGTAATTGTAGATGATATGGTATAAACTTGGCGTGGAATGCATACAGAACAAACGACCAAAGTGTTAAGATTTAAGAGGGGTTAATTAACATTGCAAAAGCCTGCCTCTACAAAATAGGGTCAAGTAATCTTATGAGGCATAACAGAAAGAACCCTTAATTTATTTGTGCCATCTGTTATGCTAACAGGGCAGCCAGGCAAAGGATTAACTACTAGCAGCTCAACACAAAAAGAAACCTTAACTCCAACTGTCTATTAGCCCCTGCTTAAAACTTATCTTTGGTCTTATAGTGAATCTGAGTCAACATGAGCCATGACGAGAAGAGCAACTGCCCATTAATGAATTAGCTGGTCAGCACTAAGAAAGTAGAGAACGTGCTTCAAAACATACTGATTTATAAAACTAAACTGATCATACGGCGTGGCCCAATTTTTACACGTTAAAAAAAAAGAAAACATTTCAATTTTTTTAGACCAATAAATAACATCTCATAAAAAAAAAGAGAGAGAGAAGGGGCCACGAAGCTGAAGAACTCCAGTGCAAACATGGATATCGTGGGAACAAACAATACAGCTCCAAGGAACCGAAAGCACATACTCTACTAAATGATGTTGACCAGGGCCCTTTAGGCAGCGCTGTAAACAAACATGGCAGAGGGTTTAGGCCTCCACTTCAGCTTCTGCTTTTGAGTCTCCATTTTCCTCGGTCTTCTGCTTTTTGGTGTCCACCTTTTCCTGAAATCAACATAAACGGCTCATTAAAAAATAAAAAATAAAACACACACACACACAAAAACATCGACAACAACAACGCCACGTTCTTGGCCTCGGGGGACAAGGCCGAAGAGACAACAGTGTTTGTGTACGCCGAAGGAATTTGGGTGCTTTGTGCGAGCGTGTCGAGACAAACCTCTTCGTGCTCCTCCTCAGCAGAGCGCTTGGCAGGCGGTGCCTCGGCCTCCTCGGCAGGGGGAGCCTCCTCGGCCTTCCCTGTTCAAACAGACGGCACCGCGTCGAGCGTTACACACAGAGGTCACCCCCTCAGAGCACCCTACGTCAGGCTAACGACAGGCCCACCCAGGGCCCACACTGCCATTGACAATGACTGCAACATGTGAGGGGGGGGGGGGGGAGAGAACAAACGAAAACTAAAAAAAGAAAACACACGTATGATCCCCAGTGCATTTCTGTGATTTATTTATTTATTTGATTTTTTTTTTTTTTACATACCGTTGCCATTTTCATGCTTTTCCTCTTCTACCTCAGGGGCGGCTTTATCACTGTGATCAGCACCATTCTGAATGGAGAGAGGAATACATCATCAGCACAGTGGCTCACAAACAAAGGCATCTATTGAATCATTTTTAACCACGTTGGAAAATGTAACCCGCAATCTTTTTTTTTTACAATCGAAGTATTGCATGGAGGTAACATCAGTATGTGGATGTGCAAACTGCAGCAGTTGCACGTCAACCAAGGATGTGATTGGCTGTAGTACAACCGATTCCCCTACTAAAAAAAACGTTTCCCTTCCTTGTATGCAATTAACAGAACCCGTGATACAAAACAACTATCATCCCGATTGGCTTATGCCTTTGGATTTGAAGTTTTGTTAAAAATTTATCATGCAAAAAAAAAAAAAAACTCGAGTCCTTTGTTTTGGTCATATGGCCCTGGGAAGGCTTTAAAATGATCTTCGACATGATAAAAAAAAAGTCACAACGAAAGTCGACGTCCAAAGCTTAGTAACCAGCATCTGTACTTCACAACCCAAACAAAGCGCCGTGGGATAGCAAAGGCTGACGAGAGCAGCCTTGAATGGAGGCGGGGACTAGCGACACCTGCACGATGGTGGCGCTAAGACAAAAGGCCATGAGGCTTGTTAAAGGAGTCTGAGCCGCCGCGACTCACTGTTCCGTTGGCAGGTGCGTCTCCGCTGCCGTTCTCCTTCTTATCCTCTTCCACTTCGACTTCTTTCTTCTCTTTCAGCTCCTGAAAACAATGCCATCGTTATCACTTTGTCCCATTTGTGACGGCCAATTGCAATTTTTTTTTTCTTTTTGGACGAACTACCTCATACGCGCTCACTTCGAAATTCTAACTCTTTGCACATTGTTTGCCTTCAAAATATAACAAAAACCCCTTCTTTTTGGTGGGGGGGGCGCCGTGTGGAACCCGAGCGGTGGCTGCTGCTTGTGACGCGGCTTCCCGCCCACAGCAGCACCGCTCCACCAGTTGTGTCGTCTCCGGCGCTTTGTGTGCCCATCCACCAACATTTTTGAAGCCAACTACTGCTCGGATATCCATTTAAAAATCAACTCCCAAGTTTCACCATGTCGATGTATTAACCGGGTTAGTTTACGATGTTTTAGAGGGAAAAAAAACGTTAAATTAGTACTCATTAAGTGAGGAGCTCCACATTCATACTGCACGCGAACGCTTACTGCCACCCTCGCAGAAGGGCTAACGTTATCAATTAACCCATCAATTTACTGAAGTACTTTTCAAACGCTAACCCCAGTTAGTTCGACTACTTAATGAAGAATATTCACCCTACCTTTGCAGTAACCTCTGTGGTCGGTGCCTTCGTCTCTACTGCTGTATCAGCCATTGTTGAATTAGGAATTAAATGAACGTTGAATACGTTTTTTCTTCGGTCGATTAATTGTGCGTTTTGACCCCGTATGAGTTTCCCTTACGAGGCTGAGAGAGAAATGGTGATGGCCAACCTCTTCTTTTCTGTTGAATTCGTTGCAAATCGACTTGGAGGATACCGCAAGTCTTTGTTGAATACGATTGGACGTTGCCCAGAATACGCTCTCTCCATTGGCTAAATCCACTGTCAATCCAAATAAACCGTCCTGCCCCGTTAGCGCCGCCCAGTTCTCTTTTTTTTTGATTGGTCCTCTGCTTTAAAGTGCTTCACCACTATTCATAACCTTATTTATATATTTATTGCGACCAAACAGTTAGTTCTTGATTTGTAATACACATTTGTGATGCATGCATTTTTTAATCGATATTACAAAATATACTAAAACGAAATTTGTAAATGTGCATAAGATACGGCTCAGCAACTATTTGAAACACGACGGCATCCTTTGTCCGTGGAGCCTCCTGCCTTTTTCTAAGGAGATGCAGCAAATTACAAGTAAAACTGAATAATGTGGCGATAGGAAACCACATTGTCCGTGAAGCATTGTTATAATAAACGATGGAAATGGAAAGAAGGAACTCAAATTCGTTAGGTGAACTGATACCTCGATTAAAGAATAAGCTTTCACTTTTCAAAAGCGAAAGTTAATTTACCAATGCAATGTGCAAAATCTACAAACTGGCCAACCGCTGAGACTTGGAATCAACCACATGATCGAGCAGAAGAAGATAAAGGTGACGGAGCCTACAATAATAACCATTTATTTATTTAACATTTTTAGATAATAATTTCTATTTCTAACATATTGCGCTTTCAGGAATATTTAAATAATGTCCACCAAAAGGGAGAAATGTAGGCCTAGGCCTACACATACATACGATATAGGCCTACATAGGCATTGTGTAAACAAACATTTTTGATCATTAAGGTTGGCATTTTGTGAATACGTGAGGTAATAGAAATGTGGATGATTATGAAACAATAAACTGCTTTTTGTGTGCAAAGATGTATTGCAGAAATGGTTAAACTAATGATAGTCTACAAACAATACCCTGTGGTCGCACTTTGGCCTTAAACATGAAATCGGTGAATTACATGCTTGTTCTTGGAACTATGTAACATGACACCTTCTTCTCTCTAATAGGGGGGAAGCCTCTTGCCTATCCATCTCCAGGGAGGCCAGAGCAAAGGGCCAGTGCTGCCCTGGAGCCACTAGGATGGCAGCCATGGTCTCAGGCAGACTTCAGCAGTTACTTGGGAGGGCACCTCTTCCACCCTTAAAGCTTCAATATGGACGTTGATCAATTTTTCATTATCGAAGAAAAACGAATACAATATTAACTATATATTCTATATATGTAATTTCCCAGCTTGGGATCAATAAAGTATGTCTATATTGCAATGTATCCGCGGATTGTATTGTAAATCCATCCTGTACAATAATCCAGAACTATGATTTATAAAACAATGTATTCTATGACTATCCACGAATGCCCATGGTATTTCAGGAAAAAAAACCTGCTGAATCTGTACAGCAAGAGTAGTCTTTAAAGTCATGGTCAAATAGTTTTCTTTTTTAGCTATCAGTCAGGTTTACACAATAGTGGAGATAAAGTCCTGATGCACCACTTACTCATCCAAGTCAAGGGAGTGGCTACACATCAGTCTGGGTATTGTTCAGGTGCTGTTCTCCAGGCCCACCTGAATGGAGTCATGTTACCTGCAGGGTAAGATATGACAACTGCTTGTTCTAAATGTGGGAACGTGTTCATTCTTCAGGGGTTTCGCCCCCCTGTTATGTCTGCATGCAATGCATCATTCCATGCAGCACATTGAAAAAAATAAAATAAATAAATATGTATATATATTTCCACAGTTATGGTAAACATGTATCTGCTCACGCCTGCACATGCACACAAAAGGACCCCAGCCAAACTGCCTGGATAATGATCTTCTCCGTGCCACCCATGCCTCATCAAATTGTTCATCCCACATTCAACTAAATTGTAATTAAGAGTGTAATTGCATGCAGAGATTAAAAAAAGGAGTGTGTGCCAGTGTGGGATTTGATTACTTTGAATGGATGCTTCTTCAGTTTCCTTGGTGAAGGGAAACAACACATTTTTCACCATAACTGTATGTTTGCATTTCAAGCATGACACGTGGTAATTAGCACCACAGCCTCTTAAAATGTATTTTTGGATACATGCTTTGAGGGCATCTTGCAGGCCGAAGACCGAAACGTGGTCTTCGGACGTTTTCACACGTATGCATGTAACACATGCAAATGGAAGTCCACCGATGCACGTTGTGCAGATACACATGAAGAAGCCAACGAGAGGCATGACATTTGTTCCTGGGTCTTATTTGAGTATTGCTAAGAGTCACGGTGGTGGCCTTTTATTTGGGAAATGAAGACCATGTGGGCAGCAGCAAAGCTGAGCAGCAGACGTCTACAGCAGACATCCGTAATGGTTGTGTGCACACAAGCAAAATCCATGGGAGGAAAACTCAAGAGCCTAAGAAACAGCAGACAACATTACTCATTGCCTTTCTGGAAAATGGCAGCCATCAAAGAGGGGGGAGTGTGCATGAGATCATTTCCTGTCCCCTCCTCTCTTTGTTTGACTACAAACTGACCATGTTTTCCATTAGCTTAAAAACTATTACAGAAGCAGAAAATGGGCCGTGCATGGGAAATGATTGACGAAAGATAAAACAGAATCCAATAAATAGAGCTTCATGCTAAAATGTCACTCATTGCCCGTTCTCTAGGATTTTCTCTTGAAATGTACCCTCTCTGGGAGTCGTGGGGCTATTTTTAGTTATGTTATGGTTCCGCAGAGACCAACATGGCAGAGAACATAAACTCTTTGTGCGTGAAGGTATTTTTTTTTTCTCTTCAATAACTAGTGACATTTTGCCACACATTTCCACAGTCTTATGCAAACCTCAAGACCGGACTGAAGGAACAATTTAGTTCTCTGCTCAGCGCAAAAACAACTTAAATGCTAAAAGGCAGTTAATAGACAGCAGGTTAATTCTCGCAGGACAAAGGACTTGGTCCTTACTTGTGGAATGTATGAGGGGGGTTGAGCCGAGAGGGCCATCAAAGAGCAGAGGTGGAGATTAGTTCGGGGGAAGGGACCCCATAATTGGAGAAATCAGTGGTGGCCAACTGAGTTCCTTTGTTTTGAACAGCAGTGTTCCGAATGCTCTGTCTGCCTTTCTTGTGGCTCCAGAAGACAGGGCCAACATAACTTGACTTCTCTCAGCGACATGACACGAGTTGTGTGGAAGGCCATGCACGGCTACATGTTAGCGGTAGTGACAGTAATTTGGTGAAATGAACCATTGCACATATGGACTATGATTGCTAATTCTGAACTAACAGGCCAATTTAACTGCACCCCCACACAGCCTCGCTTGCCTTGTGCATTGCATCTTCTATGCAAAATAAAAACTCTAAAAGATAAAAAAATAAACTATTATCTACTTGAGCCTTTGTAAAATCATCATTTTAATGCTACCTTGACTAGCATCAGATGTGTTCACCATCATTGTTGTAGTTCAAATATAATTTTTGAATTATATGATTAGTAAAGTCTTTTTCTAAAGTTTTTTTTTACATCTAGAAGCTATATATTTATAGAGATATATATCTATATCTATATCTATATACATGGTATCAGCTCCATTTAGTTTGTTAGTTAGTTCGGGCATTTAAACCTGATGGAGTTATTCACTGCAAAACATAGTTATTCATTGACCGTCATCATTATAATGTTCAACAGCACTGAGAATAATCCATTACTGTGCTGTGATTTATCTTTATTTAGAACTGAATTCCTACAATCTGACAATCAAATTCCAGACATGTGTATTGTAAGCATAACACAAGCCAACTGAAATAATGATTAACTTAATCATTATGTCAGTTGGCTTGTGTTTAAAAAAACCCCACAAATTAAAGCTTGTGCAATTTTGAAAATATATCATAACATAATCTAGTTACTTACTTTACTTAATTGAATATGCAAATGTAATAACAAGGATGCAGTGGAATGCAACTTGAATAAAACTTGCTTCACCATGTTATTTATTTCACCTCTAAACTCCACCTCCAACTGCAGTGTCTTGCCAGAGGAAAGTGGAAATTTCCAGTAAGACGTGAGGCTCCTTCAGGACTCCTCCCCCTCCCAAGTTTCCCGCCTTTTACTCTACCTGTCTTTTCCTGCTGCTCACGCGTGTTGAAAGTTCCACCCAGACAAAGAAGCATAGTGTAATGCCTTCTTCTGGAACCAGTCACTTCACGTTGAGAAAAAGGACATTGTTTGGATTTCTTTTTTCCCCCGTCCCTTAGAATGCACATTTGGTTTACAAGACAGGACGGCAATGAACTTTGATGTGAAGATGTTTAATTAAGATGAGACTAGCCCATCACCTTTTGCTGAAAGGTTTAAGTCTGAAAGAAATTGAAAAACTGTTCATTGCGGCAAAACACATCGCTGTTGTCGCTCATAGTTGCAATTTAAGCTGTGGTTTGTAGCCTTCTGTAGTATTAGTTTAAATAAACCATTTGTTTACTCTCCTGGTTATAGAGTATCCCGATAATCCGATGAGTGCGGCGCAAACATGACATTAGCTCTTATGACTAATTATGGACAAGGGTTGATATGGGATCACCGAGCAGATGGTAGATTTGCATTTCCCCAGCTGGTCTGAGGTTCTGGCTTGTGTTTTGGATTAGCGCTATCACCCACTATGTGTCGAACAATGATATAAGTCCAATAAATAAACACAAAGGCGCCCGGCGCTTTGAAGCAACGGGGCGACGGAGTCCCCAGTCCTGACCGGGGATGCCAAAAAAGGCCGACCACTCTCACCGTTCTCCCCCCCCCCCCCACCCTGTGTAAAAAGCCTATTCTGTGTCTTAAAGACCCTCTCTCCTCTCAGCCGATCTCTCCGCACAAAGATGGAGTGGAGGCGGCGGGGCCGGTCTGCAGCGGGGTGAGGTGGGAGACGGGGGCCCGCGTCGACCAGCAGGACAGCTGGGGAGGAGAACCTGCAGTGTGCCCGTGGTTGGAGGCGCACTGACCTTAGTCCCATTGTAAAGCACCAACAAAGCGCCATCTGCACAGCAACCACACAGCTGAGATGAGGGACACACACACTCAGACACACACACACACACACACAGACACAGACACACACACAAGGGAATAGGGTGGGGGAGGGAAAGAAATGTGGGGGACTGGAGAGTGTTAGAAAAGATAAACAACAAATTAGACAGGGGGGGAGTATTGAGAGAAAACACAGTAAGATCATCAATAGTCTCAATTATGGAATTAAAACATGTATTTTTGACGGTGGACCCTTTAAACAGGAAAGGGTTTTTACAGAAGTGCTTTGAAAAGAAACTGGAAAGAAAACGCTTTTCAGAAAGGAAGTGGCTGAAAATATGGACAGCGTGTCGCTGCTCGTGGTTTATAGTGGCTCCCCTAATCGTTTGAATGCAGGTTTCCTGTCTGCCACGAGGCGACGTAAACTGAACTGAGGGTCGGCCGTTCCAAGGCTAATGTTTAACCCCGACTCGCACCTCAAACAGGCCCTGTATCGGAGGGATTCCGATTTGAAAATGCTGTGTCTTTGTCTTTGAAATAAGTGGTAGTCTTAACTTACACCCTGAAACCCGTACGGATTTCACAGAGGTTGTGGAAACAAGATACATATTTTGAAGGTCAGAGCATATGGATACAATAAATATTTAAGGACAACATATAACAAATGTGTCTAATGGTTTTCTACACTGCGATTTAGTTTTGAATCAAATATACAGTATATATATCAAAGCTGACATTGGTGAGGAAGGAAGGAAGGAAGTCCATTTCTAATTTATGTGAGGATCCATTTTAAGAAAGGGACATGTGCAGCAATAGCGAGGATATGACCTGGGGGTCTTACATGCTAGTCAGAGCTCTGAAAGCATCTGTTTCAAAATGGTGCGAACGAGGACAAAATGGTGTCAGCAACATCTGTAAAAATCACAAATGATCCACAGGTACAAGAGCTATGAAATGGCATTGCTTAGCAACAGCAGGAAAAAAAAAATAGGCTGTGTGGCAACAGAGAAACCAGTCATTATGCCACCCAGTGGTGGACCTATAGTATCTGCTAGTGGTAGCTTTCAGAAATAAAGACACAGATAAAAAAAATGCTAAAGCTACATATATAACCAAAGCTGTCCATATGAAGCTACGACTTAATAAGCCGATGGTAGATTTGTCAGAGGGAAAAGGAGATGTCGCCTTCTCTCTCAAGGTTTGAAAATAAATACTGCCGCCTGATTGGCTGAAAAAATGTTCCAGACCTCACAGACCGGTGGTTGCCTAGCAACTTGCAATGGTAGGTGTGGGAGGGGTATGCAGAAGGAGGTAGCATTCTGGATACTGGGTGCAGGCAGACTAGGGAATTACCTGGCAAGACTCCCAAATAAACACAGAGGGAGAGGGAGAGAGAGAAGGAGAGGGAGGGAGGGAGAGAGAGAGAGAGAGAGAGAGAGAGAGAGAGAGAGAGAGAGAGAGAGAGAGAGAGAGAGA